>OY282514.1:29181020-29498520 GCA_958296145.1 Hydrotaea cyrtoneurina | reverse complement strand
AGTCTTTGTGTGAGTTAATAAATACGAAATTTATCTTTGTCTTTCACTCTCAATATTTTCTTTAATGAACATTTGTTTGCAAATATTTGCCACTGAGACGACGCGTGGAGGAAAAGAAAACGATATGAAAACGCGAACAATATTTCAGAAAATGAATTCATTACATTTGAAGCGTAGCGCCACGACAAATGAACAATCAAACACAATGACCAAATGACAGTCTGTCCGTCATGTCAGGTTATCTCGTGTGTGGTGTCGCAACAAGTTATAAGTCGCATGTGCCTTGGTGCCGGACTATGGCAAACGATCAACCGTCATTTCAGGGGGAAGTGTTTCCAATTGACCGATGTAAATATTACATATTTATTTAGAGTTGTTATATGTAATTGAATTCAGAGAGTAATGTATTTTTAGAAGGCCTTGCTTGTTGAGTCAGTTCATGAATGTCAGACTCTCCATTCGCTGTTCATCTATGCTATCTCAAATTGAGTACATACGAGTGTATATAATTTTTAAAGAATCATTTTTTTGGTTTTGATCAAATTTCAAATGAGTTCTACATTCAAATTTCAATGAGTTCTACATTCGATTGGAGTTCTAGTCATTTGGATTACCGAAACTGGCTACTGAAAATGATGTTTCTTCAATATAATTTCCATGGACATGTTATGGTAAAAAAAAAATCGGTGACATTGACTGGCCAACCAGGTCTTCAGATTTCAAAAGACCAGAATGTGGCTTCGGTAGCCGAGATTGTGCGACTCAGTTCTGGAACATCGATTCGCCATTCATCATCAACTTAACTCATCATTTCAAGCACCAATCAGATGCGAATTTTGCTGACAAATTCCAATTGACACAATTTAAGACACACGAATATCCGCTTCATTAGCACTTGATCCTTGGACGAAAAATCAAAATTTTATGACGTAACACATTTTCATCCCGGCAGCTATGTTATCAGGGAAAATTTCTACAACTAGGAACAGGAAAACCCGCACGTAATCGTCGAGAAGGCAGAGAGTCCCAGTTGTGTGCGGATTTTATAGTGGTGGTAGTATTGGCCAAATTTTTCTTTAAAAATGCTACGAAAAAAAAGCCATTGCGGTTAATGTGCTTCTGTAAAAGTCAGATGAATAATAACGACGCTTACCTTATTCTTCCATTTTTACTACAGGCCGCCAACAACTTACAGGTAGATTTCATTTTGCCGCTTATATTTTAGAAATTTGCAACAAAATAATTTTAAAAAAAAATTTCATTGTGCAGCTTTTCGGCCAGAAGTAACATGAATTCAGCTCTTTTTTACAGACCTTTTTCCACTTCTAAATGAAATTTCACTTACAGATTAATTATGTATAAAATGATATACAGAGTATATTGTTCGTTTGGTTACAACGCCCCCTGAATAGATCAACTAATTCAAAGTTTTCAAATTTTAGCTGGTTCTGTAACCAAATATAGATTTAAATCGATGTTAAATGTTTTTAAGGCGGGAATATTGGGTTATTTTACTTTTCGCAATTTTTTAATCAGAATTACTTTTATTTAACTTTTCCATTTGCTGCTCTGGTTTCTATAAAAATTGTGAACATTTATAATCCGGAAACTCTAAAAACACCAATATTGTTAAAAATTATACATTTTAAGAGTCTTTTTCCTTATTAAGGATCGCAGACTTTACGACATTTTTAGAAATTTCCATAATGACCTTTCATAGATTTTAACACATCGTACACAGAAAAAACATATTTTTGAAATCAATTACGAATTTTGTATGGAATTCGTCAATTCAATTACTTTTTTAATTGATTTTCTTCGAATTACAAAAGTTGTGAATTCAATTACTCAAATTTTAAATAAGTAATTGAATTGTTTACTATTTTTTACATGGATTTCACCAAGAATTTCTAAGTTCAATTACAACATTAATTGATTTCCAAGCTTAATTTCAATTACGACAGTAATTGAACATTTTTGGCCCGTATTTTTTTCTGTGTATGTTAGATACTGATTTAAAACCGAATTGACATGAAAGTCTAACGACCCTCTGAGGCGTCCTAATTATCATATTGTAAATGTCGTGCCCACATTGAAATTCCCCACTCCCAGTTTATTCTCTCAACACTTCCCATTTGATTGGAATTGACAGACCTATGCTATCATTACATGCGCCCAGTGCATCTTCACTTCGAAAAACAAGATGATGGAGATCTTTATGGGAACACCGAGCTCCACCCAATCACCCGAGTCACAGTTTGTCAATATCAAATTCGTTCATCCGATTTCAATTTTTCTGTGAGTAACAAATAATATTAACAACAAACAAACAATGCAAACTACCATGAAGACGATGAAGAAAAAACAGCGCTTGTTGTGTTTTTTTTTTTGGATTTGGTCGGCATATGCCACTGGACAGAGCGACATAGTCCCTCTGTAGTCACTGCCACACACAATAAGTCACTTTTTCTGTGTGGCATTCAGGGGTAACAACCAGCAACAACATTCATCGGTCACATCGGGAACAAGAGCAGCATTGCCTGGCGAGCGACAACAACATTTGTGCGATATTGTCATAGTTTCGTGTTCTATGACTGCGTTAAGCATTCGCTTAACACATTTTTTTCGGTGTTTTAAACATTTTCCTGTTGTCAAGATATAGACATACATATATAGAAATGTCTATACATCGCCATTGGATTAGGGGGGTACACTCAGAGATCTAGTGATTGGATAAATTATCGCTCTGATGGGTATTATAATGAATTGAGTTGCATATCGGTGATGCAGGTCGATGAAATATGGGTCACTCGCTCATATGTCAGTGCAATGGAATGCGTTGTCAAAGATGGGAGACACGTTTTCATGCTAAATCTAAAACAAACAAAAAAATCATTGCCATGATTTTTGTAGTCTTTCGTTTAGCAAGCTGCCGTTTACATTAAACGCAAAGAAGTTTTTTTCAAAGATTCGATTCGATCTCTTTAACAAGTATGTATCAAATCTGATTGAGCCGAATATTTTGTAAAATTTTACCATTAATGTCTACTTCAGCTGAGGCTTACATTTACTAGGCAGTGCTGGGATGGAATATAGGAAATATGAACATGCTGAAATCTCGGGTAAAATCAACACAAATGTTCAAGTGGATTATGTAATCTTTCGTGATCTTTCGACGAGAATAGCAGATGGATCGGACTATGTGAATGGACTCACACTCCCTCGGGATGCCATACAGATATTTACCGATGGATCAAAAATGCTTAGAGGAGTTGGTTTAATCGGTTCAGTTGAATTTGAATCTGTCCATTTAACTACAGGACCATTGTAGTTTACAGCAAATAGAAATAATGGATATAGAAAAAGTGCCACGACAAGTCTATGGGATAAATATAAAATAAACTGATACAGTGTCCCTTAAACAGGAAGACTACTGCAGTATACGGCAGACTGAAATAATGACAATAGAACCGCAGGAGATCTTCAGTTTAGTGAAACATTAAGCCCCAGGAGAATGTGAACACTAGGGTAACTCCACCCTAGTGGAATTAGAAAATTTCAGACTCGGAAAGATAAAATATGGCAATTTGTTTATGGTTTTAGGGATCGCGCTACGCCCTTCAAATTTTGGAGTTTTCGATAATTTGTTGGACAAAAATAATAAAAATTAATAAATAAACTAATTCAAAATTTACAAGTTTGAGCTTGTATACAAAAATACAAATACAAAAAAAAGTATTTGTGGCAAAGAAGATGATGATCGACCAATAATCCTATCTATGGTATCGATTTAAATGTTAAGTTATTTTTTTGGAAGGAAAGGACTATATGGTTTATTTTACTTTCCGCAAATTTTTCGATCATATTTTTTTTTAAATTTTCCATTTGTATTTAAATTTATAACCCATAAAAAAATAAATTAAAATCAACACCAAAGTGACAAAATTTTCCAAATTTTAAGGGCTTGGCGGGACCTATTTTTTCCCTTATTAAGAATCGCAAACCTACATCTCTTTCCAAGTGTAACTTTTTCCAACCTAGTGTATACCACTTCAAGAATTACTTGACAATGCCCGGTGTCGGTGGAAGAGATACCGGGACATTCACCGGTTACCCTTGTATGGGTTAAGATCAGCACAACAAATTGTTGTTTGATTTAATGAGGTTCGAGTTCAGTCTTTTCTTCTGCTGAAAAATTGTTTATGGTTTTTTTTTTTTTAAAAAAAACGATTACAAATGTCAATTATTCCGCCATATTATTGGTTTATTTGATAGAACAAACATTCATTTTATTTATGGAACACGATTTCCTTACTGTGGCTGCCTCGGTCAACTTTTCAAGACCTTGGCATACTCGACAGTTGCCTGAAAGGCCTTAATCGTTAATGAACAATCCGTAGCATCGGTCCACTATTCACGGCACCCAACAAAAAGTTCAGTTCGATTGTGGTGGTGTCCTGTGTGTACACGGAATGTCATTCCGATGAAACCAAAGATAGTCCAAGTTAATCTTCGAACTCGAAAACTAGTTTATCCTGACAGCATTTCTCAGAAAAATGGGCCCCTGCTCGAAAAACTCCATCAAACTGTATTTGCATGTCAACATAGACGCTGAGTTGAAAATGAGCTTTGTCAGAGAATATGATTTTTCAAGCCAACTCGTTGCTCTAAGGCCAAAAACAGAGCATTGCTGAGTTAATTAGGTCTTATAAGGGAATAATTCGACGTCTTTAGCGAATATTAGAATTAAGATACGGCATAATGTATTCAGTAGGGGGTCGCGAGCTCTCGGTTAAGTTAGTTTTGGTCAGTGCGCAACCTACAACGAAGGAGACCGTTAGCTTTGACCAGTAGCATGCCAATCGAATATAAAAATAGATTGATAAAATATGATATCTTAATAGAGGTTTAGTTTATACGATGGTTAACATAGAATTATACTTAATATGAGACTCTTTCACAAAAGCATTCACCAGAATAAGAGATATTTAAAATATAAACTTGCATTTCAACGTAAGTCTACACTGAACTGCCTCCTCTCTATTATCTCTCGAAACCAAATCTCAAAAATATTTTGTTTTCCTTCTGCCTGTTTCCCTCGCTTCGTTTTTCCGCTGAGATGTTTCGTCAGGTGTTTCATGCTGCCAATGCTGTCACCGCCATTAGTTAATTGTTTTCGGATTTCTTGTCGCATGTTTAGAATGACAGATGTCTGCAGCATTTTTACAACCTCAAATCTTTGTTTTATGACCACAATCTCATAGAATCGATGTTTTCCCACCTCTGTCTTAAATGATGCGTTTCATCATAAATTAATTAAACCAACATAAGAAAAGACTTTATTTACAAAATAACAAAAAAAAAAAAACGCACAACGGCACAATCTATTTAGATTTCCTCTCCTTAAGTGTCTTAAAAAACAGAAAAGAAATGAAGACCGAAGCCAAAGCAGTTCATACGTTGGGTGCGTTTATTTTCTTGATGAAATTTAAAAAATTTATATCTTTTTAATTATTCTCTTAGAGAAAATGGAAAAATAAAAGCGCATTTCAGTCGATAAAAAACATTAACAGCATCTTTGTCTCTGTGTCGTTGCTGCGTTGGGGGGAATAGTTGGGTGGGCAACATTGAATTGGTATCACCAAATAGGTTCTGTTGTTTTTGATGATTTCGGCATTTTTTTTATTTTTTAATAAATTGTTGGATTGTTTTTTTATGTGTGTGTGAAAAAGACGACGAATTGTGTTGAACTATTGCCGTGTGTTGCAAGTTAATACAGTCCGTCCATCATCATTTCTTCCTCCCAGCGCTTTGACAGTTTGTGGTTCAATGTCTGCGTTACAAATTTGGTGTCTGGCGTGTGTGTCTGTCGTGTTGGGTCTGCTGCCGCTGGGTGGTTCTATGAGTGCTTCGGAGACATCGCATGAATGTGAACGTTTGCTTGTCCGTGCCTTCGTTTCACTGTCTGTTTTATGTATATGTGTGTGTGTGTGTGTACATATGTGGGGCCTTTTGTCTATTACTATCGGTCTTTTTTGGCCATTTGACTAAATTGTTTGCTGGTCGTCGGTCGTTGGTCGCATCGTCTATAATGTATCGACTACACATTTAGCCTCCTCTTCGGCGACGCTGTTATTGCCGCTTTCCTCTGGGCTTTTTCAGTTAATCTCTTAATTTATTTTTACGATTTCTTGTTTTTAATTTCACTCACTCGTGTTTGCGTTTGTGTTCTGTTCATATTTGTTGACATTTTGTTACGGAAATTATCGTCCGCATGTGAAAACATTGTGCATGAAATATAAATCGGACAAATATTTTTGACAACCATAAATGCAAAACAGTCGGTGCAAGCCAAAAACATACACATTAGGAGAATGAAATTATGAACTAATTGATTTTTTTTTTAAAAAAAATTTATGATAGTATACGTATTCTTTGATATTTTGAGCTCTGGATTAAAACTTAAAACAATATGAACAGTTTATTATGATTTAAATTCACTTTTCAAAATTCTATCACAAAAAAAAACATACCATGGACAATTTGGCATGAAATCTTAACAAATTTTTTTGAGACATATTGCCTACCAGGGTGTTTCCAAAGTAACGGTCGTTACCGATTTTCGGTGATTTTTGAAATAAAATTCCAACCTAAGAATATATGTCAGGAGGATTGCTTAATTTTGAACCTTCGAAAGTTCAAGCATCGGTAGCAGCCAAAAGAATTCATAAAAAATCTAATTTCAATACTATTTTTGACCATTAAAAAAGTAACGGTCGTTACTTTATAAATGTGCTGTTTTCAAATTTCGGAAACAAATATCATGTATTGTAAAATTTTGCACAGGATGTGTCAAGTAAAAAATCTCATTAAATTCTTTGTAATGTTTTCTTTAAGTAATAGGTTTATTTTCAAATCAAAGAAAATTAGTTCCCAAAAAAAAAATGTTTTTAAAAAGTAACGGTCGTTACAATATAAAAAAATATACGATTTTTGTGTTTGAATTCATTTATTGTGGGTAACAAAAAAAAACATATATTTTTGTTAGTATAAAGAAAATTTAAGTTCATCCTTCGAAAAATGACAGATACATTTGTTTTGTGTAATATTAGCGGACAAATACATAACAAATAATAATTTTATTTTTGAGCTGTAAGGGGTCATTTTTTTTGGAATTACCCACCAGCAAAAAATAAATATCCTTACCTTTTAATCAAACTACACGAATACACCTATTTCTGAAGACATTCTATACATTTTTAGTCTCAATTATATTATCGGTTCGTGTTCGATTTTTGGGGCAAATAAACACAACCATTAATGGCACGTTTAATAACTCGATATTCTCAAAGAAAATTGAATTTCCTAGTTTGTTCGTTCGTTACAAATCGTCAATGTTGAAAGCGTTATAAAATAGGTTTAAGTCATTATTGAATTGTGATTTTCGGATATATTTTAGATATCGACATGTGGAACACAATCTCATTACTGATTAAAATCCATTTTATTAGACATTAAATTTTGACAATTTGCAACGAACGAACAAATTCGATTTATGGAAACGGGCAGTTAATTTCATTTCCGAAATGACCACATTTTCTTTGGTGATGGCATTTCTCTTGCAGCTACAGTACTATCGATAATGTATAGCCAGGGGGTCATTTCGAAGTGGCCAAAAAGGCTTTACGACAATTTACTCTGCTGAAGAAATGAATTAAATTCTGTCTTCGATTAGATCTTCAGCGACTAATGCTGATGAAATGTCGTGCACAGATTCTCCGCTTAGTCGACGCTTCATTTACAAGTCTTTCCATTTCCAAATTTATGCCAAATTTGGCAGAATTTTCTAGTTTCGTTTATATTTTCATGTTAAGCAACGTGTTGTGTCTGTTGTCGTATTTTCACTTATTATTTCTTTCGTTTTTATAGAGATAGGCTATTGTCCTCAATTCTCTCCTGTTGATTTCAAAGTTATGGGTGTCAAATCATTCTAATCAAAAATACTCTACCCCATATGCATTCAAACAACGGATGAGAGCCTATGAAATTCGAAAATTTTGGACATGTGTGGCCTCATCCGCCCCCACCTCATGCCGCCGCTGGCATAAAAGTAAATAAATACGAGTACTTATTGGTTGATATGTATACAATTATTGATGTGTTTGTGTTCGTATATTCACATATACATACATTCATATATAATGAATTGCCGTATGACATGTTATGGCTGTTTGTATTAATTTATAATATTTGCGTTGGAAATGGAACAAGTTAATAAATACATTTTTTTTTTCTTCTCATAAATTCTCATTTCGTGAGATTAAAGTGATTGCGAATATTTTGCAATAAATGTAATGGTAGACTTTAAGGAACGGTACAGAAATATAAAAAGCAATGCACAACATTACAAAAAAAGTATTTCAAATATAAAGTAATATCCGAAATACAAGACAGTGACTGATAATTTAGTTAGTAATACTACAGTAGAGGTCTCCGATTTCAATCGAAATATTTTTTTGTTCTTTTCGAGCTCCCTAGGGCTCATTGTCTTACTTATTTCCCTTAACATTCCATGAAAGAGTAGACGGGGAACTTCTCTGGAATCAGATGCATCTTCCATACAAATGTAGTTCTACAAATTTACCTTGGCCAACAATTTAAAATACGAATATTCCTTTTATGGAATATGGCACAAATGCTCTTTTATTGTCCATTTGCTCTTTTATTGTGGACAGTTTCTATATTTTAACGACGCACAATGGCGGCATTTGGAGTTTTTCGTTGCAAAAACCATATCTTTTGAAACGAATAAGATAATCGAATAATTTTCATGGTATATGATAGATAATTACTCAGTCTATGAAATGAGTGTTTGGAAAGCGTGCTACGCCTTGTAGGTGTTTACTTATGTGTTCTCAAACTTAAAGTTTGTGGTAAAAATCAATTTTATGGTAACTAAAAAAAATATTTTTGCCCATTTTACATTTATTTTTGTTCTTTTTTTAAGATTCTTATGTTTCAAAAGTATTACCAAAAAAAAAAATGTTTTTTTTTTTAAAAAAAATTTTAAAATGTTTTTTAAACAAATTTTTTTACATTTTTTTTTAAATTTGTTTAAAAAATTTTTTTTACAATTTTTTTTTTAAATTTTTTTTCGATTTTGTTTAAAATATTCATTACAATTCGTAAGAGAACTATAATTATTTTCTAACTCTATTCGTGTCTTCACACGCAGGACAGAAAAAAAATGATAACATAAATATTATTACCACTTCTGAATTTTAGGCGTATGCATAATATTATAGTAAATATCAATCATACGCATTGGTTCACTTGAATAGAGCATAATATATTATATATCCTGAAAATTTAATGAGAAAACCCAATTGTTAATTAAACAGATACGTTTTTGTTTCGGATTTTAGGGACTTTTATAATTTGTCTTTGTCTTTCTTTGGTCATATTTCGTATATCATTCGGGAAAATTTGAATTTTCAAAAACCATAAATAATTTTGAGCAAATGTCAATATGAAGAAAAATAAAATATCTTATTCGCACAAACTAATCCATAGATGGATGATTCAGTAGCCTTGTTTGGAACATCCCTAGGAAACTGTGAATTGATATGGATATAATTCCGGTATCCATTGACAAAGGCCATATAAGACCAAATAAGGTCTGCTTTTTTGAGTTTACAAAGCTTTACAGTCAGGTATATCAAAGACTGATTAGAGAGAAGTTCCACGTCTATTCCTTCATGGAATGGGAAATACGTAAGTACGAACGAAAATAACAGAGGACGCTGTTCCATCACCTCTGAATTCTAGAAATTTTGATAATACCAGAAAAAAACCCATTACGTCGCCTGTTATAATTTTTACAGTATGGAAAACACTTTTCATGATGCCTTAACAACTACTTTTGTTCATCCTCAATACTCGTGACTGATACAATTAATTATTTTCAATTTCAAAAGGGAAACAGTGAACTTTTGATATAATTCCAATTGCAAGTAATTATTTTTTTTTCTTTACAATCTTATCAAATTATGGGTATATTAAAAAAATTGTTTGGTTGTTTTCATCAAAATCATTTTGTCATTGACTAAACTCTACACGTTAGATTTTCCCACAATAACGCGACCTCATTCTATATGTGTTTTTTAAATTTTTCACTTGATTCAATATTTCCAACGACGTTACCCACATTTCAAACTTCTTGACATTCACCTCACATCATCCGCAAGTTAGAGAACTTTAACTTCGATCTTTTGGTTTTACTATACACCATTAGCATTATGCGCGTATACTACTCAAACTCATTAAGTAAAAACTAAGTCTGCCAAAATATTCCGATAACTCACACTACACAAGGTTACCGGGCTACAAACACCGCAAGTGACTTATTTTCACCTCGTAGCGCCAGATGATATATCAACTTATATACAAAGCATTGTAGATATATATGTGATATGAGCAGATGGCTGCTGACAGAATTATATATATTCGGCTTTCGGAAATTTGGTTAAAACACATATATAAAATATACAAAGGTCAAAACATTTATTAAATATTTCGAAATTTATACCAACACATATGAAATATACACACATGCATATATGATGTGAAATTGTGAGAAATTATGGAAACAGTTCCGCGGATAATCTCCCGGTTAACTGACAATAATCCCCGTTAATTCCATTCAATTTTATGTGAAAGAGATTAGCACATGATTATTATGAAAATATATTTAGATGGACAAGAATAACAGAAACTATGTGCTGAAAGATAAGATTTCAAGATGTTGTCTGAAAATGATTTCGGATTATCTAGTCGCCAATGTGAAACTGTTTAACAGACACTTATGAAAACAAAGACACTATTGCGGAGCAAAAAAATCAAGTGGACTAGTGTATGTCATTCTGGGATATCTAACGGCAGTACTACAACAAGCACTAAACTTCAGAACTGAATATTTCTTGAAAAGGGCAGAGTATATATCTCTCCAATGATTTTTAAATCTACAGCTATGAATTATAGAAGACGCTGGCCATGTAGAGGGGTTTGTCTTCGAAATGTATCCAAATCACTTACTGTCTGATTCATGATGTCGAACCAAAATCTATGCAGGAAACTACCGCCAAAAGGTGGACAAAATCATCAGCCCTGATGTAATAGGATGTACGGGAGGAGCCTATAACCATATCAATTTATCAGGAGACATTTTTTTATAATAGTTAACCTTCACAAATGTCAAAACAAAAAATATATTCCTTGGAATTATCTCCAAATTAAAATCGCGTAATCTGATCAATCATCGAATGTAATGTAATCGAATAATCTTCATCTTAAAGCACATCACTTGTTACTAAAAACAAAAAACAAATTGGTATTTTTAGTTGCCAGAAGTCAGTTTAATTGGAGATCCAATTATAACATTTGTTAGAATTTGTCAGCACGACAAAATAAATATTAATAAATTTTTTTGGCCAGCTTTTGTGTGGTATTTGCCCTGGTAAATGAATCCAACTTTATAAGTAAAATCTTAGTCATGTAAAACGTTTCTAGAGAAAGCCAAAAGGCTTTAAACAGTCGGTCCCGGTCAGTGAGTATAACAAATTACATCGCCCACAGATCAGTGGCTAGAGAGAAGAACCCCGTTTGTTCTTTCATGGAATGGGTAGGGAAATATCGTCTCCCTCAATAAAAAAAATAGTGTATAATACACTTTACACTATCCAAACTATCCAGTCAGAAAGGCGTTCGACGACAACTTCCACGGAAGGCGGAGATAGGGAAGACCGAGACTACGGTGAAGGGACCAAGTCGAAGAAGACATGTAAATCCTTGGTATCATGAACTGGAAAAGTCAAGCAGAAGACCAAAGTGCTTGGAAATTGTTTTTTAAGCAGTCCAAGAGCAACAAGAGGTTGTTGAGCCAACCTAAGAAAGTAAGTAAACTTTCTCCACCAACCAACAAACATTCATTAGATTAAATGATAACAAAATCCCCAGGAGAACACTGGTAGAATATATCGCTCATTTAATTCAATAGTGTCACAATTCAAAATACGATTTTTCCACGAGAGTAATTTAAAGTTCTCAATAGCTTCTTACCTAACAAAATTAGGAGAAAAAAAACCATCGAATTTCCGAATAAACAAGATGCCTGACATATGTTTGTATAATACACTGCAGAACAAAAGTCAAGTTAGATTAGAGATTTACAGCTTTTTCATAAGCAGAAACATAAAATGTGAATTTTGAATCGTGACCCCATTGAATTAAATGAGCGATATGAATATTCCATATAAATGAAATCTTGGTTCAGTTTACTAACAAATGTTATGAAATATTTAATCACACTATAATTCTGTAACTTGCTGCTAAATGGGTCAATGCCAAAAAACAGTTTGGCAGTTTTAGAATTATAAAAGAGAGCAAGAAAATAAATCTAAAATAAAAATCTATGTCAAAATTTTCCCTTTTGAAAAAATTGCTCTTGAAGGCCTTACAAAAAATGTGTTAATTACATCCGAGACACATTTGATTAGAATTACATTTATAAAGCTGTTTTGGGTTAAATTTTACATTGACAGTTTTAGAATTATAAAAGAGAGCTAGAAAATAAATCTAATACAAATATTAACACAAACATTTGTTGGTATTGTCCCTTTTAGCACCAAACCACAGACTTTTTATCTATTTTATATGTTGAAGTGCTTTAGGTCATCATAAACGACGGCCCAATAACACTTGTCCTGTATTTCGTTCTATAGTCGTGCTTAGGCGTATGAGTGATATCATAGACAACAGATATCATACGCATTGGTCCAACTGTATAATAAAAATACTAAAGTTATCTGCAGATATTGCTGAAAAAAATCAAATTTCCATCATCCTTCGCACATCCAAAACTTAACTCGGTGGGAATTTCAAACATTAATAACTCGACAAATGAATAAGCGTCACATAGTTGGTGAGAGGGGTTTTCTCCTTCTGGATATTTGTTTTTGCTTTTCACACTTACTGAATTCTAGAGAAATATGTTTTTTCTCATAAAGAAAATACGTCGTAATATAAAACACATTCGGGTTTAAAATTACATCGTATATAAACAACTTTTGACCTGCGAATGATAAACAGGGAACTTTATCCTAACAATGTCAATTTATACAAATTAAATAGAATATGGACGGCCGTGGTGTGGTAGATAGTGTGTGCAAACATTTTCAGCGGCTGTTTCCACCTTGAAATGTTGGCTACTTTACGAGAAAGAAAGCAATCTCTAAGCTATGTAAAACTTCTCTAGAAAAGCATTATCTGGCCCTCAACAGTAGGTCCCCGTAGTGAGTGTAGAAATTATATCGCCCACAGCTCACCGATTCAAGGGAAGTTTCCCAACTGTTCCTTCATGGATGTTAAGGGAAATAAGTAAGTAAGTAAATAGAATTTTAATGTCATCCACAACTTCTTGCATGACGATAGTTCTTCGGTCGAAACAGACACATTAAATCATTGTCTATATATATCAATGTCCACCGTAATAGGAAAGACTTTCCATGATACACTAAAAATTATTTGTAATAATTGTTCGATAAACTTTACTTAACTTAAGACTATTGTTTGCTTTTGTTTTGGATTACCAAAGCTAACAGGTGACTTTTTGGATGACTGTCAATGAATGTGAATGAATATTTGTAGATACAAAACCCTTCCACCGTTGAGTGAGTAAAGTAGATACTCGTATTCATTATTTTCATTAAAAACAATAAAGTTATTGGCTGGGCTTGGCAGACAAGATTTTCCAACACTACCTCTACTTCTTTCACTTTGTCATTGCTTCATTTCTCAACTGGCCGGTTGATCGGACGACGTACATTAGGGAAAATTTCTTCTGCAGCCGAATTGTTTGTATGTGGACAAATCTTCAAGCAAGTGTTTTTTTCTTGCCTTCTATGACTATCTCAAATTCAAGATAAATGTCAACAAACACTACACGCTTTTTCTCCTTCCATTACTTTTATTTTCCATCGATACCACTGAGTTTTAGTCAACGAAAAACAATTTTCTTTCTTATTAAAATATTGCAAGCGTTATAAAATGCGTTTCAGACATTATTCAATTCAGATTTATGTTAGATATCTAAATATCATAAATCCATTTTATTGGGCCTTAAATTTTTACAATTTGCAGCCAACGAACAAAATTGTTTTGTGGAAACATGCAGTTATACTTTACTAAATATATTAACTATGACAACTTAAATTATAATAAATATCAGTTGGTTTGTCAAACCCTTTTTTTTTGCCAGTGACGATGTAGTTTATAATCACAACGTAAAAGTTGGAAGTCAACTGTACAGTTGACTTCCCAAATTCAGTAGCACAGGGGGTGGGCGAGACTGTCTATATGTGGGGTTTTATGCTCGCCCCAAATAGTAAATAAATTATACCGGCATCTTTGGAGTTTAGGGAATGAAATTTTTCCGTCTATTTAACAAAACTAAACATATTTGACAATATTTCACTTAAAATATATAAAAATAACTCACCTTTTCTGTCATAAATCAGCTAATCCATTAATACGAAATTCACAATTTCTCAAACTGATTCCAAAAACACGAATTTTCTTTGCATTGCATTTGTTTTCTTTGTTTTGTATTTTCAGCTTTACCAGTTTACCGACGGCAAAATGACAACATTTCCCATTTGACGCAGAGTGGGAAAAACCAAACATTTACAATTCAAATGCCTTTGCAAAGCAACAACATATTAGCACCATTTAAATTTTTTTATTTTTTGTTAGCTTAGATTTTGTTATTTGTTTTTGCTATTTTGAAATTTAAATGCCAAAAGACAGAGGAGGAAGAAGAAAAAAAAGTTATAATTAAAGTTTTTATTTGTTGCACGCACAGAGAAATTAAACCAAAATTTAAAGGCAAACGGGCTGGGGTGTTGGTGGAGATGGTGGTTGTTCGTTGGCTGTGGAGGTGTTCGAATATAAATTATTGCACTTTAATGGCTCATTACGAGGGCCACGTTTGTACGCACTGCGCCTCACGCACACACACACAGGCGCTCTGACGGTGTTGCAAGGAGACACTAACGCACGCGGTGTCACCAGGCGACGGATATGGAATTATTGGGGTTTTTTGTTCGATTTAAAATTCGTACGCTATTTGCAATTATTTGAGACTGTATGTGTGTGAGTGGAAAAAATGCAATTGCGATTAATGGCGTTTAATTAAAGTTAAAATGACAATAATTTTGTGTTGGCCGAGCGTTAAAGGAGAATTGTTTGCGTTTTTGCGGAGATTTTCGAAAGGTTTTTGAAAGTGATTTTGCTGTTGATTATTTTTTGTTTTTTATTTTAAATATTTTTTTTCTTTAAAGATTTTTGCTCACTTTTGGCGAATCTGTTACAGAGTCTGTATGCTGGGGGTTTTTATTGACAATGTTGTTGGTTCTGCGTAATCTGGTTTAGTTGATTTGCTCCTTCTGTATATTTTCTTTCCAGATTTTTATGCTGGTAACTTTGTTTCACTTCTTTTTCAAATATATACACTTTTTTCTCCAAAATATTATTACTTTATTTAGAGATTTTTTTTTTTTTATTTTATTTTATGGTAATTTCACTTTATTTTTGCCTTCGTTCATGTTTTTGCTGCTGCTGTTTCTTTTCACGTTTCTTCTGTACGTTCGGTGAGTGGATGTTGGTGGATTGTTAGTTTTCGTTAGGATGCACTTGTATCCTTTATTGGCATTAAAATGTTCTTTCATCGTTTTTTCACACTTTTATGAGGTCCTTAAAAAAATCGCCTGGTTGTTTGAGCGATATCTTGTCGTTCTGTTGTCGCTGTTGTTGTTAGGGTGAAAGAGGGGTTGTTGCCGTTGTTGTTATTGTGACTGATGCTGGCTGCTTCTGCTGCTCGGATTTTGTTATTTGTGTGGATGTGTTAGTGTTATTATTGCTGTTGCTGCTGCTCTTTAGTATTCCTTGATGATGAACAACAACAGAAACCACAATTTTCATTTAAGCGTGGCAAATATCTCATCATAGAATTATGGATCCGTTTGACGGCTAATGAAAATAATAATGGCAAACAAAATGTGTAAAGTAACAACCGTAAGACCAGAAAAAAAATGAAACACAACAACAAATTGACAAATTTCGTAAAAAAAAAAAAGAAAAGAAAAACGCCAGTCGTCAGTGTCGGTGCCCACAATTATAGCCGTTTTTCAATACCAGAGAATTTTAATACAGTTTTGGTGTCGTAGTCTCGTAGTCCTCCACCACGACGACGTTTGTGTTTGGTGTCGTAGTCGATGTTATTTTGGACGTCGCTCGAAACGGCCGCCGTCGCCGTCTGTTCTGTGTGAGTGTGCAAAAGTTGCAAGTAAAGTTAAGTGTATCCAAAAAAATCGCACGCACACACACACACACGCAAAGAGAAGCACTAGCACCAGAAGAAGAAGAAACGAGGCAGCCGCAGCAACAACAACAACGGCAACAACATTGAGGCAAATAACGCTTTTGACGTCGTCGCCGTCGTACTTTTGGTATTATAAGAAGCAGTAAAGAGCACTCTACTCTACACTTCTACTCCTCATGGCAATCGTCGCAGATGTTGTTGTTGTTGGAGTTGTTCTTTCAGCCGTGTGTTCGTGTTCTTGTTGTTGTTGTCTAAATATTATTATTTTATCAAACAGCAGGGACAACAACAACAGCAGTAGCAGCAAAAAGAAGTCCTGGCGCAACGTTATACGCCAAGATTCGAACTAGAGCATAAAAGTTTTGGTGCTGCGCACCACCAACCAACCATCCATACATTCAACCATCCATTCACATTTGCTTCGTCCGCTTTACACGCTCCACAACAGACATTGCCAATGTTAACATGAAACGAACGAACGAATGAACGAAAGCAAAAACAACACAACAGCCGTAGCAGTAGCATCCACAACAGCAATGGTGGAGCCCCAACCAACATCCATTCGCATCCACAGCCACACATGATAAAAATGTGGCTGCAGCCGAGGAGTGAGGCCAACACTTAAACTTTACTCTCTACTGGCTCATTTATATATTTTGGCTTATGCTCTTTTGCCAACACGTTTTGATTTTTCACACACACACACACACACGCCACCCAGAGACTGCCAGAGAGACAGAGAGTAAGCGCGCGCTCGTTCGCCGAGAGAGCGAGAACTTTTCACAAATACCACACTTTTTGTTGTTGTTTTTTTTTTGTTTTGCTGCATTCTAAAACTCAAAACTTTTATTTATTCTGTTCTTTCCCGGCTGCTCTGTTATTATCTTCTTTCGTTTGCTTTAGTCCGTGTCTATCCACCTTTATGGCTATTGACCACTTCGCACACTCACTCGAGTCTCGACGCTATTAAAAGAGACCCCCAAACAACCACTTGGTCTCTGTTGTTCTGCTGGAAGTTGCATACTAAAAGTTTATTCACAAAATTTACAACAGATTTTTTTTGCTGCTGCCGCTGCCACCGCCGCTGCTGCCGCCACTAACTCTGCTATTCACAGTCACAGCCACATCGTAGTCGTGCCGTATGTCCGTACGTACCGACAGACATACAAAATGTATCTTAAGGTTTTACATTCAACACCAGACAGAGTTTTCTTCTCACACAGTCAGTCGTTGCAAGTGTTGTGGCAGAGTAAATATGTGTGTACGCGGCAACAGCACTTGTTTTATTCTCCCTGCGGAGATACAAACAAACAAAAAACAGAGCAAAACGTAAAAAGGCAAATAAAACAAAAAGGAATATTGATTTTTCGTTGTTTTTTTTTTTTTTTTTTTTGTTTTAGAATAGTAACAAAATAATTGTTATAAATTACTTTGCTTGTGGAGAATATCCACACTCTTCTCTACTGTAGATAACAGAGTCCTTTTTGAGTCCTGCCTCGACAGTGTGTCACAGCTTCTTCTCTGTACTTTGGGCTGTAAAGCGCTTGGCAACTTTAGGCGAAAGTAACAAGTTGAATGACAGCAAACACAAATGTAAAAAGAGCCTTTTGGTTGACACTAAAGGACATGTGAGGGGACTGTTGGTAGAAATAAAATGGTTCTACACCGGCTTCAAAATTAGTCCTTTTATTAAGTCCGTATAAGGCGATCATACACTAAGCCTGTCTTATTCCGATTAATGTCTTATCCTGCGCAATTCAAAAAGGTGCGCCTTGTACCGATCGACTGAAAATAATTGTAACTATGTCCGTCCGTGTATAAATATATTTTTATCCTGTCACAAGGACCAACTTTACTGAATATTGTTTGAAGTCTAACGCACTAATATGAGGAGTAATAATATGAGTCCTGTGAAATCAAATCAAGCAAGATGACACAGTCGTTCATTTGGCGACTAAGCCAAGAATTAAATCTTTTAGAATTGGTCGACGTTTTTAAAAAGTTCCTCCTTTGTGGAACATCAAAAAGAACATCTAAAAAAACTTTATATGAACCAGAAAGATGATAAATTTATAGAAAATGAAGACAGGATTGGAACTCAGCACTTTCAGCTTAGATATCCTTTCCAGATACCAAGCCACAGCCGAGCAGAAACATGATCTTTGGGGTCCCTAATGAATGAATTTGCAGATACATGGGGACAACGAGAGGTTGACAACCCATAATGAAAAACACAATCAGGCGTTCTCTCGTGTTAGCCGATTTATTAGTATTTTTTAATATTCTTTCATGTAAAACTATTAAACTGTCAATTTATTTATTAGTATTTTTAAGATTCTTTCATTTAAAACTGTCAATCTGACAAAATTCGTTGGAAAAAATCACTTTTTAATTATTGCGACAGTAAATAAAAGTTAAAAAACAGATTCATCACTTTTTTTTATCAAATTGCGTTTGCTTTTTTAAATAGAATTAGGCCAATGATGCCACCTCTTTCAAATATACACTAACCTGTCATTATCTGAGGATGCATTGGCTTCTCGGAGATTCCGTGCGGGTTTTCCTATCCTTAGATGCAGTAGTTTAGCTTGTTAATATATTTTAAGAACTTTTAATATTTTTTAATATATTTTAGACTTTCTGTCAAGATTTCAAGCGATAAAGAACTGCAATTTTTTTTTAAATGCAAACACGTCACCTATGCCTGAGTACTGACATTAATAACCACAGTACTACTCTGATGTAACATAGAGTACACAAATAACGGAAATTTTCTTTTTTTTAAAAAAAAAAATAAATTTCTGAGACATAAATTATCATAGATCGAAAACGACATGATTGATTTTGTTGAAATAATTCACAACCTATTATTCACAAACTATTTAAAATGTACACTTTTTAACATTTTCGAATTTTTGTGATTTTTTTTTAAAACAAAAAACTGTTCAAAAATAATTTTTCGACTTAAATTTGTTTAAAACTCTGAAACTGTCAATCAGATTTTTTTTATAACACAATATTTACAATATAAAGGATTAAAAAAATGTTGTGGCAAATTTTTTAAAATTTATTTCAACAAATTCGGACTGGTGGCTTTCTTGAGTTATATACGACATTTTATGTCCCAAAAAATTACATTCTTAAAAAATGGAAGTTTAAAAAAATAACTTCAGGGTATTTCAGTGGTCCCCTGAAAGTAGTTTTGTAATTTTTTTTCTTAAAAATGGAATTTTTTGGGACTTAAATTGTAATGCATTACAAAACAATGTTTTTTGTTCAATAGTGTTATGATTGTTAAGTAATATTTTGGGATAGAATCGGTGAAAACCATTATCAAATGTCAATGGCTTAGCGATGAGGCACATTTTCATCTTGGTGGCTTCGGAGATGGACAAAATGTTATATTTGGGTTTAAAAAAACCAAGGTGTTATTTTTGACCAACATTGGTCAATACTTATTGCAAAATAACAACATTACAATATATTTTCAGTCTTAATTAGTTAGTATAATAATATAATAGTTCAACTAGACAACTTGAGAAGGCATTCAAATACTGGATATAAATTCTGGAGTATTGTCTCCCTACATAATGTAACTTACCACCATTGCATTTTTTCTATTGGGTTATTTGAAGTCAACATCACCAAGCCTACATACAGTTGTTCAAGGAATCAGGATGTCCAACCTACCCTGCCCCATACAATTGCAGCAACATATTTGAAAAAGGTCATGCACATTTCCTGATAAGGGCATTTATATGTGCCAGCAAAACCCCTAAGATCCTTTGCCCGATCCTTCCGACTTTCGTCTATTATTGCCTGAATATAACCGTGAAAAGTGCCATGTTTTCTACTTGGATGACCAAAGAAACATATATTTTTAGAAAAAATGTGTGTCGTTCAATTTTAAATTGTGAGATATTGAAAAATCAATCCGGTTTTAACTGCACACAAATATATACGACATCTGTCGACACTTGTCCGTCTTTGTTAGATTTGTTATGTAATCTAATGACAATTTTAAATATTTATATTTACTTGTTTCGAGCGGCTAATAAAAAACCGTTTAATATTCTTCAGTCAGATCTACCAAAATAAGGCTTGTTTCAAAATCAATAAAAAAAAAAATCATCATTCTGAACTGCTGACAGATCATTTAATTACTCATATATATATAATACACCATACTTGGCACGAATGATGTGAACCTGTATATCAGAACACGACTAAGAAAATAAAAATCACATAACCTTTCACGAAAAAATTTAATATTTTTATTATATTTCGTGTTGCCACCAGACTTTTGAGTTTATTGGAGTTTTTAATGGAGTGTAGGCAAAATGCCATATGAAGGGCAGACGTCCCAAGTTCCGCTACAAACTCTAGATGCCCGTAATTAGCATGACACCACTTGAAACAGTTTTCAAATAAAACACTTTTTTCCTTAGAAAATAATGGTTATTTCATAGCCAAGACACATAAAATCACCTGATCTAAGTGTACAACACTCAGGCCCCAAATGTGATATTCAATACATAACAATATATCTATTTTTTTTACTGTTTCTGTAGCATATAACGCCGTATTGGCGTATCGTAAAATATCGGCCTCACAGGCCAGGTTTAACTATTAGAAATGGCTTTTTGCTATGACCGTCTGTAGGTTAAATGGTCTTAATGGTTAAAGGGCTAACTAAACATATAAATCGTCCCCTCAATAAAATAATAGTATATCATACACAGTACACTGCATACTAAACAATATTGTTTTAGTGAGTGGACGAAATAGTCGTTTGGCTTCAATTGCTGTTATTTCCAATTGAACGACGTCTTGTACCGAGATGCGTTTTTCGAGAAACTTTCTTATTCCCGCCTCTGTTTTCTACAGGGTTTCCAAGTGAAATTTAACTCATTTTAGTACATTTTTTACAGTCCTACCTGACAGCGTTCAAAAAAAGTGAAAACAAATCTGTCAAAATAAAATTCTACTAAACAAAAAGCAAACCCTTTATACAAATTTAATTAATTAGTTTAATAATATTTTGGGTTGTTTATCGAAAAATAAAAATAAATTATTACAATAAGAAACTGATAGGTATGATGGGTAATAAGAAAAGACGTTGCATGTTACATCATTCGAGTTTAGTTTATAATTAATTAACACCAAGCTAAACCAAATCCAACAATTTTGAACAAACATTGAAAACTTATTCTGTTTTCATTGTGCGGGCATTTCAGGAGCCCTGCAAAGAATATGGTGGAAATGATCTAATTACTGCAAAAGCGGCTCTCACAAAATCTCCTCGAAGCTGGGCAATCATATACTCACGACTTTACTGTAGTTCGAATGTGGTTTGAAACAATTTATTTACCCGAAATCTCTCGCCCAGCTATGATGAATGTTTCCTCAAAAAAAAAAATACTCAATATAAATGCGTATTTTCTTCTGCCATGGGAAAATTAACATGAGAAAAATATCCATTTTAACCTAGCACAGTGTTTTCTATTACATTCTCTGTTAACCATTTCGACTTACCTGTAATGTTAAATTTCCTACCGTACATAACATATCACCGGTATAAGACTATTTTATATTAACCTTCGAAAATGTTAACCCCCCAACATTTAACAATTACAGACAGTTCCCCTACTAAATGGTTAACATTGTCAACAGTAACAGCAAATGTTATGTTCGCCATACAAGACAAGCCTCCAACATATAGCGCTACTCTTCTTACTTATCATAAACGTATTCAAACCGTTAACATTAGTGGCTATCACACCAACACATGCATGTAATGAATTTATGATTAAATATAATATAATGCAATATACACTTATACATTCAAATAAACACATACAACAAAAAGACAAGAAAATAAATTATATCATAAATCAAAATGTGTTATAAACTCAAATGAGAGAAGAAACAAAATACAAAGAGCGCGCGGGAGAGACTGAGAGATAGTAACAATATGAATAAGTGTATGTATTGCATTAGGGTATGGGCGGCGGTGGTGAGCGCACAGAGTATGAGAGTGATAACTGAGTTGCTTGGGTGCTATGTGTGTGTGTGTATAGATTGAATATGAGTGATTTTTTCCTTTTGTTGCTGTGTATGGGTTTACTCTTCTTCAACCAGAGGGAGTTTTTTCCACCGTAATCATATCAGTGATGTGAACGTTATTAAAGGTGAACGTTGTTGCGTGTTGTTGTAGCGGCGCATACACTGTCATAAGAATGAAAATGAGCAAATTGTAGTTGGTTGTGGTGTATTTTTTTCTGTTTGTACACGACGACGACGTCGTTTTGATTGTTGGTGTTTTCTTGAAGTATATAAGGGAAATATTAAGGGCAACAACAACAAAAGTGTAATTTTCAATATGAAAAACTGGTCTCGTATAACGACAGCAACAACAACTGTAGCCGGAAGAGGAGCTGCTAACAAGAAAACAGAACATAACAAATTATGACAAGTTTAGGCGGAGCGAAAAAATCATTTCTTTCGATTTTTTTTTTTGATAAAAAAGAGGCGTTTTTTATTATTTCTTATTTGGCAGCTAAAGAAATACAAATTGTTTTTCATTCATATTCGTCATTTTGTGGGGCAGTTTCGTCTTTTTATATTTGTTTTTTATGTCTATTCAATCTTTTCCTTATATGTGTGAATGGAAAAAATATAATTATCTTTGGTTTCGTTTGAATTTGTTGAGAATTCCGAAAACCGAATTTTTTGAGATTTGTCTTTGCCGTCGGCATTTTCAAAATGAATTGCTATGGTAAATGTGTTTGACCAAAATAAGCAAAAAAAAAAACCTTTTTCTAAAATTCATATTTTAAGAATATTAAAAATACCGCCGGGCTATTTCGGTTCCGCGCATGACCAAAATTATTCTGCGACAAGTTCTGTCATTACTTTGCTAGATTAATATTTTGTTTTAAATTTTCGAATCTTGCCTATTTTTGTAGAAATCGAAATATTCATAAGAAGGATTTACAACCAAAAATTACAAAAAAAAAATTATATTGTTTTTATTTGAATTTCACTATCTTCTAAATTATGAATTCTTTGTATCTTCTCGGAAATTTCAAAACATTTGGTTTCATTAAGATCCGTTACTTATTTAGCTTGGCTTAATGTACTACCAATGACAGCCGCAAGGGGACTATACTAATGTTTAACGTAAAATTCCACACGTTTCGGTGTGGATATCTTACTAAAAATCATAAAATATCCTTAGGACGAGCTCCATCCAAATCGGCGTTTAAAATTTGTACAATATGTTACCGTCAGCTCAATTATTATAGGTTGATGCGTCCGACTATGTCGATGTTGTTATGAATATCGCTGTTCATCGATCTAACATCTTCGATATTTGATGTTCCCTCACACGGATCCGATGATTTTGGGAAGACTTCTGCTCTCCAAAACTACTAACAGCTGCTTGTGAAAGTACTTGTGTTTCTGCACAATAATTAGGATGATATATTTGATGGCTGATGTCATTATTGTTTGTTGATGACGAAATTAAGTTTTACGAATTCGTCCAAATAACGAATTCTCGATCAGGCTCATTGGATGGACAAGGTTTATTTGTGGCACGGTGATAATCATGTAAAGCTCTTGATAATCTGCTTTCAGTTCACTGTCGTTGTCTGCTTTTTTCCACGATTGTTCGCACCAAAAATCAGATTGGAAGAAGGATTGCCACCTTATGGGAGGACTATAAAAAGGACTATAGGAGAAATAGAAATTTTGCTGGCACACGACAGTCAGTTGTAGTTTCCAATAGCATTGAAACAACAGCTTAGTTAATGATCTTCTAGAAACCTATGTTTGGTATACGTGTTTCGATATCTTCAATAGCTACGATTGAAGTTCAAATCAGAAACTCCTCAGAATATCCTTTAAACAAATTTAAATCAACTTGGCAATGGATGAAATGTATCCACCAAAATAAAGAAATCAAAGGACTTTAAAACATTTTCCTGTTTTTCAAGCGGCTTCAAGAATTTGTCATGCCTAACAAAGTACGGCTTACAAAACAACATTCATCCACACGCATGAATCTCACAACAGACATGTCCAGTCTAAGTGGTCAATCTATTTAAGTTATTGAAATTGTGCCAGCGACAGGGACTGACTTAACGATTGATTTATTTCTGCCATAAAACAGAAATATCGTGGGAGTCTTCTTAATGACGGCAATATCGTTACTGCATTACATCTGTCGCTTGGCACATTAAAAAAAAACCCACCCAAAAAAACTTACAGACCACTGTGACAAGAGAAATAAACATCACATCACGAATAATTGAAATAAAGTTTGAAAATTAAATACAAATAAAATAAATTCAAATACATACCTACTTATGTGGCCTATTATAAAGTAACAACCCTTTCTTTTCGTGAAGTCGTAATTATATAATGAGTTTAAATAGAACATTAAATGTGGTGGCACTTTCATTGCTTTTCTATGGAAAAACTCCTCAACTCGACAGAATTGATTTGGAATGTAAATTTAAAGAAAATGTCGTTGTAAATCGTTAATACTTTGTATGTTTTTGCTTTATATCGTGCCGCTCAAGAAAAAGAAATACAGGCTTGAAAAGAAATAAATCTAAATTTTAAATAAATGCGGCATACGTGCATTTCAGATTTTATGACACTCTCAGCAAACACCTCAAAAAGGCGAATGAAAGACGACAACAGCCATGAAATACAACTCAAATAGATCGGACGAAAAAACATCGTGGAGAACTGAAGCAAAACAACCATTACGTATGTATGTGGGCATATGTGTAGTTCCAGCCAACATATGAAGCAACAGCATACTGACCTTTTCCAATATGTAACACCACGAAGTCTGCTTGAATGTTCCTATATACTCGTACATATGTACCATGTAGTATTTACATACTTTCATATGCCTATGAATGCGACCTTTAGGGAAATGTAACATGTACAATACATATACAAACTCACACACATTTGTATTCTATTGCCTTGCCCGAGTCCTCAGTGTCTGAGATGTGCATTGTGTCACATGTAGAATTTTGGTCGTTGTTGTTCTTCTGCCTTTTTCTCTACTACTTCTAACTATGCCGATTGTTAACGTATAGTGAGCATTTGTTATCATTAGATTCTTATCGTTGTTGTTGTTGTTTTTTTTTCGGTGCATTTCCATAATATTCGAACTAAACCCTTTTACCACCAGAATTTATACCAAACGCAAGGTATCACACACCCGCTTTTTTAAGGTGAACCTACCACGTTGAAAAAAATAAATTTGGTATAATTTAATATGTTGATGTTTTTTTAAAACACCATTTATAACAATAAATGAAAAAAAATTGAGGCTGTCTTTTTTTTTGATATTCAATATTCTATATTGTTCTTGAGAGTGTTGGAGATTTAGTATGACCGGGCTATTTTAATAAAAATTTAAAAATATTCAGCACAATGGATTTATTCTTTTTTTTCTCTAACTGGTAATTTTTGATTGTTCATCGAGCCCGACGTAAGTCCCTTTTTTTGAAACTCGCTTTTTAATGAAATTCAATAGAAAATTGTCCAACGATCTTAATTCCAAAATATTTAAAATTTATATTTAGGCCACAAATGTGCAAATAAACCATTTAATTCACTGCGAGTCTCTGCCTCGAATTGAAAATTACATGTGTCGGCCATTTTTCTGCAAACATTTTTTAAGCTAAGGGCTTTTAAATTTCAGACAAATGTTATGTTGGCTCTACAACCTGTTGTTGGTCTTTGCTTGCTTAATAAATGATTTTCATTCACTTCGGTTCGTGATGTCAAGGATCTGCATTTCTTCTGTCACTTGGTGTTTCCAGTCGCCTATTTCCAGTCTCGGCATTCCCTGTATTACACTGAGGTGCGTTTGTATCTTAAAGATAAAAAAATCATGTAATCGAAAATATTTAAAATTTAAAAAATATTAACAGATTAACATGTTCTCAAAACATTTTATTTATTTTATGAGAAATGTAAATAAATAAAACTGGGAGTCGAGAACATTTTCGACTCCAGACTCCGGGCAAATTTGTCACTCTACGACTCTAAGACTCCTACTCCACAGCCATCCAAGGCGCTTTGCAAGGGCAACACAACACTCGGCGTGAATAACCAGCGCACAAATCCACCATAAACCACAAATCTACCGTTTTGTTGTGGCGTTCTGTGTAAGATCGATGTTATGCAAACAACTCTAGAAATGGTGCAGACTCTTTGGTAAACCATTGTCGTAGAGATTTCAGAAATACAGCTGGAAATCAATGGAAATATAATAGGATTGACAACTATCCGGGCAGACAAAGCAGTCATTGAATGAACTTTGAAATTTGTCGGTTAAAGAAAAAAAGCTTCCAAATTGTGGCAAATTACTTTAAAAACAATAAATCTATTTGCGATGCTCATAGAACACTTCGTCCATTTTACGGTCAACAAAATCGCCCTAGTGAGCAAGCTACGTCAATAAGCAAAACTAACGTATTTGGATCGAAGACAATCCATTTAAATTGAATGTTGCATGCGGTGTAAACACCGACGGCATCATCGATTCCAATTTTTTTTTAAATGCGGAAGGTGCTGCCGTTTCGGTGATGGACGAGCGCTATAGAGCCAAGTTGACTGAATTCTTGTTTCAAAAAATTATTCAGCTAAACATTAGCGATATTTGGTTGCAACATAATTTATTGCAAAATACACTTTATTTCTAAAAGTGGTCCTATTCAAAGGCCCCCTCCTTCGTGCGATTTAACTCCTCTGAATTACTTGGTATGGGGCTATGTTAAGTCATTGGTTTATGCCGAGAAACCAGCAACTCTTGAAGCATTGGTAGCCAATATCCAAGCCACTATTGACACCATCTGGCCAGATTTATTAAAAAAAAATTGTCAAAAACTTGACTGATCAATGAGACCATGTACTCGTGGCAACGACGGACAGATTTGGGAATTCATATTTAAAAAATGGATGCCATGAAATTAGCTATTAGATTGTAATCGGAAAAAATGCATTTAAAAATTGTATTTTAAGTTCTTAAGCTCTTAATGAAGAACACGATATAATAAGGCGACGACAAAAGTTTATCCAAAAGTTGTAATGCTGTCCGGAAAGCAGCAAGTCAAAGCAATTATTAACCAGCAACTTCAATTTTAATAATAACAATAACTGGTTAACAACTTGGGTGTACTCTCTGATAAGCGGACACCTAAGGGACTGACAATTTTGTCCGCTTAATAGTGGTGTTCGTTTATGAGAGAACTACACAAGAGGACTGAAGCGGATTGGTAGCTGACTTAAGAGAGGTGTCCGCAAGTAGAGAGTACACTGTATATCCATAATTCCTGTCGGATCCAAAAAATTTTCTAGAAAATAATTGAGGCAATCATTGATAGAAGCCTCCCCCTTGCTAATGTGAGGTTGAGTGGAAGATCTTGAAACCCAGTGAATATTTCATGCATTGAAAATAAATTTAGAAAATTAGTATTTATGAATCTTCTGAGCCATCATATCGAGCTCTAACCGCGATAGAAAATTGTCCAACGCGCTTAATCCCAAAATGTTGAAAATAAAAATTTGTATGTACAAAGATATATCAAAGTCAATTGTATTGTAAGCACAAAAAATCTGAATCTGTTGACCTATGTATATGTAAGTCGATCTGAGGTTTACTCAGTTAATGAAATAAAGATTCCTTTGGATTAGTTGCAGGCTTTTGAAAACGTACCTAAACCGATTCATTGAAACCTCTCCTTCACTGCAACGTTTAAAAGACGAACTTTGCTTGCTGGGACTTTAAAACTCGAATCGGCAAGACGCCCTTAGTCGTTCTTCCTTAATTGTGTTTAATTTCGTAAAAAATATTTGTTTGTGCATTATTGAAAAAAAAGGCAAGTTGCAAGTATTTTCCAGGATTTCTGTTTGGCCGGTTAGAGGGTTAATGTTTTTTATGAAATATTTTTACGAAATTAATGTAAAATGTTGTTTTCAAATTGTTAATTCTTTATTTAATTCAATATATTCCTGAAGATATCATCCAGAGTATGATCAAATATTGAATTAAATAAAGAATTAAAAATGTAAAAACAACTTTGACCTCGAGCTCTAATGTAATGGAAACAATTAATTTTTAAGTTAAAATTGTTGTTCTTAATAATTTTGTATGGTGTTTGGTTACATTTTAAATATCTCCACTAGATTTCGATCGGCTGCCTCTTTGCGCTCCCCTCTTCTGATCAATACCATAAATATTTAAAGCGCTGCCTTTTCCGTTTTTCCTTCTTCTTCTTTCAATAGTCTTATAAAGAGACATATCGGCGTCATCAAAAAATATTTTCCATTCGGTTTTTAAAATACCAAAAATTCCTTCAATATTCTTTGCTATGTATTTTTATTATTATTAAGAGTATAATGACAAAAAAAAAGGGTTTCATGGTGAAGGTTTTTTTGGTATTTGTATTATAATTATGTTGGTCTTCAGGAGGGACTAAATATCAAATTCAGATGGGATTTTTCATGTTTTTTTCTTCTTCTTCTTTTCGTGGGTTTTCCATTTTTTTTTTTGGATTGGAAGGGGTTTTGTTTTTCTTAATGTTTAACTTTCGATGTTAGACATTGTGGCTATGAATTTTTAATGTTCAGTCATTCACTGATTAGATTTTCATAAAAGATTGTCGGTTGTCATTAAGATTTTCGTTTTTCTTCTTCTTCTTGTTGATGGAGTTTGGTTTGTTTTTGTTCTTATAAATGTTTGTAATTCAATCAAGATCGTGATGGTGGGGGGAATTTTCAAAAAGGCGAATTGATTGGATGATTTTAAGTGTTGTTTTGAAGAATATTAAATATCATTATCAGTAAAAAATAATATAAATGGTTACTTTGTATGGAGAGGTATGGTGAAGGTATTTAAGGTGTGTTCTTCTTCATATCATAGATTCCGAAAACTTTAGATGTTAGAGAGTAACCTCCCAGCCTTGTTAAACTGATCCAGAAAAAACATTAGCCATTCGTAGCCGGCTGTAATACTGTACATCCCTGTGGTATCCTTGTAAGAAGATCAAAATATTTGCAACGGCCGTGTTCACATCGTTAAACAGTAATCCTGGTATTTCTGTGTCGACAACAATGCCGTTGGTCTCTACTGGCCGGAGGGTTAACGCAAATAAAACACTTTTTTTTTTTAAAAAATACCATTTATTTGATTTAATTTCGGGTGTTACAATATAACATGTCGTTGGTGCTTTGAATGCAACAAAAAATGTCAGGGATCAATATAAAAAAAATAATAATTCAAAATGGCCACCATAAGATTTTAATATGATTTCATTTTCTATGATAACAATATAACACATTCTCTACGATTTCAATTGATATGGACACATAGAAAATATGCTCTAACCTCGAACATTTCAAACCCTTACAACACATCGCATATCCACACAATCAACACCATTCATATTTAATGTATTCAATGTGAGGCATTTACCACGACCACCACACCAACAACTAGCCAGAAGAAGAACTTCATTATGAATTTTGAATTTTACAAATATAACCCTATCCATCCTATAGCTGACAGTCAGGCGGGCAGACAGACATCATCTCGTACTGAATGAAGCCGGCAAAAGAGTATCAAATTCGAAAGGGGTTGAATTTTTCAATTTATAATAACACACATACATTTATAGTCACACATACAACAACGTTCATCATACGTTATTCATCATTCGGTTTTTTGTCATGGATTTCTATGTATGAGACCATCAACGAATGTTAGAAACCATTTTATATAAAACTGATTAAAAATTCATACTCATAGATGGGCACACACACACATACAAAACATCCATCTATTTCAAACATACAAAACATCATCATTGTCATCATAATCATCATCATCGACATGACCATATTTCATCCATCCGAGTGATATGAAGCAGATGTCACATTGTCGAGCAAAAAAAAACAAAATAGAACGACAACAGCAACTCCATACAAAATAAAGATGAGATTTAAAATGTTTAAGTAAATAAAGCAAAAAAAAAAACAAAAACAGAAAACGATTGACAAAAAAAAAACTGAAACCGTTTACTGAAAACATATGCTTGGGACAACGAGCTAATGAATGACACCAAGCGACTGCATGTCTTTTATGTAAATATGCTTGTAGGTACATATGTACAGAACGTTATATAATATCGAAAGGGGAAAACAATGAGGTTAAGGAAATAAATACTCCAAATGATTTTCTACATTGAGAAAATAAACAATTTCACAATTCTTACTACAGTTGAAATATTTTAAAAATTCCACGGTATTTATGATTATGAATTTTCCTGAGGTCTGTGTCTTTAATAAATTATTAGAAAAAATAGTTGGATTATGATATGACAAATCGCCATAATTGAAAAAATGGAGTTTTAAAAAAATCTAAACAAGAAAACGGATCCGTATACCTTGCCTTGAAATTTGAATTTCGAGTTTTATGAAATATCCTCCAGAGAAGGCTCCTTGCAGTGATGATATTTTTCTATTCCGTTGTTGGAGAATAGATTTGAATTGGTGGTCAAATGGCATGCAAATGATCGGATACAGGAAACCTAAGACCAATTTCTGAGCGACGAATACACGCAATCACAACGGGACCTCGTGATGGATGCAAATAAGATATGCTTCGGAAAGCTAATTAACCTAACCTAACCTGTCCTTGTAATGACAGAACAGATGCAAATCTCAGTCGATCTTAAGGAAATGTTACCCCTTTATTTATGTCCTGGCTAAAGACAATCCGTACTCAAATTGCTTAATTCCTGAGTGACGAACAGGACCTCGTGTCGGCTCTAAATCAGATACGACTCGAAAAGCTGCCAAATTAACGTAACCTAACTTGTTCTAGTAATGAAAGAACAAATGAAAATCTCAATCGATCTTTACGTCCTAGCTAAGGACATCAGTAAACATTTTTGAGATCTGTAAAAAAACTGCTTGTATGTAAAGAGTTTGAGATTATTTTTACCTATTAACCTTGAAAATGGGACAAATGTATATATTTTAGAAAAATGTTCTCAAATTTATTTTTTGGCTTTTTTGTATTGTAGGGGAAGGGAAATTTTTCTATAGTCTTTGTTTTTTATTTTTTTTTTTACACATTTTGATGAAATTGTTAATATTGCGCATACAAAAAATTAGATTTTTCCATACACAAAATTTTGACTTTTTTCAGATTTTGTAATTTGAAAAAAGTTAATCTAATTTTTTCCTCTGTAGCTCATATATTTTAAGAGCTATTCCACTATTTTTTTGTTTTGTTATTTTAATTTAAGGTTTCTTATCTATATTTTAAATTCAACATTTTATATGTACCAAATCTAGTTGGGTTGTAGCAACTTTTTCACAAAATTTCGATTTTACAAAAAATTTTGAATTAGGAAGGAATTAGGTCTCTACTTACAGTGGGTAACTTTTTTCCGAAACTGCCTATATGGAAAATAGAGTACATTTAGTGCAAACAGTCATGTTTTTTAGTTTCAAATGTGAATTAATTATTTTTTCTCTTTTAATTTTATAAAAAAAAGGTAAGCATCTGAAAGGGTAAGCAAATTTCATGTCAAATTTTATCCCAATCGGAGTTCGTTTGCCGTTGCTATGGCCAAAATATTCCCACATCGGCGAAAATCTACTGATATGTCAATTGGTTGTACAAACACTCTACAGATGGTTTTTCTATGGTGGTAAGGGTCGTGCCCTTACAAATAGCCTCTCCATCCCGCAATCGAATATTCTTGGAGCCAAAGGAAATTCATCCATTCGCACAATGTGTAGCGGCCAACGCAATTGATGTAGTTCGATGCGGCCGAGATTTGTAGTTCGATGTATACATACAGCTCAATATTCCCTCCTCTCAAATTCGGCACTTTTGTTCTAGCCCTAAATCTCTACAACTACATAACTAAACAATTTCCTCTGACTCTGTTCTAAATATTCTCTAACAATTGCGACACTTTTCGTTATTTAATTCTGGGTAAGAAAATAGCTGAATACACTCGTCTTAATAAACTTGAACTTGTTGGCATGTTTATATTTAAACCAAACACTTTTGAAGTTCATATCCTAAATAAAACCTATTAAAGCTTTAATTTCACTTTTGGGTAGCCAAACGTTTAAATTTCAAAATCGAAATGTTTAAATTGTATCCCCAAAAACAAAAAACAAAAAAGGCCGACACATTTGCCATTTGACAACAGAGTGTTCAAACGCAAAGTGTGTTTGTTGTGGCTGTTAGTCATTGACCTTGTGTGTCGTCACATGGAAAGGAAGAAGGAAGTCGTCTGATGTGTATATACGTGTGTGTGTTGGTTTCCTATGTAAAATTTGTCTTTTAGAAGATTTTCACGCCATTTCGATTAAATTTAATCGATTTCTTTGTAAATACGAAACCAATGTCAACAACCAGCCCATTTATTTACAACTACAGACATACAGGAACATTCGTACACACACACGCACACACATTTATATATACAAACATTTACTCACACATTTAAACAATCATGATACTCTTAGTGCTAGCAATTATATATACAAAGTGTGTGAGTGTATTTTATATATATAGTACTTGTATTTCCAGAGACTATATATGTATGTATATGTAGACATACTCAGCTATATATGTATGTCATTCCAGAGAATCTATTTTATATATGCGAGTACATGTGTATGTTCTCAAGTATACGAATCGATTCAAGTCGAGAGTTTGTCTACACATTATGTACGACTACTACTACGAGTGTATGTACAACTGAAACTTTAGACTTCCGTTTTCCGCTTCTTTTGTTGTTGTTGTCATTGTAGTTGTATTTGTATTTTTACATACATTTTTGGTATAGTTGCGAATGTTGCTGTGGCTGTGTGCTTTACATTGTCTAGCAGTTTTTAACCAGACGACTGACTGTGTATCCCCACAAAAAGTGTGGAACATACCAAAAAAAAAAATAACGAACACAACACTGTATGGAGTCCTTGTTACAGCCTTTTTTTCAGCACCAGCAAGACAACATTCAAATACACACAAATGAATACGAAGGCATGTGTGTAGATGTGGAATATCTAAAACTAGTTACTTCCTGCTTATGCGAGGGCCACTGCCAAAGAATTTATGGTAGCGTTCTTTGCTCTAGGGAATTGAGGATTATATTTATCACTCAGGCTTCAGGATCTATGTAAAAATTTTTTTCACGTGCACTCTTTTTCTTTTATTGGAAAAAAATCCGAAAAGAAAGCCCAAAAAAGCTTTCAGACCGTTCTAGGGAAGGTCAAAAGAGGTTTATGATCATGTTTTTCAAGTTTTCTCCGGGCACACCACGGCAGGGCAGGTATCAAACCTAAAGACACTCTTGTGGACGAAAAGTGAATGAACAGAAAAGGGTGATTCAAAAAGAACGACGATCATGCGAACATAGACGGTTTGGTAGTGTTCACAAAAAAGTCTTTCAGGGCCTGTCGCAGGCCAGGATTAAGGGAATTGTAATTCTTGGTTTTTTAAAATTTATTTCAGCTAAATCGGACGAGTGGTTCTCAAGTTATGTCAAACAAAAGAGCCAAAAACGTGACAAATTCCCCTATACGATACTTACTAACTTCAAATCGATATATCTCGATTCCTAGATCAGACCCAACGAAACGCTGGGACACGTATGACCTTTTTTTGACCGATATAACTTTCCCCGGTGGTTTCATCCCAAACCGATTGTGGCTGTCGCACAGTGTTACCTGTACAAATGAGGCAACGACGATTCGCCACGTCGTGTTCAATTGCCATACATTTGAACAGCAAAAGGCACTACTAGACTATGACCACAAAGAATGGCCTTGAATGACACATACTATGGGTAGAGTTGACTGGGAAGACCGACACTCCGGTGGAAGGATCAAGTGAAAGAAGACATGCAAATCCTTGATATAACGAACTGAAGAAAACACCCACAAAACCGAACTGCTTGGACATTATTTATTCAGCAGACCAAGACCAATAAGAGGTTGCAGTCTCAACTTAAGTAAGTAAGCCCGGACTGACTAGGCTGAAGAGAGAAACAAAAACTCCAGCCAATTAGATGATCGAACCGACAAATCTAGCACAAATGTAGTAGGACGAAGAATAGGAAACACGCTGACTGTCTGTGAAGAGCAAAAGAACCATATAATGCGATAATTGTCCCGGACAGGTAGTTTCGGTGAAGGACCATTGCTTCCTTATTGAGAACAAACCTAAATAATGAAAAAAACAGACCTTTATCAAATTAGCACACAGTTTTCGTATTGTTCTTAACAAATTCCAAATGGTGTCTAGCTCAATTTTGTTAGATACTTATATGTATGCTAGGGTGGAGTGAATTTTTTTGTAATTTTAAAATTTCACACTCGTAAAGAAACGGAGTTTGGGACCCTTAGGAAACAAATAATACTATAAGGGGTCGCGTTATTTGAGAAAAAAAATCCTAAAACTTAATAAATCAAATTATTCAAAATTTTGAATATGAGCTCATACTTACTAACATTTAGAAATTTTACAATTTTCTAAAAATGTTTTTTCTTATTTTTCCCTTATTAAGGGAATCTCTTTTCGAGCGTGAGTTTATTTTAATTTCACTCCACACTTATGTGTATGCTATACATACTTACAACGAACTTTTAAAAATAAAATAATACAATTAGGGTATTCACCAGGTGATGTGTGTACATAAATGCCGTTTATAATTTAGATCCATTAATTGTGTTTATTACTCTCAAACTAGACATTTTCATACGAAAAAAACTATATGATCCTGTTACAGATTTGGAGATTTATTAAGTTTAGAATGTGGTCCATAACCATACGCTATTAAGTCATCGGATAATTTCAAGGTGCATTTAATTAAATGTCGACGACTTGTTGTTAAACTTAATCGATTTCCTGAATGAGTTTTCTGTTTCTATCCGAACCGGAAGCTAAGAGTAGGAGCGAACTCTGCACTATTAATACAAATTATATAATAGAGTATGTCAATAGATATCCGTTATCATATATGGGTTAGAGGCAGTTCGGACTGAAACCGCTGTCAAAAAAATCTGCATCATTTATATTAACTGTAACATGTATTCTTTCTTCGTTGATAACATTGGTCGGGGCTTGAAAAAGTTCTCTATGGGGCTAGTCCGATATCGACTACGCTACGCTCATTCTCTTTCTGTAGATCCCCTTGACTAATGTTTTATTTAAAAATTGTTTAATATATTTGATTTATGTAGATTGTATATGGCTTCTCTCTTTCGTTTTTCGTTTTCCATGAATACCCTTAATATGTCGAAGTGTATTGCATGGCACCCAAAACAACAACAACGACAACATCAAATTGTCTTATGTACCAATTTCAACAATTGAGCTTTAAATGTGTGCTCGGCAGAAGACGACCAAAGGGACACTGCTCCTCGACAGTCAATGTGATGCGATGCTGCCCGGCTTCAAATAGTAAAAGTACTTGTTTCGCTTCAGTTATGTACTTGATTCTGATGATATTGTTGTTCTTTTTGGTTCCACAAGTAGTTAAAAGATATTTTTACTATTTACTCGCATCGATTTGGTTTTGCAATATGTACTACAACGACTACATAGAATATATGTCTGTATTCCGAAATGTGTATATATACAAGTGCATGTGTATATGTCCCCGTATTTGAACAATTTTAGTTTGTTGTTGTCTTTGTGTTGAACATTTTTGTGTCAATCTTTTAAAGTTAAATGGTTAATGGTGCGGTGCGGTGCGGTATGACATGGCATGGTAAGTACGTACGTACGGTTTTTCAAGTTGTTCGAATTAAATTTTTGTTTTTTGTTCAAATGGGGGACATTTGTAATCGATATCTTAAATATTTCGTGGCGCAATTTAAGTGAGACGAAGACTAATGGCTTCCTTGATACGATGATTTTTGGGGAAATTCGAAGAAATAAACGTTGATGGATATCCAATACAGAAAGAAAGTGCCCGCTACTAATAATATTTGATCGATGTATTAATTTCAGAACATTGTTTTGAAAAATTTGATGTTATAGATAAAGGGAAGAAATAGAATGTGGTGTAGCTGTCCGAGTTGGAGTTGCTATTCCTTTTGATTTTTACGAAATCTTCAGAAATGGAATGAAATCGTAGTCGTTCCGATTTTCAATCAGAACCTGATGTTCCAAAAGTCTTCAGCATACTCGTGGAAGACAGAACAAGACATGTTCTGAGTTGAAAATGGACTATCAGTGGCATATATAGGCAGGGGCTCTACAGACATCTTTGAAGTTTCTCGAAGCTTCTGGACCGTGTACAGTGGACAGCGTTGGAAGCGACAAGTACACTGAATAGAAACTCTACATCAAATCAAAGATAACGATTCTTCAATAGTTCAAATCAAATTGATGAAGAAATTCATTGACTTGATGAATAAATTCTTCAATTTGAAGTACTTCGTTTTTTTTGGCTTCTTTTATAAGCGTTCATCAAATTGGAGTATTATTTTATTTGAATCTTGAAAAAGAAAAAACGCTATACCAGAGTGAGTCATTTTAAAACTATTGTTACTTTTTAACAACAACAACAAACTTTTTCTGTATGTTTCATTTTTTATTTATTTATTTGAGTCTTTGGAAAATAAAATCCTTACAGACTAGTTTACAAAAATTTAATATTTTAAATTCATAGTTTTTAAATTACACCGTGTTACACACATTCTGTCCTGTGAACCAAATTTACTTCTTCGGAAAGGGGATAAAAAATAAAAATACACGTGTATCGGCGATTTTCATGTACACGTCAGAATTTTTTTTTTAAGTTTGAAGTATGAAGGTCGTAGTGGCCTGTGTGAAAGCCTTTGGACCAATTTTTAACCCTTTTTCAGTGATCCAATCGAGCTAATTTTTTGCAGGCAGACTCGTGGAAATGTCTGTATCACGTCAAATATTTTAAAAACAATTTTTATCAATTCTCAGATTTTCTCCAATTTTTATTATTTTTGAAAAAAAAAATTTGTTTTCACTTTTCTTAGCATAACGAAAAAAAATGTTTTTTTGAACTGAAACCTTAAAAAAAACGATAACCATTTAAAAAAAAAAAAAATTAGGAAAATCTGAAAATTGATAAAAATCTATTTTTTAAAAAATTTAACGTGAGTCTGCCTGCCAAAAATCAGCTCGATTGGATCACTGAAAAAGGGTTAAAAATCGGTCCAAAGGCTTTCACACAGGCCACTACGAGCTTCATACTTTTCCCGTAAAAGAGCATTGGCATGGTTGCTTGTGTGGCACTTAGCGCCGTCTTGTTGAAAGTAAACGTTGTCCAGATCAATATCATCCAACTCAGACAAATAAAAACCATTAATCATCTCTCGATAGCGCAATCCATTCACCGTAACTATTGATTTAACCTCATTTTCGAAAAAGTAAGGTCCAATGACCCCGCCAAACTGTCACACGTTGAGGATGGAGAGGTTTCCCAACAATAACTCTTGGGTTTTCCAAGCCCCAGTTGCAACAATTTTGCTTGTTGACGTAGCCACCGAGGTGGATATGGGCCTCATCAGTCAAGATGATTTTTCAATGTAATTCCGGATCATTTTCATGCATTTCAAGGACCCAAGCAGCAAAGACACGTCGTTGTTGATGATCTCGCCAGCTTGAGTTCTTGTGTTAACTGAACTTTAAGATCCTTAAGATCCAAGTCTTTATGCAAACCTGGGTTTTCTTCAACATTTTGGCCAACAGCAGCAATATTCTCAGTTGCTCTTGAACGAGAACTTGTCCCAACAGCTCGAATTTGTCCACCAATTTCTGTATTACGATCCGACAAAGTGCTTCACGACGACCCAAAAATGCTTCAGTTTTGCGAACTGTGACTGCAAGATTTTCGCCATTTTTGTAGTGAATTTTAATAATTTCAATGCGTTGCTGAATCGTGTATCATTCCAGTTTTAGTATTGGCGTAGTTTCTACTTGTCAAATGTCAAAAAATAAAAGCTTTAAAAGTGACCAGGTGATTCAAAATAACAGCTCTTGTTAAGACGGGATACAGGACTATCATCGGTTCGTTAATAAATGAGAAAAAATGCGTTCTGTTCGTATGTGGAATATTGTTCCAGCAAGTGTGCCCCTGCCAGTTGTGACAAATGCCAACACACACTACTCTCCTCCTGCAAATACCCTAATTTCCTATCGCTAATACAGTGCATGGCATAAAGGGGGCGTCCCCTAATGTCACACCAAGCGTCGAACAATTTCCTGCAAATACATTTATATAGATAAGTCTGGGCCCAACGTAGGGATTAATGGAGTTCCCACAACACACATATGAAGGTGTTACAAAACGAAATGTATTCTTAATACTATTTGATAGTAACCACTTCTTTCCCTTTTTTTGTGCAGTTTTACATTACAAAAAAAAACAAGAGAAACCGCTAACAGACTAAATCTGCCTCCTCTTTTTGTTATATACAGACAAGGATACATAACTTAAATCACAATTATATATGTACTTACATACATATGTACATGAATGTTTGTATGTGCAATACCAATTGTATGATTTCACTACCATATTTAATATGACCGGAATGGAAAACAAAAATGAAAGTTCTTGTCCTCTGATGACGATCGGGGTTGAAGTCTCTGTGTTTCTAATCCAACCGTACATTTTAATTCCCTGCAACATTTCACATTTTGTTTTTTCTTCCTTTTTTTTTTAATCGCAACATGATGTTTTTTGATTGTTTGATTTTATTGTTGGTTCCCCTGAATTCATCCATGTTTGTTTAGGTACTGGCGGCATTTCCAGTTGGTTCATTTCTTTTTTTTTTCAGTAGAGATTGTTTGTTTTTTGCATACGACTGTGTTGGTTTGTGTGTTACATTTATTTTCATTTGATTATTCCCGTGACATTGTCAAACGAATACCGGCAGCGACTTACAAACACATTCGATCACATTTTTGCCGCTTGGGAAGTTTTTCTGGGATACTGTTGTTTTTTCGGTGGGATTTTGTGGGATTATTAGGGATTAATGCGGAGGGGCGGCTTTGACTGTGGTAAATATGTTTTTCGTGTTGGTGTTATTACAACATAATTTTGTAATTACTTTTTTTGTGCAAAATATGTTTTTTTTTTGTAAGGAATTTGATCTGCAGATGACATTGGATTGCAATGTTGCAGAACTCCTGCTTTTATTCGCAAACATTGTTTATAGAGATATTGATGGAGACTCATGTACATATAAAGGGGCTACAGTAAAGCCCAATGTGTTGCTGTCCAGTACGAAGTAAAAAAGTCCTGATTATATGTGGATATCGCTCGCAGCAAATTGTATTCTCCAGTTCTATCTATTCAATTTAAAGTAGTAGGGTGTAGATTCATAACATCAAGTAAAATGAGGGAACGATCCATGGGTTAACATTTTTGTTATTGCTCAGATTGTATGACAATTGAAGAACAGTTAATCCGAAATACACCATTACAACTGTCAATGATAGCGCGGATAGTATAGGGCTATCCATTTCGTGGTTTCAAAAGTATAGGGCTTGAATTCGATATCTGTCAAACTAAGATGTTAACCCATTTTTTTTTCTTTTCAGTTGGAAGTCTGAGATTGACGAAAATTGATCGCTTAAATATCACACAACGCCTAAAAATTATTAAAACCTACTGCAAAAATGGTGATTCTGGCACAGCCACATATCGTGCTTTAAGAGGAGATTTAAGGTAATGAAGACATTTCTCACTCGGTGGATATGTTAATAAACAAAATTGTCGTATTTTTCTAGGTAGGGCGAAGTCTACCAGGTAAGCTAGTTTTAAATAAAAATGCGCAACAAATTTAATTCTGAAACTATTTTTTGTTTGTTTGGATTTTGGCTGCGCCCTTTTACAAAACGGCAATAAATCCGGTCTTTTTGATCACAAAGCCCTGAAATTTTTGTGGGATGTGTATTTGACAGTGGTCTACCAAAATATGTAAAAACCGAGTTACGCCCTTTCTAAATTAAATTATTTTCGAAATTAATTGAACTGTGACATGAAGTATGTCAACTTATATCGTTAATGATGAAAATATTTTTTGCTAAATCAAAAATCATTTTAATAAAAGATTTTTTTTAATAAAAGAATAGGCAAATCAAATCAGAATTATAAATGCGGTCAATACCTTCAATACTGACAAAAATGTACTAAACCAGTTCCCTGTGAAAAATAAAGATTTACATTTTTTAGTAGGGTGGAGTGAAAACATGCTTTTTTTTTAATTTGAAAAAGTTAACCTCGGAAAGAGATGTAGTCTGGTGTCCTAATGAGGGGAAAAATAAAGAAAAAAATTTTAAAAAATTTTTAGGGGTCGCGCCACTCCCTCGAAATTTGGAAATTATCGCTATTTTGGCGTTGATTTTAGAAAAATCCTAAAAATTAACGACTTAACTTATTCGAAATTTAAAAGTTTGAGCTTGTTCAGTGCCCAAACAAAAGTATTTTAGGCAAATATGAGGATAATCGACTAATATTTGTAGCTTTGGTGGCGATTTCATTGTTCAGTCAATTTTCTGAAGAAGGGACGATTTGACTTATTTTACTTTTTGAAATTTTTGAACAATGAGAACATTTTTTTTAAAATTTTCCATGCCCTTATTTCATTGTTTACGCTATTGCAAACATTTATTGACATACAACTTTTTAGGATTTTTCTAAAATCAACGCCAAAATAGCGATAATTTCCTAATTTCGAGGGTGTGGCGCGACCCCTAAAAATTTTTTAAAATTTTTTTCTTTATTTTTCTCCTCATTAGGATCCCAGACTACATCTCTTTCCGAGGTTAACTTTTTTTTTTTGAATTTCACTCCACCCTATTTTTTAGTCATAAAATTTCATTACTCGAAAACGAATTGTTTAAAATAATATTTAAAAAATTGGCCATTAAATTATGAGTGTTATAAACAAATTAGGTTTCGTAAAATATTGATAATGTTACATGTTGTTTATCAAAAAGCCACATATCTATCAATTAAAATTCCACACCTCGAACATTTAAATTTAATTAAACATCAAGGATTTTCGCTTTTATACACAATTTAGTGGAGGTCCCCTCTGGAATATTCCGGGATCCCAAGTTACCTGTATATAGGATAAAATAAATATGTAGTTTTAAATCAATTGGTGATACAAAGATAATCAATCAGTACTATTAAAGCAATGGGACAGATTGTGTGCTCCACATTATAAAAAAAAATCCTCTGTTTACAACTGTTTGATCTATTTACATTCCGTCGTTCCATAGAAATACACCACAGGTAGACACACACATCCAGCCAGACATAAAACTATGCCTATATTGACAACAGTTAATCTGTCATTATAATTGCACAATGTGTCGCAACGTAGTGATCCTTTTCTACCTTCACCGTTTCGGGTCCTTCAATATTACAACGTTTACGTTAATAATGCTGCGAACAATAGCTGAAGTAAAAATGTCGCCGCCGCCGTCCTTTGATGATATTCCGCTGAAAGAAGAAACACACACGAGTATTATGGATTTATAATGATTATTTTATTAAAGACACAGCCAGTGGTCTCTGCCTAAATGCACAGCATATTTCAATTTCTTTCTACATCCCTACAATGGTTGAGTATCTTGTGTAGGGTACGTACGTTGGTTATAATAAAACGAAATGAAATCATAACAGTTTAAGTCCTTTTTACCTTAAAAACTAAAGACAATAGTTGGACGACAAGGAACAGAAATTATAATTCCTTTTAGGGACACAATACAAGAAACGATCGACATCAAAATTTGTCAACCATTTGGTAAAAATATCATTAAGATTTCCTTTTATTTGTTAATGTCGTGCCCAGGCAGTCGTTTATTGTTTCCTTCTTTCTTCGGGAAATATTATTTTACATATCAATTATTTGTGTTTATTGTTTTTGGCTATTGTTCGGTCTTGCTTTCTTTGTTTTCAATTGTGGTTTATTATAATTATTATTTGTCATCATCGTCATCCGTGGCAGTAGCCATTGTCGCCGTCTTCATCAATGTCATTATTTTCATTATGATTTCAATTCGATCTCCGAATACAAAAAAGTGAGAATTGCATTTTGAAAACATATCATTTCGGTGGCCTGACATAAATTTGTTAATGGCTTTCAACCGTTCACAAAATTTATGACAATGGCGCTGAGTAATTGTTCCTCGGCTTGTGGTTCATTTGATTGTTAGTGCTGAGTGTGCTGAGGATTTCAGTAATTTGATATTTTATTAAATATCATTTTTATGAATTTTTAATGGCGTTTTATTTTTGACAAATTTCTTTTCCTTTCCAGTTTTGTAAGGATGACGACAAATATTTTAGTTAAAGAATATTGTCGCTGTTCGGTGGTTATTTAAATGGTTTTTAATTTGAGGTCGTTGTCTCGGCGTCTGTGAATCAGCTGAATATTTTCAGGTTTAAACGGATCGGCTACACGAATAGATATTTTTTTTTTTTAAGCTAACGCGAAAAAGATGTAAGTGCCATTTTATCGAAACTCGATTTTTAATGGGGATTGAGACTTTCTTTATCAGGTGTCTGTCAGTCCTCATCGTTCTTTCAATTGGCTTGATTCTCTTCAGAAAATGATCTACAGATTCCCTGGGTCGACCAGTGTTACTCCAATCCGTCATTCAATCAAAATATCATCCTCTGAATCTGAGTCACCTGTGTGGCCATGTTCAGTAATCTGGACAGAGTTAACTTGGCACGAGCTGAGCTGAAATGGCTGAACAATCGATGAGGTGTAGTGTAGCATAATGCCCTAGTCTACAAGCAGGAAAACTATGTAGCGTCATTTTTTTTCAAACTCAATTTTTAATGAAATTCGGTAGAAAAGTGTCCAATGCTCTTAATTCCAAAATATTAAAAATACAAAATTTATATTTACAATATATATTTACAGATTTTATTATTTTACAGATATAGCAAATTCAATTGTCAAATGCCTCTTTGCCCCAAAAGAAATACACTCTCCTGTAAAATATTCTTTTTGTCGCTTGCGACTTTTATGAGGGTATTTCTCCATATTTTCTTAAAATGTGGCCAAAACATCATTCAAGGTTGCTATAAAAAATATTGTAGTTACATGCTTAAGCCTAATTTTTGTAAAAAGTCAGCCTCCGTTCTTTTCCAATGATCGGCAAAGTCTGGGAACAAAGAATCTGCATTTCTGAGTTGATCAAGACCCTGTACATTGGCCCTTCCCCCATCTGTCCATCTACCTTTTTTAAACGACTAACACTCAGGGGATGTCCCCCATAAATGCAATACACTGTGTTAGCGATAGGGAGAAAGAAGGAGTAGGGTTAGTTGACGATGGCCTCTGAAGAGATCTCGATTATCTTAGTTCGGGCTGAGCTCAATTCTGGTACAAATGTGTTCACCATTTGATACAAAGGACATATCATAAAGTGGTCCTTTTATCTGAAGGATAAATTCCATTACTGATGATATTGTGATCATTAACACATACTCTTACATCTAGATCGTCATCATCATAATCATCGTCACCACCACCGAACATCATGATCACCATCAATCACCAGCACCTCTACAAAAAGGGAATAAATTGTGGTTCATCACACACACGACAGACATTATCAATGCCCTTTCTTTGAAGTTACATTGAACTGAAGTGCTCCTTCGAACGATTATTCTCTCTATGCCGAAGATGCACAAACACAAAAGGAGTTTCGATTATTTGTTTTGCTACTGTTTTCAATACAAAAATCATTTGTTTTCTATTGGCCATGAAAATAAAGACTGACAGGCAACGGGAAGAGAGCACTAAGGATAATAACTTTTTTTTTTTTTATTTATAATCTCACTGAAGATCAAAGGCAGCGCATTTTTTCTCCCTTCAAAGATGGTATTCTATACAAATTTAATAATGATCAAAGATTACGTTTTTTTTTTGTTATGGATTTTTTTATTTTTCGTTTAATGGAATCAAGTATTTTGAAGAGTTAGACAACAGTGTCATTAGGCATGAGGGACATTATTTTGTGGGCATTATGTGACAGTTTCATTCTTCTCAAAGATTGTGAGTTGATTATATGGCGACAATGGGATCATTCAATGTAAGCTAAAGCTGAGTTAAGCAATGACAATGTGTTATATTTCCATAAAGGGAATTTTTAATTTGCCCCATAATAGTTTCTAAAAGGGTAGCTAAAAAGTAGCTAACATCCAAGAGATGGATTCAGCAACAACCGATGGTAAATGAAGACCCTAAAATTGTCCTCACATGCGAAAAAAAAAATATTTTCACATATAACAAAGTTTTTCACATATAACAAAGTTAATCAAAAGCTATGATTTGTTTTTAGTTTGTAAGTCTATTCAGCATTAAAATGGCACGGGAAACTGAATAATTGTGAATTTGTCACCTCTCTAATATGTAAAAAACTTAAAAACAGAAACAAAAAAGGAAATGGAATATTTTTAACTATGACACTACTCGAATCACACTGCAATATGCAAAAAACGTGACACTGAAAAATACAATTGCAAAAATCAAGCTTTACTTATAACGATCGGACTTTTTTTTAAACATAAAATAACGATTGATCACAGTAGTTATAAGGTTTCTTTGTATCCAGCACAACTATCATTGAATTCTTATAAAATGTCCATCACTTAAGCAGTTGGCCTACAAACCACAACTGCCTGTCTGAACGCATTCTCTTACTAACTTATTTCCCTTAACATTCCATGAAGGAACTGACGGGAAGCTTATCTCGAAGCTGTGCACGAGTAGAATTTGTATACCCACTGACTTTGAGGTCCCATTTATTTCCCTCAACATTCCATGAAAGAGTAGACGGGGAACTTCTCTCGAATCAGTCAGCTGTGCACGATATAATTTGTATACTCAATGAGACCTACTGTTAAAAGCCGGCTCCGGACGACTAATGCCTTTCTAGAGATTACTCTCTTACTCGTAAAGTCGCCGGCAATAATGCGGAGGAAGCAGCCGCTGAAAAATGTCTGATAGTCTCAGCAGGTTTCGATCTTGGGTTTTCAGAGTGATAGTCGCTACTAACGCACCAGGGCCGTCCGCATTCTCATATTCTCTAATTAATCTCCGATATTCGTCTTTCAGTGGAAATATTTCGCCCTTGTTTAACGACTTATGAAATCGTTTCGGTGCAATATTAAAATCTAGTTAATCCAAACCATAGTATTAAGCACTAACTAGCACAATTTCTATCCCCACCCACCTCATTATATGGGATTATTTCGTGTGCCCTACGAATCAATATGGAAGGAAGCAACCTTTATTATTTAATAATCCAATTAAAAAGGTGTTTTCGTCGTCATTGTTGTTGTTACTACGCAAAGGTAACAACAAAAACAAACACACACACACAATTTAATACAAAATTACATATTTATGGCTTCTAACAAAATAAGTCTCTTACATTCGATAAGTAAGTAAAAAAAAAACACACATTGCATTCATCCATCCATAATTGTGTGTTTTAATGGCATTATTTTTGCAAAAAGACCTTTATTTTCTGCAGTGCCACACACTCACACTCACACATTTAATTCCAAAATGCGACAACGAAATAGATGGACGGAGGACACATGGAAATGGTCACAAATACTATCGATACAGTTCGCTCTACTAAGTCCCAGACTGTTGACAGCACATTTGAGTGTATGTGTGTGTTAGCAGACAAAAAAAAAATAGAAAAGCCAGCCAACAATGCGAAAATAAACCATGAATGAATGAAACCGGATTAAATTACTTTATACTTTATTTTAATTTTATAAGCAAAAAAAAAAAACAGCACAAAAACAAAAAGTATTAAATATTACTAGAGAGACTAACATTCAAATGGTATGTAACTAGTAGGGGCGTAGATGTGAGGGTACTTAGTCTAGAGTTAAAAACAACTTAGAGTAGGGCAGCTCATAATCCCAAAGGTGGCAAAGCTGTATGGCTGATGTTGTAGGAGATGACGTGGGGGACGTTGGATACCAAGCAATTGTCTGTTTGATTTTAAAAGCACAAAACCCAATAGTTTTCTGGGTTATCTTGGATCTCAATACGGTAGAGACCTCCGAGATGAGGTGGTTAGTTACCTGCAACACTCGGATATGCTGGATCTCAAGAGGGTAGAGACCTCCGAAATTAGCTGGCTAGTTACCTTCAATACTCGCTGGAGTAGTTCACTAATACGTATCGCGGGTTCAATCAAAGAACATGGAAATATGACAACCTATAGAAAACATAAACACAATGAAAATGAATAGAAGACTAAAACGGACTCCTTTAAATATTGAGAACTCACTCAAATGTTTTAAGTGCGTCGATTTACCAATTTGCCCCTAGAATGTCCGAATTCTGCATTAGAAGGGGTCATCAACCCAACAGGCGTTTAGCCTCGACATGATATAAGTCCGTCATTCAGGAAATTCGATGAAAAGGATAAGATGGAGCAACAGCAGGCACAAGTCCAGTTGAGAAATCTTTTTGCACAAGTGGTGAAGTGTTTTCCAACAAGGCGAGTTATTTTGAATCTCCCGGTATTTCGGTAGCTGGCACTTTTGAAGCTTTTATTCTTTGACATTTGACAAGCAATTACAAAACAATACACGGTTGGTGCTGCTTATGGTCCGGCGGGGTCATTGGACTGCGCTATCGAGAGATGATTAATGATTTTTTTATGGTCGGAGTTGGATGATACCGATCTGGACAATGTTTACTATCAACAAGACCAACGAAACCATTGCTCCTTTACGGGAAAAGTTTCCGGACCGTGTTATATCTCGAAGTGGTGATCACAATTGCCCACCAAGATCTTGTGATTTAAGACTTTACGACTTTTTCCTTTTGGGCCACTTTTTTGACGGCCTGCGACTTTTTTTACCAAAAGGACTTGTTAATAAGTGTACAATTCTAAAACATCTATGAATTCTACATACGAGCGCCCCTGCTTCGATGTCTGATCTTGATCGGCTTTATAGTTTCCCGATAATATTGTGATTTCTAGATGTGCCGCAAGCCATATTGGAGGGTATTTAAGTTTCGGTTCAGCCGTACTTACGATTTTTTTTTATTGTGTCTAACAATACAATTGTATGTGGACGATCTAAGTATGTGGAATTCGAGGTTCATAACATTATAGCCTAACGGCTTAGACACTTCATCTAGAGGTATTGGATTTTTTTTTAAATTGGATATTTGCCATTAAATTCCGAATTCCCCCACTGTGTTTGCTCAGTACTTGTAGCATGAGTTTTAAAGTTATTTGCAGTGCGATTACCATGCTCAAATTAAATGGAAATTGCATTTATGAGATATAAATCTAAAACCTGCTCTTAGTATATTGCACCACCCATATCAATCTTAATCTGGCCTCTAAAGACCGACTTGACATCTAATGTTAATGTTTGCCGTTATATCTGGACCACGCCCCTGTCTTGGTTTGGAATGTTTACACAGACCCCCTAAGAGATAATCTAGAAAATTAAAAATCAATAAGTTTTCGTTGCGTGTTTTTTTTTTGTATTCAAAATCGAGCTTATTGCAGCAGTTAGCTGCTTATTGGATGAAGGCGAAGAGGTACTCGTCGAATACAACATGTATAGCATTTTGTTCTTTTTTTTTATTTTTACAGTTTTTTGTTGTTGTTGTTCTTCTGTTTGCACAACATTTTATTAACGATGGCTGCCATTGTTGTTGTTCTCTTTACTTTTTCATTGGTTTGTTACTTATTGATGGGATTTTTGAAAATTAAAATGAAATTAAATTGTAGAAAAAAAAGCATACGAATTGAAAAGAACTCACTCAGTGAATGCGAAAGAGAATGAAATAAAATACAGTGGGGGAAAAAAAAACGACGTAATCGCATTATGTAGGGGATTTTCATTTAAGCTTTTTGTTTTTAGTATTACTATGTATGCATGTTGTCTTTTCGTTTGTTTGTATACAATATGTATTCATCGCTAACGATATTGAAATGATATGAGACACTCGTAATTAAGTGCAAAGACTTTGGCCAGAAAGAGGATCCTAATAGTAGAGCTAGCCAGGAATATAAATATTAGTCTGCAATGTACACAATGTATACAAAATCGGGGAGCTACAACGTTTCATTTGGTGGATCTGACTTTCGTATGCTGTTTACCGTATCGATATAAGTATCGGTGACAGTAATTGATTCACTGTGCCTAGTTTATTAAATTCAGTTTTTCCCCCCAATATTTTGACCATCAGTATGTTGAAGTCGTTGTACCATAAGCTTTCCGGCTGACGAAAGCCAACTAAAGTGGCTGTTTGTGAGAGGTCACTTCCTGTATTTAAGGAGTATCTTGTGTCCCCCAGAGTCATTCTTATCAGTGCGGTGAACGACGTCAATGAAAATATGATATGTATCGCTTTGCTTTTCATGGGTCTTTTCCAGAATCGGAAAATGTATGAAGATTTGGTCGATTTATTATTATATGCACTTTATCAGCTCGTCTGTTGCAGCTTTGTCGGTATTCCGTCGACACCTGCGGATTTTCTATTCCCGCGGATTTTCTATTCCTGGGATATTACTGCTATTAACACATCATCTATGATTAATCGCGGATTACTATCTTCGGCTGGATCTTTAGCCATTAGTTATCTGGAGAAATGTTATTTCCAGACTCTCTACATTCTCCACATATCACTTATCAGATTTCCATTTTCATCTCTATACCGAAAAGGGTGTGTTTTTTTAGTCAGGGTGCATTGTCAGCTTTTGAATTCGGTAATTCTGTTTATTGGCGTACCCAATTGAGCCAAAGATGATACTCGTCGTTGAAGACAATGTTTCGATAAAAAAAACAGGTGATCTTTGTTCAGCTTCTCTTAGGTCCATTCACCGAAAACAGACGTCCGACTACAGCTCCTGCACCAACTGTATTTGTTATGGCTTTAGAGTAAGGTCCTTACATAAAATCTTCTCAGTCTTCATTAGCTCGAAATATTCTCCTTGGAATCTAATGGAGGTGGATTCATGTCCTGAATAGTAAAACTGTTGGGCAAATTGTTCACACTGGCTTATTGCAAGTCTAAATGGCAACTCAAACTGAATATTTTTGACTTTGACACAAATACGCGTGGACTGGCAAAAACGTAATACTCTAAAACTACATAGCAGGAACATCACCCATTAGAGGCAATTATAATACAAGTAAATTATTGTTCTTGAAATTTATGCCGATTATATTACAATCACTAATGAAACTCAAACTATCGCTGCGGCGAAGACACCAGCTGCTTGTTGATGTGTAGGTAACTTTATTCCATCCTAAGGTGACACTCAGATTGCCAAGAAACGACTATGACATATTGACATATGACTGTGTCAAAATGCCAACACTCTGTCCTTTTACTTAAGAAATTGCCCATATGCGACTTTGGATGAATGAGCATGGAAAAAAAAACCTGCATTTGCCCTGCAAAATGCAAAGTAAGCAAAATACGTTAAAATGAAATACTTACAAAGAAACGAATTCATCGCTTATTTCGCTTGTATAAAACAATTTATTGAATATCGCGTGTATGTACACATACATATATATGTATGTATTTACATCATGTACGTATGTACATAAGTATATAATTTAATTAAAACAAAGAATCGATTTATTACATGAATAATGATAATGCACATCACCAACAACATCGCCATCAAAGTACTCGTCGCACTACGTTAGTTATACGAGTACGTTGGTGCCCATTTTTTTTTTTTTTTGAAATTGTTATCATCATCAAAAAATGCCCCATCCAGGCGGTCAGTTAGTCAGTCTGTGTTTATGGTTCATTGAAATGTTTATGGTTTTTAATAAAAGTTTTCCTCCGCTTTTTTCTACAGTTGAGCTTCAATTTCCTTTTTTTTTCTCTCTCTCTCTCGCTAGAAGCCGGCGGTTATTGTAGTTTTCATTTCCCAATTAATTAATGTTTATGACTTTTACCACGCATTTTCATTATAAAATTAGTTAGCAACATATAAACCGCCATAACCGCATCTGTTTGTATATAGAAAAAAAAAACGAAACAGAAGCATATCACAATCAATAACTACCGAAAAATATTCCATGTGAGCAGGAGGTGGGTATGATAATGTGGATGGGAGTTTGAGAATGAGTTTTCTGGTGGATATTAGTGGAGTTTCTGAGGTGATCGACGATATAACATGATTTTCCAGGGAATATTATTTATGAGAGCATAAGGAAGCGTTTCTTGGTAATTTTGAGAGTGGCTGATTGGGATGAACCACAGTAAACACTTCAATGAAGTTTATATACTGCCTCGCCCGTTTGTTATTTACCAAATGCCGATCTTCGTTTAAAACCAGTTCTTGAAAACATTTTCAAATTCAAGCAATATTTAGAAATTTTCCTTCATATTCCATCTAGAGAGTTTATTGCAAACATTTCAATAGTTTACTTTATTATTTACCTGCAATACGTATGGCCGTCTAAGTAAATTTCTTTTAATTTTACTCATTTTTCCAGCTCTCCAAAGTTTACCAAACTCCTTACATCACCCTCGTACCGTCATCATCATCACCATTGTCCATTGTTGATGTATATTGAAACTTCTATAAAAATGATGAGCTTGATTGCATTTTTCAGCGTTGTTTTTTTTTTATAATTTGTACAGTTGGTGCTTTACGTATTTTTGTAATATCTCGTACGCACACATTAAATATTGGTTGACTCAATGAACCCTAAAATACGACTAATGAAAAAGTGATATTAAGCAATAATTTTGTGTGTGTGCGTTTCGGGGGTTTCTTCTTTCATGGTTAAGGGTCATTTGATAATCACTCTGATATTGATGGCCATAAATTAAAATGTTTACAGAATTTCGGGGATCTTTTTTCAAGTTTTTATTGGTATTTTGTATCGGTCGCAATAAGTCCGTCATACCACACATATGTCGTTGAAGGGTGGTCGTTTGACTTATAGTTTGATGGTTATGCTAAAAGCCAAATGCCACTCTACTTATTTGGTATTTTGTGGCGTTCATATGTGTACACACGTACTTAGGCATTTCTAATGATAGCTGACGATTTGTTTTTCTTCCAAAAAAAAAAAACACCAGAGGGTTAACCTTTGCCATATATGTATCTAGTCTAATCTAGAGCGCCTTAAGTGCTATTGACTCAGCCAGTTGCTCGGTCTGTTATGCGATCACCTAAGCTGGCTGTAGATAGATATTCGGTGTTGTCCATGTATATGTTTAAGGTGTTTCCAAAGTCCACCTAATACATGCTTGGACAGAGAAAGGAATCCTCGATCCTACATAAGGTTTTATCAAAATCAAGCAAAAGTCCAACCTGGGGCTGCTGAAGTGAAAGTGATCCTCGAACAGTAGTTACTACGCGTCTAAAATTTCTCCTGAATAATTTGCATAAAAGAGGCTTTTAGAAATGCACATTGTCAATATGGTGCGAGTTACGTGGTATAAAAACGTACATCTTTGGTGGTCATGATTTTTACTTACTTATTTCCCTTAACATTCCATGAAGGAACAGACGGGGAACTTCTTCTCTAATCAGTGAGCTATGTACTATATAATTATTATTCTCATTCTTACAATGGCGGCTTAGTAAAGGCCGGCAGTTGAAATGTCCAGGTAATGGAAGAAATTATATAACCCGACTCTGCCATGAATAGAAATAGGGCGAAGGATCGTGCTGGCAAATATATGATATTTGAGGTTAAGCAAATAAGACCTGAGCCCTCTCTAGCCGAACTAAAATAACACCGTACAACACGCTTATTCTACTTTTGATTCTTGATGGCGGCGAAGCATGGGAACTTGCGATAGCAGATAAAGCTGAGCTGGATGTTTTTGAGAGAAAAATCCTTCGCAAAATGTATGGTCCGATCTGTGTTAACAGGAAATATAGACGTCGAACGAATCTTGAGATATATAAGCTATATCTCGACATGAACGTAGTTAAGCGCATTAAAAAATACAGCAATTGTCTTGGCTGGGCCGTGTCGGTCGTTGGATTACAATTACAACGTTAAACGCAGACAGGGAAGACCGAGACTCCGTTGGACGGGCCAGATGAAAGAGACATGCAGATCCTTGGTATCACGAGTTGGAGAACGAATGCACAAGACTGAAGTTCTCGCATAATTTTTGTTGTGAAAAAAACAGTTAAATTTTGTGAGTTATTGAAAATAGAGAATTCTGCGGACGTGTTTGAAGTACAAAAAAAAAATGTTGCGTATTTATGAAAAAAAATTGCTTGTCCATGCTTTTCCCCAAATGTTTTGACAATTTGTGGTGTGGGGCAGAAGTTGGAATTTGTATTGGATCCTTTTGAGAGACCTTGTACTGAATGAATGCAGGAATGTTTGTCGGATCATTTTAATTGACAATAAGAAGGCTGGTTCACAAACAAGACAAGGCAAAGCATAAGTACGATCCGTGTGTCAGGCAATTTTTTAAAGGCGACATGAGAATAAGTGCAATATAATTTAATAAGAAGTAGAATCGACCTATGATGCAAATAAGATCTTCTGGAATGTCTATTTTGGGAGGGCCGCAAATAAGGTGTTCGAATGTTAAGAGTCTTAATTTTATATGTTGGATTCTAAAGCCTGGTATTAAGAACATTCACGAAATTTATTTAACGTGTGCATCACTGGGAACTGTAAAAAAAAAAAAACGAAAGATGGCTTAAAAAAATATATAAAACTAGTAAGTTGTAATGCGCCTATGGCGCCCATTGAAATATGTGTTAATTTAAAATGGATGCAAAAAAACCTTTTCATATACATGAAATATAATTTATTTTATTGAGCAAATTAAATTTATCTCTGATATACACACTAATACTTATTAATATAAATTGCAAACAAAAAATGTTTTTTAATGAAGAACCTCTTGGAAAACAACATTGCGCGTGAATTGTCTGTGGTCATTAAATAACCTTCCTTGGGTTCGATTCAATATACACATTCACTTGAAACTATTTTGTAAAAAAAAATTTCGAAAAAAAATAAAATTGGAAAAAAAAATTGGAAAAACAAAAATTTGTGGAAAAAAAATTTTTGTTGAAAAAAAAATTTTTGGTTAAAAAAAAAAAAATTTGTGGAAAACATTTTTTTTGTTGTTTTTTGTAAAAAAAAAAATTTTGGAAAAAAAAAATAAAATAAATAACCTTCCTTGGGTTCGATTCAATATACACATTCACTTGAAACTATTTTGTAAAAAAAAATTTCGAAAAAAAATAAAATTGGAAAAAAAAATTGGAAAAACAAAAATTTGTGGAAAAAAAATTTTTGTTGAAAAAAAAATTTTTGGTTAAAAAAAAAAAAATTTGTGGAAAACATTTTTTTTGTTGTTTTTTGTAAAAAAAAAAATTTTGGAAAAAAAAAAATTTTGGTAAAAAAAATATTTGGGGAAAACACAATTTCTGTACAAAAAAAAATATTATTTTTTTTATTATTATTATTTATAGAAAATTATAGAATGCCTATTTAAATTCCTACGTACTGCGTGACAGAGTCAGTGAATCAGTGTCGAGGGTAAATATATATTAAGAAGAAGATTGGGACCGAGCTGCCGCCATTGTCGTAGTGCCGATTTTCTATTGGGAAATTTTTAAAATTGTTCAGGAAATTTCTTGTTTTCCCTTTTGCGGAAATTTTCATCTATTTTATATTAACTTAAATGTTCATTCTATTAATTTAACTTTTTTAGTTTAATTTTTTTTTGAAAATGTTTTTTTTTATAAATAACATTTTGTCAAATTTTTCGTACATTCCAAAAATAATGTCAGATTCTTTATTTTCTTTTCATTTTTCTTTTATTGCTTGCATTTTGACTTAATGTCTTCTAAACTGTGTACCACACATTTCATTCAAATGACCATCCCTGCATCATCTACTTTGCTGAAACATCTAGGAAACTAATTTATTTGTTTTTCCATTTACTCATTAACTAGAACTGAATTATGAGTCCATTAATAACATATACCCCTCACATTTAATACCTTAATTTTGATTTATAAACATTTTGTGAAGCACAAAAAATTCTCCAAAGAAACATATCATTTCGATTTTGTTTAGATTTTAATCATAAGTGAAACTTTTAGCATAATTTAAATTTCCAAACAAACGAGGAAAATGTGTGTTCATTCTTCAAATAAATATTTATAATCAAAATGGGAAAACATTGACTCATAACGCAGACAGAACCATTTGATTTGTGTTTTATTTTTCTGGATGGGCCTTATTAACCCCACACTCGGGCACACAGCCCACTCAAAGCATCTCTCTAACACTCATCACATCACATCATTGGCATCGACATCGACGTTCAACGTCTGCAACATAAAGTTTTACATCGAATTAGATGAAGAACTCATCATTTACAGAAAAACGGGGAATGGGAAATGATGAGCATATACTGTATGATATGATGATGTGGACGTTGATTTCCAAAACATGAGCAGGAAGACGCGTATGTTTATGTTTATGAAAACAAAACATTTAGAGGGCGATTAATCATCGCCAATTGGGCATCTTTAAGATACAAATTGATGTAGGACTGACTGACTGCGTTGGGATTGTGTGTCAGTGAAGAGTTCAATCCTATACAAGAGATGATGTGTTGTACAATGGCTCATGTTGACTCCCCCACTCGTTGAGTTGCGATGAGGGGGGGTTCTCTTCACAATAATGGCTGGCGCACAGTGTTTCTAAAGGGGTGAAAATCGGAAGTAAGGCTGTGTTTCAGAATCTACTTAGGAGGCTAATATAACAGAAGTTTAGTGATTTCGGAAAAGAATTCAGCTAGTCCTTGTTTTGAAGTGGCCATCAGCGGGAGAGAACAAATATTTGGCTGGAATCCTCAAGGAGACTGAGAATTTTGTCCACTTATGAGAGAAGTACGCAAGAGGACTAAGCGGATTGGTACTGGAAAAAGTGTCCGTTTATGAGAGGTGTCCGCAAGGAGACTCTGTATGTGTTTATTGTATTTTCTCCGGATAGTCGGAAATTATTTGATGATGCACAAACAGCTCCCTAGAAAACCAGAATACATGGGTAGTTAAGTGGTAGAATTATGTCCCTGCATTTTATTTACTATCAGGAGAACTCCGCGTACTTTTTATACCAGCACAATTTAGATGAGACGTCTTCGACACCATTGCCGGCAGATAATTAAATCCGTCACATCGTGTAACACTCAATGTGGTTCCACCGGACATGCTTAAAGAATATTCTTGAACCACTGTGCACCATACTTCATTCATATTGATCATCTTGAACACATACAAGCGTTTAAACATTGTAGACACTACATGGAGCATGTTAGGTAGGTAGCTGTCATCGTCACAATCATCATCATGAGAACGACTGCTGCTCCAACTGGTACTGGGTACGGATGATCATGATCGTGTAAATGCTTTACATCATATTAGATCAACATCATACCCTACCCCCACTCCCCAGCCGTTTGAGACTGTGTGCGATCGAGCGTGTTGGCCTATGTGTGACTGGCTGTCTATTAAGGTAGGAGCTGCAGCGGCAGCAGAAGAAAAAGACGCCGATGAAAAAGAAGAAAAAAAGTGTTAAAGATCTGTTAATTTTCTTGCTTGGAACATGCTTAATTTGAGAAAATGAGGCGTGTGAGTGTGCGATCATTTGTACGGATGATTGGAACCACTTTTAGGCACACCGATACATACAAACTTACCGGCCCATACATAAACACACACACTCTCATAGCCAGTCGTAGCATTTGTTGTTGTGGCAAACAACTACTAATTTGTTAGACAAATTGGTAACATTTTATTGGACAAGATTAGATGAAATTAAATGTGTTCGTGTTAGTTCAAAGCTATTTTTGTTGTCTTCAAATAAAGTTAAATGAACTTTTCATATAATTTAGGTTCCATTTAATAGGAGTCCAGACGTTTACAGATTTTGTTGTTGTTGTTGTGGCTCATAGAAGCGATAACGTTTGTTTAATAATACCATAATTTCATTGCACAATGTGACCATTTCTCTTAAAAATCGGATAACTATTTGAATGTGAACAGTAAATTATTTAATTTTCTACTTCGCTTGGATATTGGAAATTATGGGAGCATAAAAATATCAACAACTAGAAAAAATCATCAAATAAAATTAAATTTTCAATGCGAGAAGTCAATGCATTCTCAGAGATTGACAGTTTGGTAGGAATTTTTAAACGTTGGCCCATTTTTCTTCCAGGGCTTTTGACAATTTGCAACTGCGAAGCCAACTGATCGATAAATAATAAATAGGCAGATATTAAATTGTTTTGTGATAATAGTGTTTTTCATTCAGATTTCATTAAAATTAGGCAGATGGTAAATGGTTTCTAAGAACAGTGGTTTTAATCCAGATTTAATCATACCTATGTCTTTGTTAAATTTCATTCAAATCAGTCCATTCAGTCTTTACCTAAAGATATTACAGAAAAAATCGAACTAGTAAGTCTGATGCTCGGTGATGTGCTCTCCAGTAACACGTGTCACGGTGCGTGCCATGCCTTTCTAGACAACAGTCATGGTTAGTTTTGTGGAAAATATTTAAAAAAAAAAATAATAATTTTTCCAACACCATTTGCTTTATAAGCACCATAAACATTTTCTAAATCAATTCTTTAATTGAAAGGTCTTTAGCAATAATTTGGTTTTTACAGATTGAAAAAATATTAATTAGTCAACGAGTTATAGACAAAAACCCATATAAACAACATTCTGAAAATCGGAATTTGACCAAAGTTCAAAGGTCGATTAAAAAAAAAATCAAACTAACATAAAAAAACGCCGCGATACGGGTCTTCTAATTTAGCCTATATTTTCACCCCATGTTAAGGGTAAGTAATAGTGACCTGGGTGAAATTTGCGAAAATGCATATGATTTCGATTAATGAAAGCTGGTTTAATTTCTTAACCCTTTGTGTGGCAAATATTTTCTTTGACGTGCTAAAAATCAAATGATTGGTTTAATTTCTTAACCCTTTCTGTGGAAATCAATTTCCGTTTCTGGGCAATTTTCCTAATAATGCTGGTCATTGTAAAAAGATGGAATTCAGTTGTAATGAAAGCATCCACACTTCAGACTTGCGAATACTTTAAGTTTTTGTGAAATCCTCTTTTAATGACTCTTTAAAATGAAATGCATACTTTTCGCAGCGTTTAAATTCCATATCATAAAATGTAAATAACTTTTATTACCATACACCATACAAACATACGAATATAAATTCGTCAAGTAATCATTTAAGACGAAGAACAAATGTTCATTCGGGACATATGCCCGCGTACGTTCTGTTGTACTTTCCTCCAGCATTTCTTTTATTTTGTTTTGTTATTCATTTATTTATCTTTCTTTAGTGTCGATATTTTAAGTAAATGAAATTCGCATTTCATAAGAACATTCACATCGTGTGAGTTTGTATGTTTGACGGTCTATTCGTAAAAAAAAAAACGTTAACAAAAAATACACACACGCGTCTTATATTAGCAACGCCTAAACAACGCAATGTTGCGTTACCTCCCCCTTATTACCACCTCCCTCCCCCGTGGGCTAAAAATCACAATCCCAGAAAGAAACAAAAAAATGTTAAAAGTAATATTTACTTAACACCCTTAACACGCGCGTATCTCTGCCAAGGGGTGGGGGCGCATTGATCCTGTTTTGCATGTGGTTGGCTCGATTCATTGTCCCACCGAATGACTCTCTGACGTTCGGTAAGGGTGTCACTGAATGACGAACAAACAGTCGCTACGAGTAAGTATATTTGGTGTCATACTTAATATGTGCCGTATATGCACGGCGTTTTTTTTTTTATTTAAAATTTCTCCCCATTTTTTGTACGCCGCACAGTGGTTTTGTGTCCATCATCCGTAATTCAATAACTTGTCTGCACTCTTAAGAAAGAATGTTAGACGCAGCAGAACTTCAAAATTGAGATAAGGCCAGATTTGGAACTATGACTGAGATTCTGATTTTTGCTGTTAATCCTATAAGAACCATTTGCAATTGTAATATATTTTTAAAATATATTTACCCTCGACACTGATTCACTGATACACTGATTCACTGACTCTGTCACGCAGTACGTAGGAATTTAAATAGGCATTCTATAAATCTATATATAAATTCTATAAATAATAATAATAAAAAAAATAATATTTTTTTTTTGTACAGAAATTGTGTTTTCCCCAAATTTTTTCTTTACAAAATTTTTTTTTCCAAATTTTTTTTTTTAACAAAAATTTTTTTTTTTCCACAATTTTTTTTTTTTTTTCAACAAATTTTTTTTTTCAGGAAAACATTTTTTTTTCAACAAAATTTTTTTTTTCAACAAATTTTTTTTGTTCAACAAAATTTCTTTTTTCAAAAAATTTTTTTTTTTCAAAAAATTTTTTTTTTTCAAAAAATTTTTTTTTTCCACAAATTTTTTTTTTTTTCAACAAAATTTTTTTTTTTTCAGGAAAACATTTTTTTTTCAACAAAATTTTTTTTTTCAACAAATTTTTTTTTTTTTCAACAAAAATTTTTTTTTTCCACAAACATTTTTTTTTCAACAAAATTTTTTTTCCATATTTCAACGGGCGCCATAGGCGCATTACAACTTACTAGTTGTAATATATTTTTAAATAAGAGCCCCGGTAGGCGAACTGGTAGCGTGCTTGCCTATCAGCGAGGCGGTTGTGGGTTCGATCCCCACCAGAGGCTTTGGTCTGTCGCTGGAAAAATAAAGCCATATGGTCTGTGTCACCCGGTTTACCCTTGGTCCCAAAATTAGAATATAAATTTACTTTGTATTGTAATTAATAAAAAATAAAAATAAATATATTTTAAAATCATTTCAGACATTTTTGAAAAATATTTAATTTTAAGACAAGATCGTTAAAAGCTGAATATTGCAAAACTACAAAAAATATGGAGGGCAGTTTTGGAATTGGACAAATTTGTTGGATTCTCTAAAGAAAGAGAATGAAATGAAAGGACAAGGAAAGCCAAACAGTTTAATACATTTTAAAAACATTTACATTTTGGAGCATTGAATGTGGTCCTGAACCACAGTGCATTGTGTCGTTTCAGAAAAAAGTAATTTCTTATCCGTGCGGAGGGAATGGCACTCGGGCGGAGTGTAAGCGACAGACATTGTCATAAAATGGAACTTAAGTTTTGCGTGTGGAAACATATGCATAATTATTTAATTGAATTAAACAATTTTTGTAAGCTTTTGAATGTGAAATGTTGAAACGGCGCAGCGAAATTGAAATAAATGAATGTTAAATGATGCGTCAGACACAAGACACAGAACCAACCCCAACTCCATCCCCATTGCCATCCATCCTAACCATACACACCGAAAATATGGATGAATGGCATGGATGAAATGAAATGGTGGCATTTTAATGATCAGACAAATTTGCATAGTCGAATAATGCCGCTCGTATGGAAATGAAAAATGTGGCGTAGAGCTTTTGTTGGCTGTACAATATGGTTTATTGAATAAATGAATGAATGAATGAATGTGTAAAACAATAAGGGTAGATATCGATTAAAAAGAATAAGTTACAAGGATTCCGGATAAAGGTACAATGAACCGAACTTATTGAGTTCACGTATTGTTCAGTATCCACTTTTTTTTTGTTAATTTAAAATATAGAACCCTCAATAGAAAACGGTTACAACTCAAAATTATAACGCATTAGCGCAACTAAAAATAATTATCTTTGGTTGATCGTGCAGAAGTAAAAATAAAAATAGACCTAACTGTACTTTTTCTTTGTTATTTATAAGAGTTACATCTCTTCGTTATTGTTCCATATCCAAAAAAAAAAATATTTGTCAGTGTCAAGTTCAATCAATCTTAAAATTCCCTAAAATATACTTAAGCAATTATTCGTGAAAATCCACCAAGTTACCGATATCGATAGGTCTCATAAAAACTTAACTTAACGACATTTTTACCTACGAATTCGTATTTCACGTATATTGAGTTCTACTTCTAAACTACCAAATATCATGTACGGAGATTCCCACATTTCCCTTTCTTTCGGTTATTTTTTGCTTTTCGAAAAATAATTCCATTACTGTGAAATAGTTTATGTTTCATTTCACACCATATTACGAACGTATCATTTTGTAAGTATCAAAATTTCGTTTTTTTTTATTTATTTCCAATTATGTGAGCTGCATAAAATTACCGATATTATTCTTTCAATTTATTTATTCGTGTACGATGACTATTATTTTTATTTTTATTTTTAGATTTTTTTGTTTTTCGATTCTACTAAAACAAAAAATTATGTATAACGAACTTTGACACATGTTTTGCATCGTTAAGTAGTTTCAGTCGAAAATGAAAAATTTGATTTCTTTTTAAATGTTCTAATTAAAATAAGTACAAATCATGAATATTTTATTTTGGGCCAAGAAATACTTTCTTCTCGAATAATTGCTTGCGTGTGTTCATCTCTCTCTCTCTCTGAGTTTCTCTCGTCGTCGTCGGTTTATGAAAGAAATGTAATAAATTCTACATGAAATTGACTTTATTGTGATGGCCATTCAGAATGTGAATGGTTTGTAATGGTGTTCGATCGAATATGGTTGGTTAATAAAGTTATTAAAATTATGTTGATGATAATGATGAGTACATCAAATGTATGACTGCCGACAAAAGACACTTTTGCCGCTATAGGGAATTCAATGTGAGGATAGATGACTTGATTTATTCCGAATTCGAATTTAATATATAGTTGGGTAGGTATATGGAATCGGCTAATTCAAAAAAGTGTTTATGAACGGGTGAGTGTGTTTGGAATCCTAATAGTGGAGAGAATTTGGCATTTAAAATATGTTTTTGAACTCCTACGAGGTAGAACGATAACCAGTTAATGTAAAACATAATAATTCGACAGTCAAAACATTGCTGAGCTAGCTTAGAACAAATCAAATATATCATACACCTGCATACCAAAGTTACATTGCGGGAGTTGGAGACATAGTTATTAGGTTTTTAGAGAACTAAGTGATTAGGGTGGAGTGAAAACATGCTTTTTTTTTAATTTGAAAAAGTTAACCTCGGAAAGAGATGTAGTCTGGGGTCCTAATGATGGGAAAAATAAAGAAAAAAATTAAAAAAAAATTTTAGGGTTCGCGCCACTCCATCGAAATTTGGAAATTATCGCTATTTTGGCGTTGATTTTAGAAAAATCCTAAAAATTAACGACTTAACTTATTCGAAATTTAAAAGTTTGAGCTTGTTCAGTGCCCAAACAAAAGTATTTGAGGCAAATATGAGGATAATCGACTAATATTTGTAGCTTTGGTGGCGATTTCATTGTTCAGTCAATTTTCTGAAGAAGGGACGATTTGACTTATTTTACTTTTTAAAATTTTTGAACAATGAGACAAATTTTTTTAAATTTTTTCATGCCCTTATTTCATTGTTTACGCTATTGCAAACATTTATTGACATAAAACTTTTTAGGATTTTTCTAAAATCAACGCCAAAATAGCGATAATTTCCAAATTTCGAGGGAGTGGCGCGACCCCTAAAAATTTTTTTCTTTATTTTTCCCCTCATTAGGACCCCAGACTACATCTCTTTCCGAGGTTAACTTTTTTTTTTTGAATTTTACTCCACCCTACTAAGTGATATTTACTTGATTGGTTTTGAAAATTACTGGACGCTGGTGAATCCGTTTTTGAGCTCGTAGATCTCTATTGTCCGCAGACATCACATCTTCAAAAGCTATTGCGAAGATTCCGGTAAACTACATATTTACCCCGTCGACTTCGGACGATCCTTTTCCCTACAGCTTTGGTCTATTGTCCGATAACTTCGGACGATAGTTTAAAACCTCGAAAAAATTATTAAAAAACCATAAAGTCATACTCGATGACTCTTATTTACGATATCCCGGACAATCGAAATAGGATGACCATTTACTGTGATGATTTCAGTAGTTTGAATATAATATAATAGTTTGTCGAGAAAATTTGCCCTGTCGGATATGTTTAGATGACCATTATTTAAATCGATGACCAGGTAATAGAAAAAAGGTCATTCGCCAGCTAGCACCGAACCATTAGCGGATCTCGGTTACCCTACAGTCCTAAGATAGAAAGTTACAAGCACCAAAATTTCTAAATTGACATAAGGTGAGATTAGGTACCGTGAATGGGATTCTGATTTGAACTGTAAAATATATTTTTCAAAAATATTTTATTACAAGGCGCGAATGAAAAGAAACGTGAAAGCTCAATATCTCTTACTTAGGAGAGCAACACGGCTCTTAGAACATTATAAAGACAGCTGAAGTTTTAATAGGCAAATCAACAGAATTATAATGGACAATAGGTCAGATAATATACATATGTGTAATATGCGACTCCTAATATCAGATAATTCAGAGTGTTGTAGGATATTATGTTTGTTTCCAAGTGCATCTTCAAAGGCAATTCCACCTTCTCCTGAATCATTGACACATTTTCATGAATTTTACATTTCACTGAAACTATTGGACACCGAAACTCAGATTTTATAGTTAACATGGATCTGATTTATTGTCGTTAATATTCCATTTTATGTTTGAAATGATTTGTTTTTGTCATAAACAAATATTTATGACAACAACCAACGACTTCCTAAAAACAATTTAAATAACAATTTGTCAACACATGTGAAATACTAGTGAAAAACAACCTACCACTTGAAAATGATCACTGGGTTGAGAAATGAACAAAAAAGTCATAAATTAGCGTTTAACAAAAAACGGAAGTGAGAAATGTGACAAACCCACAAAACGACAATGAACGGAAATGAAACCTCAAAGAAGAAACACCCTCCGAAACAAATGACAATGTTACAATTAAAATGAAATATTTTGGAGACAAACACTATATGAATACAATATTTAATAAACCAAAATATGAAACTGTATAAAACCGAGCTGGTGGCACATTCTGGTTTGGGTATGGGGGACATTTGCTCAACGCGACCACAGAACGCTAAGAATGTTTGAACAGAGTTTTTGAAATTGTTTTAAATTCTGTTTGTTTTTTTTTTTTGCTTTTTTAGTTTTGGAACATATTTTCAATAAGCGGGCGGTTTGGTGTTTAGGGAATGCCTTCCACCCCCGCCGTTCTTTTCAAATTGTTTAACATTTGTTTTGGTATTGAACACCCCGATATGATATAATAAATTTCATGACATTTATTGGATTTCTGTCAATAAAACCATCGATACCTATTCATTTGACAAACAGTTGGGAAAATGTGTCTGCGTTCGAAAGTGACAGCTGAAATGGAATGGTGGGGAGTGGTGGAGGAGGAATGTTCATGGGCATTTATGAAATATTTCCACACAGATGACCATTGCACGGTGTAAATATAAAGAATACGGTGCGATAGACAATTCAGTGCTTTGCGAAGCAATTTTTCAGGAGCAGCGGTGAACCGCTGTCGAGCTTAGTTGTCGAACTAACAAAGCATCGACCTAAAAGCCTTGACGAAAATTACTACGAACTGAACCGCTGTCGAGCTTAGTTTTCGATCTTAAAAGTCAAACAACTACGAGCAGGAATATAAAAAAAAATTTTAAAAATCATTGGACATTTAAAAAGTTTTTCTTTTTCATTTTAAAAAGGGTTTTTTGTATTTGAAAACCGTATACTTGAGTAACATTGAATTAGGTTTTGCAGAGATCATTCATATGATTTTATGCCACAGAAATATATTTGAAATAATATCGGCCTACTGTAGATTTCAAAAATATTCCAACAATATCACCATGAATTCCACTGTGCCCAGCCTAACTTGGCATCATGGTCCACCCAAAACGAGGGAGGATTTTCTTAATTTCTACGAACATTTTTAAATCAAATTGTAATGATTGTTCTTTAAAAGCGAAACCGAACGTCCGAATACTTATCGGGATGTAATATCGAAAAACTAAAACGCGTGTCAAATTCGAAACAACAATAAAAGTAGTTGTGCTAAAATACTCGCTAAAAACAACAACAATAGCCACTACAGTAATAGCCATAAAAATACGTAAAAACTACAAAGACAAATATTGAACTATTGAACACAGTCGAGAGGATGTCTTCTGGTGACAAGTATCTCCTGTTGTATCTCTTTCAATCTCGCTGCTAATAACAATAACAATAAACCGGACAAAAGGATATAACCAAACAGAAGAGAATAAGTGGACGAGGTCATCAGGGGGGTCTGACAATCGACTGGTCGGTCATTGGCATTGATAAAATATTGAATATTTGAAAACCTTCAGGACAATAATATGATTTAATGAAAGGGGGTGGCAGCATCCTCATCCTGAATACAATACAATTTTATGACATTCAGTGATGTCGTGTGTATGAGTGTGTGCGTGTGCGGTGACCTGAGGTCATCATTTTAAAATTGTTGGACTCATCTGCCGCTCCGGACTAATGGTGGTGGCGGTAAGGGTAGTACGGGTGGTGATGACACTTCTGTTAGCTGGGGAGGGAGTACACATTGACCGAACTAAACGAGGGCTACATTGTAAAGGTCAAATTGTGGAAATTGAAATATTACCCAATTTTATTACACAATGTCATTGAAAACGGAAAATTGTCACATCGCAGCGCAAAAAAATGGACACATGGCCAAACGGTCATACACTCGTACGTACTTAAAAATAGTTTTTCCTCAAAAATTTCCAATGAAAAATTAATGTTTTCAAACAATACAAATACAAAATTCCATGATATTTTCCCCTTCTCAAGTGTTGCTGTATGAGTGTGTGTTTGTCTGGGGGGGTGGGTTATGAAATTCGATATTTTCCATTGTGTCACTGTTGTGACTCAAATGACCCATATAACCATAGCGAGCGGCCTAGGCACAAAAACACCAGCAGTCATTTACACCACAGTGAGAATTGAAATACAATAATGTGAAGACTATAACGAGTGCTATGGACACAAAAGGGGACATGTTCACTTGTGAACTTATACACACACACACATACATATGTATATTTTGCATGGGGGACAACTTAAGGAGATCCCTAAAATACCAGCTTGAATTTCAGCTAGTAAGTAGCTAAAAATAGCTTAAGGGCACGTGCTGTCAGTAGCGAAGTTTCAATGGTTTCAGTTTAAGTTGAGACGATGGTGGGCTGACGACACAATTGACATATTGTAGAGAAACTATGACATAACTAATCAATTGACATAGTCCTCATGACATTTAAACTAAAAATAAATGTTAGCCTACGACGCCAATTGTTGCACAGAGAAAAATAGCTTGGTAGGAAATCATGAACTGTTACGAATTTTTTTTTTGCCGTACGAAGCCAATTGTTATCCAGAGAAAAATAGCTTGGTAAAAAATCATGAAATGTTACGAATTTTTTTTTTTTGCTTACGACGCCAATTGTTGCACAGAGAAAAATAGCTTGGTAGGAAATCATGAAATGTTACGAATTTATTTTTTTTTTGCCTTACGACGACAATTGTTGCCCAGAGAAAAACAGCTTGTTAGGAAATCATGAAATCTTTAAATTTGTTTTTCAGCCAAAGAAAAGTATTCGTAATTTGGGTTGATATAAACAATGTGTGTGGTTATCGACAGCCTAATCCCGTGATTAGTATTTCCACGGGACTTGGATACCTACTTTCTTATTGACTCGACTCACGTTAATCCAAACTCAAACTGCCCAATCCATATTGGTAAGACTTCACACAAATTGTTCCATTCCAATAAACTAAAGAAATATTTAATTTCAATTAAATCCGAATCCGGAGTCCTCTCCTACATTCGTCGATCACGGAACATCCTTTCCTAAATAGGTGTGCCCTTAGGCTAGTGTGTCCTGTGATGACCCCAACCAGCCTAAAAAAAACCAGTATTCTAGGGATTTCCCCAGGTTTCCTTGGTGGTTCTTCCCACCTGTTCCTCTTTCCATCTGAAGGCATGGGTCGTCTTCATACATTCCCTCAACTCCTTTTTTGTCTCCAGAAAAGGTTTAGACAATTTGGACGGATTCCCTTCCGATTTTAGCAAGTTCGTCGGTCACAAAATTTTTTTAATCAGTAACGTTAATAAGAGTTTCAGACTTATAAATAGATTTAAGTTGACAATTCATGTGTATATTTTCAGTAGTTTATCATAAAGAGCTTTATCATAAAATAGATGGATGATTTTCGCTTTTATTCACCATTTAGTGAAAGCCTCTTCTAATAACTCCCATACAAAATGTTTCTTATTTATATGGGACATTCTTGACGGGGCCTTCATTCAATTGTGAATAAAAACACAAATCATCGTTTTAAATGATTTACTTTAAATTGCAAGATATGTGGTATGAACTTTCGGACTTTGACAAATGTCAAGAAACACGCGAGACAAAAGCGTAACACTGAAAAAAATCATACTTCATAAGTTCTCTAAGTGGAATAAAACATCAAATAGAAATGTGTATGTTTTGTGGCAGTGTAATCAATATGTTGACCAATATATTCTAATCGTTCTCTATTTTAATTTAAGTGCTATGTTTTTACAATCTACATTCTGATTTAAAATTAAATAACAAACGGACGGCTCCGGGATGAATGGAAGAACATTGCTCAATTGAGTCGCTGTCCTGTAACAAACTAGGGTATACAGGCTTAAGCACTCGCCGTTTCTTAGGCCCGTGCGAAAGTAGTATTATAAACTTCAGAAATCTTTTTATTTCTGCAACTTTAAGAGAGATATTAAAACTAACTGACTCGTTTCTGTGGTCTCCTTTCTTTTCTTTCACTATTTCGACAAAGAGCTATTCATTAATTGCTGCATATTTTGCCAAACCACCAATTTACAAAATCTAGGCAATTGCCTTACGTTAAGCCTTTATCATATTTTCCCAAAATTTAAAATTAAATTTAAATTTTCTTTTCCATTAAAAAACAACACATTATTAATATCTATGTCTGCCTATATTTCTGAAATTACCATAATTTACTCTTTAAATATTCTTAAAAAAAAATACGCCAAACATATTCCAATTACAATATACAATTTTCATGAATTTTCTTCATATTTTCTCAACGCTTTCTCCGCCACACCTTCTTCCTACCATAAATCACTAAACTATTGAAGTATTTTCAGTCATTTCCATTTAGTGAAATTTTAATTATCGAAAATTTTAATGTGCCATAACCGAAATGTAACCGACAACGCATGCAACATGAATTTATCACAGAACGCTGATGAAAGCAGGCAGACAGACGCACGCCGTTAAAATTGGAAGAAGAACGCCGAAACGAAAAAGCGATTAACAAATATTTGAAAATACTTGAAGCGAAATAATTATAACGATAAATGTCAACTGATAGATAACGAGATGGCAACAAAAGCGAACATTTTTCAAAATTCCATTTAAATGGAATTCAAATAATGGAAAAATATCACCACCATTATTTACATCTGACCGGGGGGAAAAGAAGATGCAAAAACACAAATGATGATCCTTATCCTCATGATCAGTCGATTGATAAACAAATGAGTTTTTGTGAAAAATCACACAGGCAAACAACAACACCAAGAGCATTCCATATGCATATATTCTGAATGAATCGGGAAAATCAGGTATAAAAGGTCGCCTTTTAACAAATCGCAACAATTAACCTTAAGTATTATGACCTCTTGTGTGCACGATGCGTGTGTGTCCTCTGGTTATTGTGGCATGCACCAAACAAATCAATTGATGATATATTTACATACTCGTATTCGTATTTTAATGATGAGGGAGGTGGCGGAGACCATGACATTGCATGTATGAATGGCTCAGGATGGCTGTGTGTGTGTTCGTGTGGCATATGGTTGTCCTATGGATATCCTAAAATGAATAGTTATACAATGCAAATGTTTGTCTCAGATTGTGTGTGTGTGTGTGTATATATAAATAGGCGTATTGTTGTTGATATGAAGTAATAAATTATTATATCATTTTCTTTCTCAATATGCAACGACTCTCCTCTTTATCGCCTTGCTGAGTCGCCTGGCCATGTGTATGTGTGTTACATCTAAATAGATTAGAGTGGGTTGGAAAACAAAAATTGACGCGATTATGAACTTCAAACTGAATTGGGAATTTTGTGCTCATAATCCCAGTAGGAGTTTTAAATTGAATAACAGCTGAGGGATTGTCTTCTCGTCAACTCTATTTAAAAAAAAAAAATTTCAGTAACTTTTTCACAAAAACAAGGCCAAAACACAAATGTAATTCAAAATCTTGAAATTGCAAACAAGGTCGTGAACGTTATAGAGTATGTTTCGCTATAGAGTAACTAGTAAGTTGTAATGAGCCTATGGCGCCCGTTGAAATACGGAAAAAAAAATTTGTTGAAAAAAAAAAATTTTTGTGGAAAAAAAAAATTTTGTTGAAAAAAAAATTTAGTCGAAAAAAAAAAAATTTCTTGAAAAAAAAAATTTTTTGTTCAAAAAAAAATTTTGTTAAAAAAAAAAAATTTTTTGAAAAAAAAAATGTTTGTGGAAACAAAAAATTGGTTCACATGTAGCTTTGTACACAGTCTTTAACCCAGCTATGACATGATTTTTAAAAAACAAAATGGGATGAATTTTGGATAAACTGAAAACCAGAGGCAGTCGATTTTCTAATGATGGACAAACTGGAAGAGAAATATTTTATAACGGGACTTGGCTGCTGAAATATCGGGGGCTTGATGCGGATTCAATTGAGTGAAACATAACTTCAAGTTTTGCCTAATAGTCGTTTTTTTTTTTATTATTTTTAGGAAACCGCCGTCTCTGTCCTTTACATCTCGTATGCCCCTATTACGTCTTTGACGCTGGTCTTAGTTCTTTGGCCACTAGTTTTGATAGAAATCTATCTCCTAGTCTGTTTTGTATGTGGTGTTATAAACTAGGACAATGAAATAGAACCTGCTTCCATGTTTCCGACTTATCGTCGCACGCTCTGTATAAGCCCGGAAATCTGTTATCCCATCTAATGATCCTCGGCCAGATTGAACTCGAGTTAACTCTTATTACAAGTCTGAGACTCATTCTATTCAGTTCCATCAGTACACTTGTTTGTTTCCTATACCCAACCTAGGTCATATGACATTTGATACTTTGCAACCCACTGTAGTATCCCATTTCTGGAGTGTTTTTGTGGACTTTAATCTTCTGCATTTTTTTGAAGTAGCTGATAGGCAGTTTAACTGGTATGCCCGCTTTCTGAATATACAAAGCTGGGCTGTAGCTCAACCGCAATCTCAGTTCTTTCAATGTTTGAGCGGCCTTGAAGCCTACGTAGGCATAGAGCCAGCTAGCGCATCTTTCAACAGTAGATCCCGGTCGGTGGGTAAACAGATTATGTCTGGCACAGGTCACTGATTCGAGAGAAGATCATGGAATGTTAAGTGAAATAAATTAATAAGGTTTTAAAGTCTCCTAAATAGGTTCCATTTTTAAATGTGACTTAAATATTTGTTTTCCGAGTGCGACCCATTCCAATGTACACAATGCATATTACATACGACAATGTGTGTATGATGCATATGTTTACTGTCAATGCTGTCTGTTATTTGTTTGCCTCTGCGTATGTGTGTGTGTGTGCTTTTGTCTATACATACATATAAATTATGATGTTGTACTATTAGTTTAAAGTTGTCATTTTGTTAGATTCATTATAAATTACAATACTCAAGTGGTTCGTTCTCGGTGCTATAAATGGATCATTGCTTTAAAGGGTGTTTGTTTTTTGGGGAAACGGCATAAAAGACGTTTAGATATTTTATATACATACATATATTTTCAATGGATACAAATTACAAATGTTTCTTATAGGATATTTTTTTAATTAATAAGTCCGGAAAATATAATCAAATTAAAACGTGACAAAGTTTTGGACTTTTGATAGTATGGCACTAGGTTAACCATTGAATTTTTTTTTCAAGTTTGTTCAAATTATCATATTTAAGACACCCGTAGCCATATTTAAGTTACATTCCATCATCCCACCACATGCCTTCCTATTCCAATCAAATCCACATTGGCTGGAGATACAAAATGCCGCTACACAATACCGAGGGGAAGGTTCTTGCTGTCTCCCAATACATAGTTAATAAATCCCAATCATTTCTCCCCTCTCTACTTTACCACTGGCTCACTTCCTCATCGCCCCACCCACCATCAAGAAATCTCATTCCGACCGACTGATTTTTGGTTTTAATAAATTTATCAGACATTTAGACGTTTTTCTAATTCTTTGAAATTGTCATTTGTTCGCGCTCTCTGATACACCTTATGCTTCCTCCCTATATCTTTCAGTTCCGTAGAATTGATGTACGTTTTGGTTGTTAAATCAAAATGTTTGGCGCGTGCATAATGATGCGTCTTTGAGGATCATGACAGTGGGAATTAATGGTAAACCAAATGAATTTGTTGTCATTTGTTCGTCGGTGTGTTCATAAATATGTTAATGTTAATATTTGTACAGAAACTATTTATGGTTTCGAATTTTTAAAGTTTTGTACATTACGACCAGCAGGTATCTTTTGTTAATGGAGAATATTTGAACGTTTAATATGGTGGAGATATTTTGTTGGTGTAAAAGAAACACCTGAGGTGGGGGTTTTGAGTCTAAAAAAAACACTAAACACTTCCTTTGACCAATTTAGTTTACTATCCGAATTAAGTAATAAAATCTATAACAAATTATGTGACAAGTGTTTAAATATTGAAGACTTGTTTACATTGTGGAAAAAACCGAATTCAAATCGATCGACCTTATGCTTGTGGAATTCCTAACAAGACTAACTTCAAACAAGAAAGTTTAAATTATTTTTCAAATTTTAATACAGTTGAACTTCCACCTAGCGTATCTTAATTGGACCAAAAAAACGTTATTATATAGAACATTTGTACTATAGAAATGTTTGAAAAAAAAAATATTATTAAATATTTAAAATAATTAGAGACATTGAGGCTGTTCTTTATGTTCTACTTTGTAAAACAACTTTTTCTCTGGCTTAGAGAGATTAGAAATGAGAAACTCACATACAAACTCATTGTGGTTGTATTGGATCTCCGACCACTGCCCTAAATACACTTTTACCTTTGTGTTGGTAAGAAACAAAAATCGAAGTAAAAAAAGCATGAGCATTCGAGTTAGGGGCGTTAACAAAAATCGTAGTAAAGAAATATTCGCCATTACGAATTTCTTTATAAGGAGAGCAACATATTGAAAATTTAACGAAATTGCAGTGTTCTCAGTAGGGAACTGTAACAATTTTAGACTTTGTTCACATTACCAAAGTAATGCTAATGCATTTATGTTAAACCAAAGAGCTATGAAGTAGCGCTTAAACCTTACAGTGGTATCAACGTGTTGGACGCAGACTTGTAGGCATTTTTTTTTGGAAGAGCTCTCTTGGTATTGGATTTCCGAGATATTTTTCAACAATCGGGAGCTCCCTTCATGCTGCCTGGTCAAAATAAAGCGCCCACCGCTCCTGCAAGTTTGTACGCAAGTTTGTGCCAAATGTATGTGGACTTCACGGAAGTGTGTGCAACTGTCACACATCAAAGTCCTGGACAGCGACTCGCCATCGAACACAATATTTCACGCACCAGCCTGATTCAGATCAGGATGCCGCTCGTGCATCCTTAGAGAGAGTTATAAGTTGGTGGTCTATTTTTCTGTGAAACTACAGCTTGAAACGCTATTTTGATTAATGATCGGTAATCGTCTCGCCGACGAGATTTAATCGGAAAAAGATGTAGTTTGCGATCCTTAAGAAGGGACTAATTAGGAAAACAATTTAAAAACTTTACATGTTGCTCCTAGCCCTTGAAATTTGTTGATTTTTTTTTTATTTTTTTTTTTTTTTAAATTTTTTGTCAATAAATGTTCGCAATTTTCATATTTAAATTTAAAAAAAAATTATGTTGGAAAATGTAATTGACAGTCTGTTTCTGCGCATGAGAAATGATCAAAATCGTGTTTGAAAAATAATCGAAATGTTTGATTTTTGCACAGTTTGTTAACCCTCTAACAGGCAAGACCGCCTTAATTGTCAATAATTGTGTTTAATTTCAAAAAATTATTTCATAAAAAATATTATTAGCCTAACCGGCCGAACAGAAATACTGGAAAATCCTTGCAACCTGTTTTTTTTTACCAGTTATGAACAAACCAAGTTGTTTACAAAATTAAACGCAATCAAATGAAGGCATCCTCAGAGTGGTCTTGCCGGTTAGAGTTTAATTTCGAAACAGTTTCTTAGAAAATTATGGTTTTGATCAGTGTTGCAAGTTGAGGAGATTTTTTGGTTTTAGGGATTTTTTTTCCTATTACAATTTAATTTGTAGTGTCTTTCTATTTGTAATCGCTTTGTGTTTTTTTTTAACTGTCTCCATTAAAAGAGTTGACAATTTATTGTAAAAGATTAAAAGAAGTCTGGCAACTCTGGGTTGGACTATTGAGGTCTTTGGACACGTCTTGGTGAGGCTTGCCTTTCAGACGAATATATTGGCTCTTAAAAATAAAATTCTCCTCCTTTGAGAATCCAGTAATTTGTGTCCCAACCGAATTCCTAAAATCCGACACAATTTCAATTTGTTCCGCAGTACAAACCTCATATCAGATCCAAACTTGTAGATTAAAACAGCCAGAGCAATTTCATATTGAAATTCATTTCTATAATGACACACACTCTGTAAAAATTCAAATCTAAGTAACGGCTTCAAAAACCACTAGAATTTTCCAACAACCCAAACATTTTGTAATCATCAACAAAATACTGAAACAAATTGTGAAAATAGCCTTCATTTTCATGGGTTTCAATTGAGAAAATCCAATAAAAATATTTCCCGAGAACCCTCACAAAGAAAACAATAGATATAATTTCACCCAAAAAATAACCCAAATGTAAGAGTGAGAGATAATCTTAACAATTGCACTAATTTTTCGATTAAAAATATTTAAACTCTCAACAGTAACGAAATACGCAGAGAAAACCAACAATATACCCTTTGATTTGCCACAAAACTATTTAATCACTGTCGGTCGTTGTGTCTTTGCTGCCAACAACCCCCGGAGAAGGCCGGCAACAACAACAACAACAAAATTGATAATTGTAAGGAAGTACGACGAGAATAGTCTGACCAGTGGTCAATTGGCACACGTTTAACCGTGAATGAAATGTGAATGATGGACGGAATGGAGTCGATTGCTGTGGGTGTTTTGTGAAAAACTGCTGACATATGTCAGTCAGCGTACCACCCTCATTTCGCTGAACAAATTATCCCCTTTTACAGACGAAACGAAATTTTTATTGATGTTCCCAAAATAACGGAGCGACATTAGCACCAAAGTGTTAAAAGCCGTTAGGAAATAATGCTGGAGCTGACTGGACGTTCAAAACAATAGGAAGAAATTTAGAAAATTTTCATAAAAATCAACAAAAGACTGACGGATTCATTCATTATCGGCATCGTCATCAGCAGACGCAGCAGCAGGAGCGGCCATCGAACATCCGCATCATGAAAGCAAATTCAATTAAATAAAGGACATAAGCGGATTTTTAACGCCCACAACAATTTGTAATGGTCAATGGCAATCAAAATTGTATTGATTTGTTCACATACAAAGGCACACGAAGCAAACACAACACCTTTTATCCCCGAATCCCTCTTAGGCGAAAGAACCTAAAATTTCATGCAAACCATATGCACATAGTTCGAGTTGTGGAATGCCAGACAGTGGGACAATTTTCCACAAAAAAAAAATATAGATTTGTGAATATTATAATGGTGTTTATTTTTAAAAATTAAAAAATATAAATATGTTCGACATGTGAGTGATTTATTCGAGAGAGCAAACATTTTCATTATTTATGGAGCACGGTGTTATTTATATGGCTGCCTTGGCATTAGATCATCCCAATTCAACTTTGGAGACAGTTACGGGCTCTATTTCACGAATGGATCGTTCGATATTCGCCTTAAGGACCTAAATCTTTTGCGTAACATTGGTCATTCATGGTACCAAACAAACAATAAAATCCTTAAGGCGTCAAATCTCAATTAAAAGGTGGAGCATGCGTCCTGCGGATGTATGACTCGGACTTTCTGTCAACATTTCTCATGGTTTTTTTTTTGGAGGACAATGGAGAACATGTGCGATATCTTTTCGTCAAATATCCGTTGTATGGTCCCTGATCTTAAAGCATTTAGCCGGAATACGCGGCTATTCATTGTCAAATGGCCGGTTTAACGAACGACGCACTATTGAGAAAATTCCTTCTTCGCATGTGGAAAAATCTTCTAGCTAGTGTTTTCCTGCCTGCTATGACATTATCAAATTCAAGGCAAACATCAACAAACACTACTCCATATTTTCTTCCTCTTTTCTCCCTCCCATCCCCTTCTTTACTCACGCTAACTCAGGGCATTGCATTCATAGGGGTCATCCCCTGAGTGCTTCATATATATTTTCAATTTGCTCCACAGTGCCCTGACCGTGCAACATCTACAGTTACTACTCCTACTTACATATCCTTATGCACCGCGTGTTGTGTTCATTCACACTACTCGGCGTGTGCATCGTGTTTGTTTCCTGAAAACACATACGACGAGAACATGAAGGGATTAACACATGCTGCATTTTTTCCTCCTGTTCTATGGCAACCAAAGAATATCCATAGCCCATTGTTTTGCCAGAGTTGTGGCACGTACTCGGCCAAGAAGAGGCTAGGCTGGGCTGGGCAAGGCTCGCTGGCTGGCTATGGCATGTTTTAAATGTCTCAATTGAGTTTTATATTTTTATTGTATATGGAATTTTTCCCAAAAAATCTCCGACTCTATGCATGGTCCACACTCCATTGTCCATTCAGTATTTGTATCTATTGTTTGGTTTGTTTTTTTTTTTTGTTAGTCATTGTCGTGTTGTAGCTGTAGTCGTTGTTGTTGCATTTTATAGTAGTCAAGGTGTTAAATGCGACCGTTGTTATTGTTTCTGTCGTTGGTGGTGCTGCTGCTCCCGACCAGATTCATATATCATCATCATTAGTATTGTGTTTTGTTGCTGCCAGCTCTCGAAAACAATTGTTTTGTTCGATCGATGTTTGGAAATGGATGGAAAATCAATAATTTTCACTCTGTTTGCCGGTGTTCAGTTGTAGCTGCTGCACATAATGGACACATGCCATAAGTGTGCCCCTTTAACGATTCCAGTGTCCTGTGCCCGGCTGCGCTTCTTTTGATTTCGGCAATGGTGCCACCATTAGGTGGGCATGTGTTGGTGGAGTTTCTTTGTATCCCTTTTGTCTAGTGCCACAAATCTATTGTTCATAGTTTTTAATGATATTTCATGGAATTTTGTTTGAATCTGTGGAACTATTTATAACTCAATTAGCGGAACTATTGTGTGGATTTGTAGTTTGGGCCGATGGTTATTTGGTTAAAAATTCATATAATGCATTGAAGTTTGGTTACAAATCAAATGTTTCGGCTTTGGGGAACTGGAGTCTTGAATTTTTGTAAGCAGCAGGTCTTTTACTCAGAATGGCTGTAGAGACAGGCTTTTAGAATTGTTTGTCATAAAAAGTACTTGCTATTTATTATATAAAACACTTTTTTGCATTCAATACTCGTGTAGAACGAAAAAACTCAACCCGGACTTTTGTCTAGAGTATTTTCTATTAAAGTTTTTTTTGTGACTAAACAAGAAAATATTTTTTTTAAATAAATGTGATGAAATACTCTCGACAGACCTGAACGAAGATAGCAAGATTAAAGAGATCATCACGAAAAGAATTATCTTTCAAATTCCTCATTCGGGTTATGCTTATCAATCTCAATCATATTTTATATTAACAGTGACATTTCTTACTCGATAAAATTATAAATATTATTATTAATTTTTTATTTATTTATTGCTAATATAATTTACAAAAAAATAGTAAAAAAAAGGACAGCCGGATAAGGCATTCGCCTTGGTACTCAACAGAAGGTCTATATCATATATCCATGGAACGAACTGTATTAATTAACGCTGGAACAACGCTGAAGAAGAATTCAATATTATTTTTAAAGTTTCTGCTGTGTAGTCTAAATAGAATTCTATTGAAAATAAGTTTTGGTCGGAGTACCCAAGATTGCGCAAAGAGTTCGTTCTCAACCACTCAACATTCCACGCAAAAGCCGGATTGCGAATTTTGTAAAAATTATGTGCCTTAGAGCAGTTCGATTTTTCTCTATTCTGGCGAAGAGCATTTTTTATATCAGCGGAAAAAGAAGCCAAATCATCCTCCTGTTGGCAATGAAAAAAAATAAACTTGTAGATGGATATCGAAGACATGGACTTGGGAGATCTTTGGTTTCAGCCCACGACATAATCGATTTTTTGCCCACCGGTAATCATCTCATCAGCTATCTCGGCGATGTCAATTGGCAACACCAAATGGCTCTTTCAAATCAAAAATCAAAATGTTATGAGGAAAAAAAAAATTTTTGGATTTTTTTTTTGGAAATTTTCTCCATTTAATTTCAAAACAAGACTTGACCTTGTTTATTAAATCTGATGAAATGACATGGTCCCAAAGGAAGAAGTCGCATGGTGTTAAATCACAAAATTTCGGTGGCCAATTGTGATCACCTCTTCGAGAGAAAACACGGCACGGAAACATTTTAGTTTTGCGAACTGTGACTGGCAGATTTTCACCATATTTGTAGTGAATTTTAATAATGTCAATGCATTGTTGACGCGTGTGTCGTTAGCGTTAGTAATGGCGGAGTTTCTACTTGTCAAATGTCAACGAATAAAAGCTTCAGAAGTGACAGCTTCCAAAATACCGGGTGATTCAAAATAACACCTCTTGTTGGAGAACCCTGTACGGTTTTGAGCGGCCATTTCCGCACGGTAAATCTCACGACTCTACAAGTAAACAAGTTATTCATTCGAAATCGCTGTAGAAAGATTATTAAACGTTCGAACCCGTTTTTAAACCGTAGGACCTGCAAGAATATATCGTGAACAACTAATGGATTTAACTGACGTTTTAGATTCTGAAGATTCTGTTCTTCATTAATGAACGAAATATTGGACAAATAAATTAAATGCAATTTTATAATTAAAAACTCTTCAATCGAATTTGATCTTATTAAAAAATTCTATTTTTAATACGAACTAATATTTTATTTATTTAAGCTATTTAATTTTGTTTAATTTTCAATATTTCGTCTTCAGGAATTAAATTAGCAATTAAAAAATATTGATGTAATATCGTCGTCATTGAATTTCAATAAAATTGATAAAGTTCGATACAAAATATTGAACATTAAATTCTTAAGATGTTTTACAATATATTTGAATTCACAAATGTCTTTTCTCATTTAATATCTAGTGTTTTTAGATAAAAAGAAAATTAAATAAATATTACAGTTTTGTTTAAATTATATCAAATCAAAGGATAGTGCAATTAAATGCTGTTACTGTTTGAACCCTTTTTAATGGTGAACGAATATTTACCTTCACCAGACATGTACAAAATTACAATTCTGCTTAACTATTAGTTGCTGGTGTTTAAGGCGGCAAAGCCACCATAGATAAACGGCCAAGAAACCTTTCTAACAAGTTCTTAGTATTTGTTTTCATCCCAGAACAATTGCTTACATTTCTCAGTTTCATCAATAGCCCCTCTTGACTTGCAGTTTTACAATCAGAGCGTAACAAATTTTTTTCAAACAATGACCATTTGTTGCCGAATTATTAAAATTAATAATTGTCGTAAATATCAGCATCAGTGTGGTGTTCCGTCGAACAATAGAATCTAATATTTCATAGTGGCAGAAAAATATTAAACACAAGGTTGTTCTCTAACCATTAACCTTGGCCACATTCTGCCTTTGGTGCTTAGGCCAACAGTCAACAGTTACGAAACAATTAAAAGACGTAAATACAACAGCGATGCCGGTACTGCTTACCACACGCAGTTTTTCTACTTTGCAACATCTCGAGCGCGCCAATCGCTTCAAAACTGGTCTGCAGCATACCGGTCGCAATGCAATTTCTTAACCATAATCTGTCGGGAGTTGTTGTTCTTATTATTTTAGTTATTCTTGTTGTTGTTGTTATTGAAAGACAGTTTAGACATATTTAATAAATTTATGATCACCTCAGACAAAGATCTGTCATAAGATCGTTTAGTGTTCTTTGTGTTCAATGTGAACTCATAAATAATAATTTTTATGGCTTAGGGAACAACAATAAACAAAAAGTGTGTGTTAAGTACTTATGACTTTGGTAACATTTTAAAGGTCATTGGCGAAAGGTGTTGAGACAATCGCATCTAGCACACGCCTCAGCAAACAATGCTGTTGCATCACCATCTGTTCAGGACGAAGATGAGGGTGAACCGTTTGTAACTGAGGGCAATTTGAATATGAGTCTTTAGGAAAAATTGAATGACTTTCACTTGGCCAAAGAAACAATTGTTCATTCACTGTTTAGTTCATTGCGAAATTTGTTAATTTGTCAACTAGGCCGATGGTTTTGGCACAATTTCGATTTCATATGGACTGTATTTGAAGTTTATCAGTGTCAACGCTATTGTAAGCCTCTGGAATTGAAGATTTACTCAATTAACCATTTAAACATCATATTATCGGCTTTGTTCCACTTTGCATAATTATATAGGCTGGTCAACGGATATTTAATTACTCATAGCGGAACATGACAGACAGATGTCGCCGCCTGTAAATCAAATACCAAAATCTAAGATCTTAATTTCTATCGAGTAACTCTTCTTTTTTTTCAAATCACAAAAAAATTCACACGGTCTCTTCGCAAACAAAACAAACACATTTTACCTTCAACCTCATTGAAATTCCATAGTCAAAAACATTTTTTCAAAATTCGTTTATCTAACAATTAACATTTGAACATTTATCGCTCTATAAAAGCACATACAAAATATACAGCAATTAATTATAGACCTTATACCGATTAAATGTCACACTTTAACTTTGCTTGTTTTCAAAGAAAGCCCACAAAACATACAAAAAAACTCATTAAAAAAAAAGTTCAAAATAATTATAAAAAAAAATTACCGAATGTCATTTGAAAAATTGAAGTGTTCACACGAAAAAAAAAACGATGATAACTTAAAGCGGTCGATCGGTAACTTCATTACCCTGAGAATTGTTCAAAATTTTACAATAGTATGCGTACTTTTAATATACAATTCTTTAAGTTGAGTTTATTAGATGAAATTGTTTGAACTTTATACGTTTTTTTTGTAGTTGTAAATTTTTAATACGTGATATGAATTAATTATTGGCTGTTGTGTAATTATCGTGCGGACCGTGTGGAAAATATTCATAACAGTTGAAACTTGGTAAGAGCGTCAGAGAGAACATGTTCGAAAACATCTAAGGGCCTCAGTTCAACATGTGTGCCCGCATTTTGTAAATTTGTATAATGTTATGTGTTTAATCATTCCTCAAAATATTAATACGAACTGTTGTCACATCAGTACATTAGGGTATGTTGCTAGTACTGGTGTCTTAAACCATATACATAATCCTTACTAATCCGAAAGTCGAAAAACTTACATTACATTGTATACAACTTGTTTTATGCTTAGATAGAACTTACTAGAAGGTTAGCTGTCAAAGGAACTGCCATTCTCTGCTCACTTTTTGACATTTGTATTCAGTACACTCTGAAAACTTAAGGGCACAACAGATCGTCACTGAAAATAATAAATAGAGAAGGAGAGAGGACATAGCCTTGTGGCACTCCTGCGGTCAACCTCTGCTCGTTGGATGAGACCCCATCTATAACAACTCGCATAGAGCGATCTCTGAGAAAACTCGATATGAATCGAGAGAAGATATTAGCGACAACAAATGCAATAAGTTTTGATATGAGTGCTCCGTGCCAGACCCTATCGAACGCCTTGGAAATATCCAGAGCCACGACCATACATTCACCAAGTGCGTGATTAGATCGACTTCATCGCTCCGAACGGAATGCCATCAGGTCTCCAGTAGATCGATTTCTACGGAAGCCATACTGTTGATCGTTTAGAAGGCCTTTAGACTCTAAATACTCAACATGATGGTGGTTAAGCTGCTCTCCATAACCTTCGAGAGCGCTATTGGGCGGTAATTCGCAGGATTAGTAGCCTCACTTTTCTAGGGGATCGTCTGAACATTTGCAACTATCCAACGTGAAAGGTACGACATGTTGTCAAGATGGCGCAAATGTCGAAGAGCACTTACATAGGACAAGTGCTGAAATACCATCCGGGCCTGGAGTTTTGTTTATATTGAGATCTACAAGAACGCTTTTAACTCCACGTTTTCGAAAAAACATCTGAGGCATCGAACTAGATACGTTTTCGATTTCGGGCAAAGATGAATTTCTTGCAAATATTTCAGCCAGAAGGTTAGCTTTGTCAACCGGATCCGTGAATATCTGGTCTTCGTTAACGAGAGTTGGAATAGAAGCCGAAGAATTGTCCCTTACTTTTTTAGCAAATGTCCAAAAGCTTTTACGTCCCCTGGGAGAAGAAGGAAGTTTAGCAGGAAGACGTTGTTCGTGAAGATGTTTTTCACGCCTAAGTACTCTGGCACACCTTAATCTTGCCTGCCTGACAGCTTCTTTGCATGTCTGATTTAACCAACAATTATTTGGAAGTTTAATCGAAGTTGTCTTCGAGGGAATAAATGTGTTAATGCCAAGAAGAATTATTTTCTCTACATTATTGTCTAGGTCACATAATTTCCAATTAAAATGCTGAGAGAAATTGTGCAGCTAAGGTCAACGTGCCTTTTCGTATATTGTCCGCTTTGTGACTGGTTTAGAAGTGGATCGGAGAACAAAAAGGATGCTGAAATGGTACAATGATCCGAATTACCAAGGGGTACCAACATTAACCTTAGACTTTTCAGAGTGTTAGGTTAAGAAAAGGTCAAGAATAGATTGGTGTTGCCCTTCAACACGCGGAATGTGTGTTGGTTCAATCACTAGTTGCGCAAAGCTGTTATACATTTTTATGAATACGGGGGAACAATTCTATCATCAAAAACACCCTTTACTTACTTGACTTGACTAAGTAAATTGGCTCTACCATCTGCTTTTAGTTTCGAACTGTTTTAAAACACGACTGAAACCATGGACTGAGTAATTACTGAGATTGACCAAGGCGATACTACGATGTATCGTTCAGAACGATGGACCAAGGGGAATTTACGCAGTACCTTTCAGAACAAAGATGTACCCAGGGGACCCTACGCCGTCATGGAAAAACACCACAGATTTTGTTAAATAACAACATTGTTATATTTTCTGAAAGATTTATTGGAACAGAATTCCATTCAGTAACTGATTTAAAGATTTCAGTTTTCGCTCACACCAAATTCTTAGTATCTAATTTAAAAGTGTTCCCTAATTGCAAACGTATTCGTTTGCATGCAAATCTCTACTACTTTTTTTTTTCAAAATAAATTATACAATATTTTGTTGTACGCATTGGTGTTGTTGTGTTCTGTATCATATTTTCATTAAAATCAACACTCTGGTTAGCCAAAGTAAATATTGCCGCTTGTTTAACAAAAGTGTTAAAATAAATGCGGTGTGACAACAAAAATGCTGAAAAAAGGCAGGCCGGCAACAACAACAACTGATTCTTTACTAGAATCTGACTAAACGCAAAATGTGAACAAAACGCAATCAAACTCCCGAACAAACATAGCGACAGACAGACAGCCGGACGGACAGAGAGCATAACTAACTTGGCCAACATGATTGTGGCTAAAAGGGTGCAAAAACAGAGCCACCAACAATTTCACAAACTATAAATATTCACACCAAAGGACGACACCTGAGCGAGGAGGGCGTTAACGGGCGTAACTCTAACCAATTTGTTGTATATTTTTTTCTCGTTTCGTTTTTGTTAATAGCAACATCGGCAGCAACAAAAACAACAAGAAAGCCGGCATAGGTGTTAAAAAACATATACCGCCGACGCCGCCGTCACCGTCACCAAATGATGATGTCTGGTAAAACAATCAACAGGACAGTGGGCAGAGTGCGGTAAAAAACACAACACACCGAGACCACAAAATCAATTGACAATTGATGCCGTGCAATGCAAAAATTGCTGTGGCATGTGTAAGTGCGGGCAATGCAATTATTATAACAATTTTTGAGGTGTAATTTTATTTCAGCTTCCTCTGCCCTCTTTTCCGGTGTTTGTTTTATTTTTTTTTTTTTTATTTTGTTAAACAAACGTGGCGCTGAGGAGGCAAAACAAACACAATAAACATACAGAAGAAGAAAAAAACACAACAACTATGAGCACTATTTGTTTGACTTAATTATGTCATTCAATGTGAAGTCTGACGACAAAAAGTTGATGTAAAGGGGGGGCCTGTTTGGCAAGGTGAATTGTAAATATATTTGTTTTTGCTAAAAGGCCAAAATCATGGAAAGTGCAGAAAGTGTTTTCTTATTGTTCACAGCTGTCCTATCAAACACAGCTACACACGATGGCAAGCAACAACAATTGTCGAGCAAGGCATTCGTCTCCATCAATAGAAATGTCTTAATTTTAAAAATATTTGAAGTTATTTAGAAGTTAGGCCATAGTCGAAGCAACGTGTTGCAGCAGCTGCCGTCGCATCCTCAGTACTTTGTTTTTTGTACTACGCACTCGAAAGCAAAATAATTTTTGAATTGACTTTTTTAGAACATATGTATATCCCATAACTCTCTCAAATTTCTATATTTATTAATAAAATAATAAGTTGCTCTTTTACGGTAAAAGTTTCCGGACCGTGTTACGTCTCAAAGAGGTGATCACAATTGGGCACCGAGATCTTGTGATTTAACACCTTCTTCCTTTGGGGCCAGGTGAAAAATTAGGTCTACGCCAACAGCCCAGCTTCGATTCAAGACCTCTAAGATAGAATTCGTGAGACTATCGACAACATAGGACAGCCACTTTGCGATTTGGTTATGGACAATTTCATGAAAAGGATATGGTGGCATGGTCTTGGTGGCCATTTGGCTGATGTTGTTTTTCATTATTAACGTCATACCTTCCTCTTTATTATGAAATAAATAGCCGATCATTTATCTCAAAAAATTCCATTTTCCTTTGAATACCAAAATAACACCTCTTGTTGGAAATCCCTGGTCATCCCCATCTCAGCGAACGTAACCATGGAATCTTAGCTGTCTATTCTTAAAATGTTTTCTGAACGTTTATGGGGTTAAGTATTTGTGGAAATTTTTTTCATATTTTTTGTTTTTGTTTTGACCCTAGTCAGAAATCGGATTCTCTGGGAAAATGTAGTTTTTTAAAGGTTTTTCGAATTTTCGATGCACAAGTTGGTCAATAAAAACATTTTCTAACTCCCGTATTCATAAAAATTGTTTACAGTTTTATAAAGTTTTGTTAAGGAAAATGTGTGAAAAGAAAAAAAAAATTTTTACACATTTTTCATAACAAAGGTGTATAAAGCTGTTATAAATTTGTATGAGTTGTACATTTCAAAAGAACATTTTTTTTTTCATTTCTGCTTAACCAAATTCGAGGAGTTTTTTTAAATTTGTTTGGTCGTTAAATTTGTTGGGAATTCCACCTAATTTTATGAGAGACTTATTCTAACTTTTGAAAATTTTATGAATGTTTCAAATCCAATGATGCAGTTTGAAAGATGGCGAAAATTCTAAGTAAAAAAAATATGTGAAAATAGAATAGAAACAATTTTCATAACAAAGGTGTATAAAGGTGTTATAAATTTGTATGAATCGTTAAGTCCACATTTCAGAATACAATTTTTTTCTTTTTCATTTCCTCTTAACCGAATTAGAATGTTTATATGTGGCACTTTTTTTGGTCATTAAGATGCCATATATTAAATTTTTGGGGAATTCTACATAACTTTTTGGAAAAACTTTTTACAATTTTTTTTTTAAATAAAAAAAAATATCTAAATTCGACATTTTATAACTTTTGAAATTTTATGAATGTTTAACAACCAAAGATGACAAAAATTCTAAGTAATTCGAATAATAATATTATTGAGTTTACAGTTGGCTTTTCAAAGTTATGGCCTTCACATTCTTGTAACAAAATATTTGAACATCCTAAAGGACATGTCGCTACTAAAATGGAAAGAAATTTCCTGAGGAATCCGGTATACTTTGAGTGCACGTGATGTGGAGGTTAAGTACCAGTTGCAATTTCCTAATAAATTATCTATTTGTTTTGCAAATTGGCAATCCGGTGAATTTGAACCCACCCAGTGCTGTAGCCCTACATAACATAAATTTCATAGACGATACTGCCTTTACTCACCCAGCATATTGACATGTCTTCAGTAAGAATGGAAGCCAGAAGAAGACGTTTTTATTTCCATTTTCCCATTATCATTTACATACAACTCCAAATAACATCACTCCAATTATGTCGCCTTCCATGACGTTTTATGTTAAATGTTGTAATCGTACACTAATTTTATGCATTTCTTTTTTTTCCCGCTGTTTATTTAATAAAAGGTGTTAAATTACATTTTTGATAAACTACCAAAACCGAAGAGGAACATTTCACATACATTTTACTCCCTATCACCCTACTCTGTCGCCCCACTCACAAAGTAAATTAATCAGGGTTGAAGTGAACTTTCCATGTGTCCCTCTACCAGTTTGGGCCAATGTGTCATGTGTCAGGTCCAGTTGAGTTTTTCCATGGTTTTTCTTTCTTTTTGTTCTTTTATTGTGCTCCGCTTTTACAGTTTGGAAAATCAGCGGGTGTTATGGCAGTTTTAAAAATTTATGGTTTCATTTAAAACAATAGAGTTTCACATGTCTTATCATTGTTATCAAAAATTGTAGAGTTGACCCCTGACGCTTACTGCCCCCCCCCCACTCCTTCCGTGTGCACTGCCAAAAAGGAGAAGAATGGTGAAAAATTAAGTTGTATTATTTGTAGGGGTGTTAAATTAATGGATTAACCTTTTTGGTGCGAGTGTGCCGGTCAGATAGCTGTAGTCTGACATTTACGAAATGTGTCATTTTCTAATCTGCATTAACACGCAATTGTTTGTCAGCGGACTGGGGAAGGAGAACGAGGTCGACTTTTCTTTCTCCTTCCCGAGGATTGTAGTGGAAAAATAATTTCATATATTTAATTTCATATATTTAATCAATCGTGGCTGGCTTGTCACACTACAAATAGTAACCATCGACGAGATGGCCAATTGCGCCACTCAATTGCGTACAATGGGAAATTTTGAACCACAACCACAACAATTATCCTTGTTGATAGACCAATTGATCCAAAAATGAAAGTTGTCGTTGCGAAAAAATGTCGATAAGGAAAATGCGATCTTCTTCCAGCTTCTCTAAGGCCCATTTATGGATAACACTAAGATGGCGACAACGTCGAATTGTAGCAGTGTCTCCAAAATATGAGTTTTTGATAACCTCAGCAATTAACTAAAATCTCTTACCCCCGAGCTATGCCTTCAGCATTTCTTTAGTTTGTGAAATAGAAAATAGTCGGTGGAGTATACATCAGAATTATATGTACAAAAACAAACCAATTAAAGATTTTATCATGATGCCTGACTTTAATCGTCAGCTAAGAAGGTCCATGGCTCCTACGAAATGGCACAAAAGCTATAAAAAAAATTATCCGGTGTCCCTATAAAGTACCGGTTAACCAACAGACCCACCTTAACTAAATCTGGAGAATATGGAAAAATCAATTTATTAATTTTTGTGTGAACAAAATGCATATCAAATGTGATGCACCTCCTCAGCCAACATGCTTACTGTCTCAGCCACCTTCCTCACCATCTTTCTTTCCCCGACCGTTCTACATCTGTCCCTGGATTTCATAGATTATTTCTAGTGTGATGGCCTCTTTTGGGCGACCAGCACGTTCGTCGTCTCTGATGCAGTTACGATCACAATGGATGCAGAGTCCATGTCTATGCTTGGATTTTAGTGATATTTTTTTACTATTACTCAGCGCATGTCCCCTATGAATGTTTGTTCACATATGAGTTGAATTTGATAATGTTTTAGAAGACAGGAAAAACATCTGCAAGAACCGCTGAAATTTTTACCAGGATACAAACCTGTGGTTGTTTTGTAAAGACACTACATTTCAGATAGAAGATATACTCAGTGCAATTTTCATCAATTCAGTGTACTTTTTGAATCGTTGTTGTGTTTCCCTGTTCTGATGTTTGCGGCCTTATTTCATTGTCACTTTTGGGGCTTTATTTCTCCCCACCCCATTTTTTCCTAAAACCATTCAAATTTTATTTAGAAAAAATTGCTGTCTACATACCCGAAAAAACGGAAAATTAAAATGCGATCTGTTTTCTCTGCACAGAAATATTTAATATCTTTCATCGTACTTAACAATATAGGCAGAAGCATATGGTTTTTTATTACCAATAAATTCCCTTTAAACTTCTTAATACCCCGCGGTTGTCACCTGCTTATTACACCAAACAAAACATACACAGGCACAGAAACCGAAACAGTAAGCGAAACATAATAGGGTCAGTCCACTTGACTGTTTGCTGGTGATATTAATAATAATAAAAAGAAAAAAGGATTTTAAGTATTTGTTTGGGTAATAAACACTTCCTCAATTGAATAACCAAGAGAAGGGCTACACATGAGAAACGGCTTAAACAAAAGAAACATATGCCATCACAAACTGAACAATTGAAATGAAATGATAACACCTCAGGCGGTCAGACAGACAGACCGACCGACCGACTACAGAAGAAAACAACGCTACACCTACAAATTACCCGAGGAAATATATAATTTGTTACTCTTTCCCTCTCTCTTTCTCTCTCTCTCCACATCATACAGGAAGAATGGTACTGATGTGCGCATGCGCATGGGCACGGGCACGCATTCGCATAAAATACAAATAAATTTCCACTAAATGTAACAACACTCGCCGCCGAACAAAGAAAATATTAAAATGAAGGTAGTTGGATACGTGTGTTGCCTATAGGGGCAAACTAAGCCATGAATTAATTGTCTATAAGTAATGTGAAAAAAAAATACTACATACAATGAAATTTTAAAAGTTTATGTTTCGTATTTCTTTGCACGTCTTAAAGGAACGCTGAAAGCCATCCAGTCGACATGAAGAAATTCTTCTATTACGTTTGCGATGGCTTGTGTTAACTAATTCGGCTTTTGTTAAGTTTTTTGGAAGACCAGCAAATAAAATAAAAAAAAAGTAACAAAACCGTTAACACATGCTCCTCCACAGACTACGGACAACTGGAAATATCCATCCCTCTGTCTGTAAGGTGTTGCTTCTCATTCACATAAAGATGGATCATTTGTGATATAAAAGTTGTTTCTTTTTAAGTTTTTAGTATTCAACGAGGGACGACAATTGGCACTGTTGGACTTTTTCAATGAAAAAGGTAATTGCCTGAAATGGGATGTGCCAGTTCCGAGGATTTCCAGTTTCCCACAATTTTATTAATTTTTTATTGCAACTTTTTTTTCAACTCTGTGGAATTTCATTTCTTTTAAAAGTGTTGCGGTTTCGGCATTATCTTTTCCCCCTAAGATTCCACGAAGGAGAACACGGTTCACATCCCTGAGATGTGAACTATACAATTTCTATAATAAGTTCCTAATGCCGGTTTTTCTAAAGAAGTTCTGGTAATGTCGCCCGCATTTAAAATACGAAAACGGGCGCTAAAAACAGTTTAATGTTCCTACCCGGTTATGAATCTGGGTTTTAAGCGTGTTAGTAGCATACATAATCTATCACGCCACGGAGACACATTGGTCCAACCAATTTGGAATTATTCTATTTGGATTCACTACCGACTGCTGATTTACATTTTACAGGAAAACAATTGAATTTCATCAATTATATTAGAAATAAATAATTATTTTTTTAAACAATTTTTCAACATTTTTCAGTTGTTATACCATCTACTGCAGAAATTAGGTAGGTCATGGTGATGTCTTATGAAGTTGAGCTGTATGGGACGTAAATAGGCTGTATCGGTTCACTGGAACATACAATTCCATTATTTTTATTTATTTATTTATTATTAATTACAATACAAAGTAAATTTATATTCTAATTTTTGGGTCCAAGGGTAAACCGGGTGACACAGACCATATGTTTAGATTTTTGCAGCGACAGACCAAAGCCTCTGGTGGGAATCGAACCCACAACCCCCACGCTGATAGGCAAGCACGCTACCAACTCGCCTACCGGGGCGCTTACAATTCCATTCAAAAACCAACTAGTCAATTGAAAAAAGTAAACTCATTTGGAATTTTCCCTAGCATATCACCATGATGTATGAAAACAAGTGTAAATTAAAAAATACTCCAATAGAATAATTTCAGATTTCGTAGGCCTATGAAAGTCTCCTGGCCTTACTTACTGTCCAGCCTACATCACATTTTCAAAAGCCGTACTGTAGCAGTCAAGAGAGCGCTTACCTCCAAAGGCAGTACGCTTAATGCGACCCTGGAACAAGCCTACAGATGGGAAGTGGACCTCGCATTTCCTTGAGACTTTGGGAGTACCCCGAAGAAAGAACGTTTTCTTGATGTGACTACACTTGTCCCTATCGTCGTACACTCGTCTGGGATGGCTCCTGTGATAATGCTGAGTCTCTTGCTCTTTTTGTTTGCCAAAACTTGCATCGATTGAAATCTTTAAATGCAAAAATAACCGTTCAAACCGATTTAATAACTAAAACAGTAATAAACAAGGTTCGAATCGTCAACTTCTTACATCGGAGATGAAGGTTTGAACGAAAACCTTAAATCGAAGAGCAATAAAATACGGAAAATGTTTAAATTCTTTATTTTAAAAATTCTCTGGAAGGCTAGCTACATTTCGGAAGTATTAATCAAGGTTTTGAAAATAAATCAGTAATCAAATTATTTCCAATAGCTTATTCAAAACAACATCTCTAATAAACAGAATAATGAATATATTACAATGCTTTTGCATTCCGCTGATTTCTAAACTATCCTCGTAATATTATTTTTACAGGTTGGCCAACTCAGCAATCTTACATAAACTTATGTTTAAAAAATTCACATTTAATTTTAGCTCATTTTGTACAATGATTTGGAAGTTACGAGTAAGTTGCCGTTTTTTTTTCTCTCTGTCTGTTTGTTGTTTGCTCCGTTCTTTCTTCCGCTATAATCAACTATTGCAGCCATTTGAAATTGGTCTATCTCGGGACGTGCTTGTGTGAATGTGTGTGTATGTTGAATACCTTTGTTCATATTATTAACCGGGCCATGGTGTAATAATCATCCAACCAACCACAGTGAAGTAAAGTTGCCGTTGTCGGTGTAAGCGTTGGCGTTGATGGCTCTCTGGTGGCTTCAGAGCCCTAAGGCTTTCTTTGCTGCGGTGTTTGTTTCCATGTGTTAACTGTCAAAATAAAAGATTATGCCCAAAGACAAACTTTGGTGGTGGTAGTTGTTCGTGTAAATTTACAATTTTATTTATATTTAAATTTCATTTGAGTTTTTCCTCGCATTTACATGAATAGAAAGACAAATTACCTAAAATACGGCTAAAACTATAAACTAGATAATCGTACATGTGCACATAACCATACTACAGGTCTAGATATATTAACTTTTTATTTGTGTGTGTGTGTGTGTGTGTGTGTGTATAAGTAGTTGCAGTAACGGCTTGCACGAGGCTTTTCAAAATAAATAAGGGCCCCCTTGCACCCGATTGCACTGAAGAATTATTTGAAATTGAGGTATGACCCTGGGGTTTTATCATTTTTTTCACACGGATATTTTATTTTTATTTTTATTTATTAACTAGTAAGTTGTAATGCGCCTATGGCGCCCGTTAATTTGCTTGAGAAAGTATTTGTTACTTAATTTTAAAAATTTTGTAAAAAATATTTTGAGAAAACTATTTTGTAAAAAAAAATTTCGGAAAAAAATAAAATTTGTGGAAAAAAAATTTTTGCTGAAAAAAAAAATTTTTGTTGAAAAAAAATTTTAGTTGAAAAAAAAAATTTTGTTGAAAAAAAAAATTTTGTTGAAACAAAAAAAATTTGTGGAAAAAAAATTTTTTTTGGAAAAAAAAATTTCTTGAAAAAAAAAATTTGGAAAAAAAAAATTTGGGGAAAACACAATTTCTGTACAAAAAAAATATTATTTTTTTTATTATTATTATTTATAGAATTATTATAGAATGCCTATTTAAATTCCTACGTACTGCGTGACAGAGTCAGTGAATCAGGGAATCAGTGTATCAGTGAATCAGTGAATCAGTGTCGAGGGTAAATATATATTAAGAAGAAGATTACAATACAAAGTAAATTTATATTATAATTTTGGGTCCAAGGGTAAACCGGGTGACACAGACCATATGTTTAGATTTTTGCAGCGACAGACCAAAGCCTCTGGTGGGAATCGAACCCACAACCGCCACGCTGATAGGCAAGCACGCTACCAACTCGCCTACCGGGGCGCTTATTCACACGGATATATTGGAGAACTTTGAAAAGAGATTTCCTATGTTATTAACAATCTTTTTCCATTACAGGTTCTTGAAAACACCACATGGTATTTCAGACGGCCACGTCAGACCTTGACCTTGAAATGAGTATAATAAGAACTACTGGGACCGAAATAAAATTGACGAGAGCAAACAAACCTAGATGGAAGAATCCTGTTGCATCTCCATGTTCCAACTGCAAGAATGTAATATAATTATGAGGGATGTAAAAAATTCTTCTTAAATGTGGAGTGAAAATATAAAAAAATCCATAAAAAAAAAAAAAAAAAAACTTTCAGTGATGTGATCAATCATATTTAATATTGAAAAATTATTTGAAATTGAGATATCATCTTTGGGTTACATCAATTTATTCACACGGATATATTGGAGAACTTTAAAAAGAGATTTCTTACTTTATTAACAGATATTTTTTCATTACAGGTTCTTGAAAACTCCACAAGGTATTTCAGAAGGCCAAGCCAGCAGAAGACAATCTGATCTTCAAATGAGTTCAATAAGAACTACTTGGATCGAAATAAAACTGACGAGAGCACACAACTCTAGATGCAACTCTACGTTCCAAATTGCAACTGCAAGAACCAATATAATGAAATAATAATTTGAGGTATGTGAAAAACTAAATGTGGAGTGAAAATATAAAAAATCCATAGAAAAACTCTCAGTGATGTGATCAATCAATAGCAAATGGTTTTTTGCAGAGATATAAAAATTTAGCACGGCTAAAATTAAACTTGACAGCGGTTATAAGTACAGTGATATTTCCATAACCCGAACCACCAGTATCCCGTAGAAAAGATCAACTTACGGAGACTTTGAGCTATGGAATTACTTATAACACTGTTTAAGGGAACTTATCTCCTTAACTGCCACTATAAGTGCTTCGACTTAAAGAAAATTTGACTTCGAGTTATAGAAGTTTCACTGTGGTCAGATTTGTTTTCCTCTATGGAATAACTATAAGGATTCTTCAAGATTATTCCATCTAACTCCATCGTTACAATATGTACTCGTATCTCAAAATAGTTCTATTGATTGAAGTTTCTGCATGATTGTGCCGATAACAACCCTGAAAGCTAATATACAATTCCCCAAGGTGTCCAAGGCCCTGCGAGGCCTTCGAATACCAGCCCGCCACCGCTGGCATGTGTTAATGCATAATAGTTTTCGTTGTTGCTGTTGTGAAGTTTTATTTTCTACTCCTATCTCGCTGGCCTATGAGTTCGTATATCTAATGGGTTGTTTTTTGTTGTTGTTTCTGTTTTTTCATTTTTCTTTTTTTTAATTTTCTCTCTATTTTCGTACCTTTTGCATTAGCAAACGAATGGTTCATACATTTTTCTTTTTCGGTTCCTACAATTTGCCATTTCTTAACTACGTTTGTTATAGATAACAACAATTTTAATTAATTATATTTAGTTCGGTGTTATTGTTTTGGTTTTATGCAAATTTCGTTCGCTTTGAGCTCATTTTTTATAGAATTTTATTAAGTTGGTTTTCGCTGAAATGTGACTTTCTAGATTTGTTTAATTAATTGTTAATGTTGTTGATAAATGCTTTTATTAATAAAGTTGGAACAAACAAAGGCTTCAGGGTGTACCGTGTAATCTTGGTATGCAGTCCAGGGTTACACTGCAAGAAAATCGGTTCACCAAACTGATTCAGTTACGATTTTCATTGTTTTTCTGACCAGCAATACTAAGTATTGGATTGATATAAGAATTTTCATTCCCTGTTTGGCCGAAGCGGATGTGGCATTCGCTCTATGAAATCATGCTCTCCAATTAACTCACAGAAAAAAATACGGGCCAAAAATATTCAATTACTGTCGTAATTGAAATTAAGCTTGGAAATCAATTAATGTTGTAATTGAACTTAGAAATTCTTGGCGAAATCCATGTAAAAAATAGTAAAAAATGCAATTACTTATTTAAAATTTGAGTAATTGAATTCACAACTTTTGTAATTGGGAGAAAATCAATTAAAAAAGTAATTGGATTAACGAATTCCATACAAACTTCGTAATTGATTTCAAAAATATGTTTTTTCTGTGCTGTTGACCTTTTTCAAAATATTTGCTAAGTACTTCGGTGTTATATTTCCCGTGTAAGTTTCATGTCTTCATCTACAGTAATGGAGGTTTTGACTTTCTTCGATTTGCTTGGAAGATTTGAAGGAAATGTTTTACTCTGATTTGAACAGAATCCAAAGCAATTCAATAAAAATTAATTATTTTTCGGTTTTTATAAAAACCGATAACTCAATAATTGGCAACAAACCGAGACCCACGGTAAAAATTCCCTACATTTTTCCGCCCTCGCTAATTCGATTTTGTTGTTCTACAAAATCAGTGAATCGTAACTGGTTGTTGAAAACCTTGACGGATTTTCTTTTGTTATTAAAACTTAGTTCTTAATTATGTCATGTTCTTACACACATGTATATGCAAATAAATATTTAAGCTAAATGAGTAATTGTTCAACTTTTTTTTCGTTCTATCAAATAAATTGAAAAAAAAAACACATTAATTCGTATTTTTTCTTTTTTTTACCATAGTCAAAGCGAAACCTCATTTTAATGAAAAGCACTGTAATTCGTAAAAATTTTCTGGTCCATTGGGATTACATATTATCCGGACTTTCTTGTACTTTGTTGTCCATGAAATGAGTGGTTCCTTTTGGAGTAATTTTTATTTATAGAAAATTTACTTCCAATGAAAGTTTATTGACCAAAAGTATTGGCCGAAATGAATGTTGTACGTAAGTTTTTGCAAAAATCGCCAGTCTCACGACTGGAACTGGTACTACTAAAAAAAATGTTACTATCGTAACTCTGAGTAAGTGACTTAGCCGTGGAATATAGACTCGCCACAGATCTCAACAGTCTGGTGCGAATTTTTCACAATTGACTCAGCACTTACGCTGTCCAATTGACTCAGCACATGACCATCCGCTTCATTATCGCTTCTCGAAGTGGACAACTATTTGGCTCGAAAAATTATATTTTCTGATCGAGCGCATTTTCATCTCAGCGGCTATGTCAACTGGCGCAGAACTGACACATCTCGAGATCCAAAAACTCGCATGTGGTCGTCGAGAAGCCAATGCATCCTCGGAGAGTGGCATTTTTCTTTGAAATATTTTTCACACCAATCGTGGGGATCGGTAATTGAAGCCATGGACTTGGTCGATCTAGGGTTTTAGCTGGATCGCTGCCGTTCCATTCATCCCACGCCAAAATCGATATTTTTCCCACCAATCGTGGTGATCGGTAATCGTGTTATCAGCCGTCTCGACGAAATCAATTGTCCTGTCTCAGTTTCACATTTATTTAGGAGGACTGCACTGTCATTATTAGGCTCAAAAAAGTAGTGGCGAAAAGGAAGAAATATCCGATCTAGAAAGATTTTGAAATAAATACTGTTTGTTCTATATTGCGATGTTTTACTTCAAAATGTAAGACCTTATGCTACAGGGTCCGACAAATAACTTTTTTTGGAAATTCCATAAAAAAAAACTTCTGTATATTTTCTGAAATTTCTCTTTTTATTTGAAAGTACAATCCTTCCGGTTAATAATGGAAAATAATTTCATTGAAATGACTGCCTCGGCTGGCCATGCAGTAGCCTAACGACATCAGCTCTGCGGCTGATAATGCGATCTTAAAAAACAGCGCGCAAAACATCGATTGTAGCTTCGGCTGTGTGGCACGTAGAGCCGTCCTGTTGAAACCAAATGTTGCCAATATCCTCCTCTTAAATTTTTGTAACCAAACATTTTTTCAACATGGCCCGATAACGAAAACGAAATAAGCACTAGTTGAAAAAAAACGTTAGATGGCGGACCCTTTACAAAATGATAAAATAAACAATTAAGAAAAATTGTTAAATTTTATTTATTTATTTTTTATTTTATTTTTTTTTTATTTAATTACAATACACAGTAAATTTATATTCTAACTTTGGGTCCCAGGGAAAACCGGGTGACACAGACCATATGGCTATATTTTTTGCAGCGACAGACCACGCTGATAGGCAAGCACCAACTCGCCTACATGGTTTAAAAGTTGCTGATTTGAAATCACCGAAATCTCCACAGACCAAATTCATGAAGGACCCTTGCAAATTTATTGTAGTTTGTAAAAAGCCAGTGACCTATGCACGATACGATTTGTATATTCAAAGCCGACTTGGAACACTCAGTTTGTTTTCTAGATACGAACAGACTATTCAATAAAAACATTTGTTTTCAATAAAGTCATTTTTAAAAAAACCAATCCATTATTAAACCAAAATAATTGCCCTCTTAAAAGTAAATACTTTTTTTTTATTATGTTTCCCCCAAAAAGGATGGAATAAAATAAAAACCACAATTTTATGAACATTGAAAAATATTAACGAAATATGGTTTTTCTTAAGCGAATTTATTGCACTGCCCGCAAACCAAACAAAATACGTGATGCTTTTAACCGACGAAGATACAAAGAACAAACATTATTCAGCTCAATAATATGATTTCATAAGGACTCTACAGATAGAACGTTACAGAATCATATGAATTTTAAATACAAGGGCAATAGAAAAGCTAAAAATCTTTGCACGTATGGCCGCAAGGAATCAAACAAATCCTTTTAACTTAAGTGAATTTCCTGCCACCCTCCTTGCAAGGGATAAGACCTATACCGCAATAAAAATCAATTGATTTAAGGTTTTCTTTTCAATATAAAACGCAAAATGCCAACCCTCTGATTCTCGAAAAGATGAAACTATAACATTGTTGATTTATTTTATTTACCCTCGCTCAATGAATGATTCATTGAATATTTTTATTTATGTGTTACGGCGAAAAATTCTTAAATTCTTTTCAATCGTTTTAGTTTTAGTTTTTTTTTGTTTGTTTTCAGTTTCAGTCTATTTTTTAACAAATCAATCACTTGACATTTTCAAATTGCTAATTTTTGTTAGCTGATTTTTTTTGTTCTCTTCTTCTTCTGTTTTTTTTTAGCAAACAACTATAAAAATTGGTCCTATAATTGTTTGCAAATTAATTGCGATATTTTTAGTTTTCGATTTATTTTTTTCACGGATCTCGTTTTGTTGATTTTTTTTTTAGAAAAAAATGTATAACATTACTAAATGAAAAATTTTCCTTGGTATCGATTAATGCTCATTTAAATGTAATGCAACAAAAAAAATGCTCGAAAAAAAAGATAAATAAAATTTTATTTTGAATGTTTTATCACATTGTATGTGGGGACAAGGGGAAAATGTGGACACCGGTGTCCTCAGGCGGAATTAATTTTGTAAAAATGTTGAATTTCTTTTGTTAAAATTTGAATTTGTCAGAAGTAAAGTATTCTTTTTTTAAGAGCAAATATGGGCAAATCCAACGTGACGAACACTACGTTTTGGTAAATTTGGTAACGCACGCTACAAAAACTGAAAGTAATATTGCATATTAAAGTTTGTTTTCTCAATTTGTAGCGAATTTTGTATAATTAAGTACACAAAGTATAAATTAAATACCTAGGAGAATTGTAATTTTTTGTGACGCACGTTTTTTTTTCCAGTAAAGTATGACAACCTAAATTTGATTCAAAAAAAACATTTAAAGGGTTATCCATTTTGCTTTTTAAAAGTAAACGTAAATAAAACACATATAAAATATTTTTTTTCTTTCAATTTTCAAAAAAAAAAAACTGAAAACATTAAAAAATATGTTCCTCCTAAATATAAAAATAAGAATATGTATTAACTTTGGAAACATTTCTAAACTTGTCTAGCCAAGGTTTTCCAATAAAATTTCACAGGTTCCAAATGCCAGGCAACAACTTTCATCGGTATAAGTGCTGAGAAATATTTGAAAAAATATGTTTTCCCATTTTTCCTTATACAAAAATTTGAGGTTTTTTTTATGTTACAAAGTTTAAATTGGCTCGTTAAATAACCGAAATAACTTTGTTGAACAGTTCTTTGCATACTGGTGTCCAACATTTCTCTACACCCAAAAAAAAAGAAAAAAAAAAAGAACTCGTTCACACCGTGTGCATGCGGATTTTTCCTCGAGTCAATCAGAAAACAATGACTGCCGACCAATAAGAAACTGCAATCGAATAATCGAATATTCTACGTTTGGCTTTTTAATGTGTTATATACAAAATACTACATTTTTAATGTGCTGATTAAAAAAGGAAAATTCTTTGGATAGCGGCCAAAATATGTTTATACCGTCGCGTTGCATCGCCACTATATTGCATGCAACGTTTACAGCCAGCGGCAATGACAAGAGCCGCAACAACGAAAAGCAACAACAATGCAAAACCGAAAAAAAATCGCGAAATTATCGAGAAAATTGTAAATTTTATTTATATTGATGTTGAGAATGATGTTGCATATTTTTGTTGCTGTTGTTGTCGTTGTGTGAAAATGTGCCTTTTATTTGTTGTTGCCGTTGTTGTTAATTGTAATGACATGTCATTGGTTGATATAATTTGATTTCTTTTTTTTTTTTTTTTTTGTATCTCGCTTTTGGTGTGTTTTTCATCTTATTGACTACAAAGGTATTTATACTCATCTGTCTGTGTTTGCTGTATGCAGATGCAGATATGCATCAAGCAGATGTAGTCGAGTCGAGGCAGTCGTCAGCCAGTGCATCCAACCGACACTCATGCATTCAATGAATAATGTGACGCACAGTGGTGCCTGGGTGTTTTGAAATAGTTTTTTGTCAGCGTCATCGGTTTAGAAAAATGAAGAACTTTATGAAAAGGATGGGATGTGTACGATATAACGAAAGACGAAATATTGAAAAAATAAACATTTCAATTAATACAAAACAACAAGACGTCGTGCTTAAATAAATAAAATATTAATTCATAATCATTCTAATAGAAAATCATTTAAGCGATTTAGGAACTTCTCTACGAAGTCAGTTCAGCTAGAGACAGAATTTCCATTATAAAATTTCGAAGATTATAATGCGACTCTCTCCCATAGTTTCAAGATTCTCGTAATCATAGAGCTTCCATAACTCGAACCACCTTTATCCCGTAGAAAAGTTCGACTTAAGGAGACCTTGTAGTATGGAATTTCTTATAAATTTGTTGAATGGAATTTGTCACCTTAACTGCTATATGGGTATTTCCGCCGATCCGTACGTTCGCGACCACATGTTTATTGCTATTATTATGAAAACTAAAACTCGATGAAAGCCATCATTTGTACTAAATATAGAGCTACCAAAATGTTATCGAATCACAAAAAAAAATCGAGAAAAAAGATGTGTTCTATATTTTTTGTACATCAAAATCGTACGAACGTACGTTCGCGACCCACGGAAATGACCATATGTGTTTCGACTTATGGAAGTTTGCCGGTACATATGTATATATCAGGAGCTCTATGATTACGAGAATCTTGAAACTATGGGAGAGATTTATCCGATTTACACGATGGCTTTCCATCCAGGTTGAAAATGCAAGACGTTCGATGATTTTTAGCGAGGGAGTAGAGAAGTAAGAGTGATAGCAAAACAGTCACGAAATTGAGGAGAATACGACATTTTAATTCAATATTTCAAAAAAAAAAAAAAAAATTATATTTTTTTGGACATTGTCAATTTTATATTGTTTATAAAAAAATAACTTACTTTAGAAACAGGCACGCAAAAAAAAGATTCACTTCACGCACGTCATCTTGTAAAAGCTTACGAATTCACCAAGGGGTTGCAAATGAAAAAACCTTGAAAAACTCTGCGGAAAAAGTCATCGTTTAAAAAGAGACATTATCATGATACTTTGCGGAATTTCATTAGTAAATTTAAAACGAACAAACATGCATTTCCCAACATTCTACCTTTCATACGGACCATTATCCGTTTTCCAATTAGCAAATGATCCACTGTGCGATGGATGTATCATTCAATATTGTCGACTTCATCAGTATTAACGGCCGCTGCAACAACAGCAAACCCAACAACAATTCGGTGTAATATTGCAATTAAGTGTTTTAAAAATATAATTATTGCCAGTGTGAAATGGATGCACACATACCCGCACACACACACAGATACACACACATGCATACTCACTTGCGTTCAATCACATTCCCATTTCAGATTCAGATTCACGTTTGCATTCACATTCTTTTGATCGTTCTCTAATAGGCATATCATTGACGGATTTTTGTCCGATTCTTTGTCGCAATTGTTGTCATTGCCGTTGTTGTTGTTGTTGTTAGTGCGCTGTGGCGAAATTCGTTAAACACCGAGAAATCATTTAAAATCGAAATGGTTCAATTCGTATGCGAAAACCAGAAAAAAAACTAGTGAAATATTTCGTTTCATTTCAGTTTTGTCTTTGGCGTATTTTTGTTGTTTGTGTTCGATTTGGTTTGAAACTGAAAATACATCTGACATAAATCACTTTAAAGTGCCGGTGACAAATGTCAATTCTTGAGTACAGCGAAATAATTAAACATCAATTTACTTTCGGTTTTTCTGTTTTACCCCCCTCCATTCACAACCAACTTCAGTGCAATCACAGGGCTGTCTGTCGGTCTGTCTCCTGTCCCGTTCTTGGGATGAAGTATAAGAACATCGTTCCCATATAGATTAGCATGCCTGTCTCACTGCATTGAAATGTGTGTGTGTGTGATGTTTGGTTTTTGCCAAATAGACGGCCATGCAATTTAGAAATATTTGGCAAAAGTTTGAAATAACTTCCTGGACTCAAATAAATTCAAAGGAAGGAAGAGGATTACATTCCATATAATGTGTATTTGGATTTTATTTTTTAAATTATTTTTATTGTGTCCATTATGTATAAATGCACTATGCTGTACATTGATTGTCAGCGGGGTATGGGGCATGTGGTCAAACCATAATTTTGTGATATCTACTTGTTTAAACAAATAAACCTCCAACTTTTACAATGAAATATATATTGCGATACGTTAATACTTAGAGAAATTTTTAGAGAAATCTTAGCAAGAATTGAATTGTTTGGATTTTTGAGAAAATTTAAGTTTATTTGGATATCCACGTTTTATTCCCGGTACTTGATATAAATTATAATTTTGAAAAATGTCCTCAAAAATTGGGTATTTTTCATAATTTTTGGATAATATTTCCTTTTTTTGTTAAAATTTTCCAATTCTTTTGAAAAATTTCTATAACATATTGGTATTTTTTCAAAATTTTTTGATGATATTTTATTTCTTGTTTTTGGCCAATTTTTCATATGAAATATAATAAAATTTGTACAATGAAAAATTCCCTAATTCTTTTTAAAAATTTCCTAAAAAAAATCGGTATTTTTTCATAAATTTTATATAATATTTTATTTCTTATTTTTGCCCAATTTTTCATATGAAAAATAATAAAATTTTAACAATGAAAAATCCCCAATTCTTTTGAAAAATTTCTATAAAAAAGCGGGATTTTTTCATAATTTTTTGATAATATTTTATTTCTTGTTTTTGCCCAATTTTTCATATGAAAAATAATAAAATTTTAAAAACGAAAAATCCCCAATTCTTTTGAAAAATTTCTATAAAAAATCGGAATTTTTTCATAATTTTTTGATAATATTTTATTTCATGTTTTTGGCCAATTTTTCATATGAAAAATAATAAATAATAAATTGAAAAATTCCCTAAATCTTTAAAGTCAGAAATCTCCAAAAAATCATTGGGAATCTTTCAACCGGGAAAACATTTGATAGCGTTTTCGATTCACCAACAACAAATCCGAAACATTTCTTTAAAGCTGAAATTTCTGCCCCACTTTCTCAATTGTCGGGTCAATGAAAATTTGGGGAAATTTTCATGTTGGCATTTTTGCAGAATGAAAACATTTATATTGAGAAATTCTTTTTTGGGGCATTTTTCATAGAGTCGTTTTGGCCATCTACAGCATCATGTGGTTTCAATTTCTAATTGCACTATAGGATAGATTTACCAAAAGTGTAATGTGAGACATTTTTAAAATTGCAAATTGCGTAGCACTCAGAAACCAAAGTAATAACACTAAATACGGACACATTATCCCTCCGCCTCCTTTTGTTTGAAAAATATGACTCAAAAATTTCTTAATTTAAATACAAAAATTTAAAAACTTCCAACATTTCTTATGGTGTATTCACTATTCATTATTTAGAAAGCCACTGCGACCTTTACGTACTCACCAAATAATTTACAAAATTTTCGTAATATAATAAATATATCTATTAGCAGGGTCGGTGCCGTAGTCAAACACCAAACGAATTGTTTGTTAAAGATTTTGCGGTATAACTTCCACACTGCGTAGAAAGTTTGCCAAAGTTTGTTGCTGTTGTCGGTTAGAAGAGAAGAAAAACAATCCGTAAAACTCCATCAAAATTCTGGCCACAAAATGCTGTCGCGCATAAATGCAATAAGATCACGTTCATAATACATGTTTACACTGTAATACGACTTTAAACTAACAAATGAAGAAGACCCCCCACCCATGGCAAAAAAAAAACATTTGACGTGTCCTCCAGGGAATATCAAATGGTTCAAAGATGGTTGGCAGAGATGCTGAGCAAGAGCGATGGCAAGACCATAAAGTCAAACGAAAGGGTTGCTGGAGTGACTTCTTTTGTTGACATACCGCGACTGCATAGATGGCAAAAGCCAAGAAGGAAGCAGCACAGAAAACTTTACACCAGCCAGCACCGCAACAGCAAAAGCTACAAGACCCGAAAAACGCGTAAAAGTTAAACCAAAAATATTTATGCAAAAGGATAATAAACTCATACCTCACCACCTCCACCATCACCACCCCTTTCCGTGCCTGTGCCACTCACTATATCTACAGTTGCCACAGACATGAACCCAAGACATGAATGGTTTCGGCCAAATGAAAGAGGGTGAAAGCCAAGGATGCCTTAAGCCAAAAATAACAACCATATTTTCATTCCTTTAGGATTTTCTTCATTTTCTCTGCGCTTTCCTTTGTATTCGTCACAAACACGCTTGAAGTGATTCATAAATATTAGCACAACGTGCGCGGCAGAGTCACAGATTTAAAGTTAATAAAGTTGTCAAAAAAAAAATTCTTTATAAAATGAAAAAATAACTCAAGTTTACATTGCGAAGAAGTCAACGCCAACACAGACTGCTGTGGTATTTGTCAAGATTTGTTTGTATTGGTGGTATAATTTGTAAGTTAGACAGTCGTATGGAATACGAGGGGAGGACAAATTCTATGCTGATTTTTTTTAGAACTGCAGAGATTTATCACAAAACCAATATATTTTGTCGAAAACGTTTCAAATGAATGAAATTTGTTTCAAGTATGTGTTTATCGGAAAAGTCGTGGAAATATGAAAGATTCTATTTTTGGCGCTGGACTTCTGGAACTTTAAAAGATGGCGCTAGGAATACGACACGAAAAACAAAGCTATGAAAATGTTGCTTAACCAAAATCCGGTACCATTAAAGTGTGTTATGAAAATGCACCCCATAATCCGATTTCGTGTTATTATTTTCTGCATGAACATGGGGCACATTTTTCTTATTGAGATTTGGGATTCATCACTGTCCTGGCCAAACAACTGAAGCTAGAAATATGAAATTTGGGAAGTATGTAGCCCTTGCATCCGCTCGCCCTAGACCTCCTCTAAGAACGGATTTTTGGAAATTCGGATTGGAAGGGGATACAAATTGGGGAAAACGGGTCTAATGTGTCCCCAAAACCCTTCAAAATTCGCAAAAATACAAAAAATTCACATATGGGTGAAAAAAAATTTTTGGCAGAAACATTTGAACAATAGTTACAGAAGGTACGTAAAGTGGCCAAAACGTACTAAATTGTGATAAAATAGTACAAAATTGTAAAAACAAAAATGTGTGAAAAAAAATTGTAATCGACAGAAAAGGGGCCGGGATAAAAAAGGGACCAAAAACGGAAAAAAAATTAAAAAAGTGGGGAAAATTAAAAGTAATGGAAAAGGGGAATTAAAGTCGTCCAAAACTGGTATAATGCGCTTACGAAGTAGCGGGTATTTGCTAGTACATACATATGAAGGCAATAACACCCCACGAAAATGTGTGACTGACATTTATGTAAAAATGTTCATTTCATTTAATTTTCCATTGTTTTACCCAAAACAGAATTTATTATGAGGAGTGTGATCATGGCAATACTGGGAAAATGCCGCACGGGAAATTTTTAAAAAAAATCACTCAATTTTCCATACCTGATTTTCTCTATTTATCCCAAGAAGAAAATTATAAAGAAGAATACAGTTATGACAAAAGAAGAATAAGCGCCGTATGGGAGAATTTTAAACAAGTGTGATTTTTATTTCGTATTTTCACTTTACTTTTTTTCCTTTTGTGGGTAAATTAAAGAAAGCTTACGATGCTAGAAATTGTGCCATGGGAATGTTTACTCTAAAACCGAATATGTATCAAACGAAAATGGGCCCCAAAATCTATGTGGAAAATGTCCCAATAAATGCATATTTTTAATTATTTTTTTTTTTGGTATATTTTTTTCATTTCTTGGAGACTTTGCTATGCACCTACTCAGATGCCTACGTTCAGAACCACACCACTGAAGATTGTCAACCCCATCAATTGGGAACTGCCTACTGCAACTGCTAAGCACCCCTTAGAACAATTTTAGCCCTCCCCCAGAAATCAGATCTACGGGTTGCGAAAGAAGGGGGGCTATAGCCCCCACCCAGGCAAATTGTCTAGTTACGCCAATGCAGTGATGGGTTTACACCTGGGTATTTACCCAACGCTGGGTATTTACCCATTTATACCCACGTTCATACCCGGGTATTTATCTAATTTCGGGTAAATACTCATTTTAATAACAAATACTCATTTTAACGTAGAATAAGAGAAATGTGAACATTTTCGAATTTATTTTTATTTTTCTTTTGAACATATTTTGTGGAAGTGTATTTTGTTTATCGTTTTCCTGATGCGTTTTGCTCCGATAAGCCAGTTTTGACTGCATCAAACACAACAACAATTCTTAATAAGAACCGCCAATCAGCGTGCATATGGCAATTCAATGTAATGAGTGGGAGCGATGCTGAAGCAACTAAAAAAATTAAATTTAATTTAAAAATTATTTCATTTGTTAATAAAAAATCGAATTCATAATAAAAAAATAAATTATTTTAATTTATTTAAATTTTTCTTTATTCTTATTTATACCCACATTTTGGGTAAATACCCAGGTGCATGGGTAAATACCTGGGTATTTTCGGTTAAATACCCAATTTACCATTTGGGTATTTACCCTTGTCCCATCACTACGCCAATGCTTCAATGTCTATCGAATTCTCTATGTATGGATCTGCTCGCCTTACGCATTTCTATCGTCTTCTATAAATCATCGCTTTGCACTTCTCCCTGGTCTCGAAATATATTAGGCATGCTGGACAGTAGTCATGTCCAACTTTGTATAGATATGATCAACATTTTCCATGTCCGGTCAAAAATGGAATTAATTTTTTTTTGGCTGAATTGAGTACGGCGTACATCTTTCATCTTCCCTTGGTCGATACTTTTCATCTTCATTGTTCAATTGCTTTTAAGGACCATATATTTCTAATCTCAAAACATTTCCTCCTGGATCTACAAACAATTCTATTTCCCATTTAATTTCCCCCTGCAATTATGGCCACACTAAACTTTGATGGGGTAGCACCGACCTCAGACGACGACGAATTCATCAATATAAGTTCATCCCGATTACGAGTAAATATGTAAGCCCATTTTCATGTGGCACCATCAGGGGTATGGGATCAACCTAAATATGTACGAAGGGAGAACATGAACTAAAAAAAGCCACCAATAATCTCAAATATGTATCTGCTATTGAAACACGTACAGATACAAACACGTTTCTTTAATACAAACAAGGATATGAAGTAGAAACGTGACTGAAACTTTTTCAGTTTGCTGCAGCCAAAGAAAAATATACACAATCAGCTCAGAAAAAAATCATAAGGGATCATCAGCCAAAGAAAATGTGTGTTTGCATTCAAGAGCAACAAAAAAAAAATACAAACAAAAAATGGCAAACAAAATGAAATTGATTAAACTTCTTTTCTTGGCAAAGAAAATTTATTACTTTTCAAAGAGGTACAATAAAAATTTTAAAATATGATTCCACAAAGGAGCATACAAAATTTTGTTAATACATTTAATGGAGGCGCAAGATTGAGGTTTATTTTTTCAATCAGATGTGTTTCCAACAAGATTACATAACTTCTACAACTAATATCAATGTATTTCGAGTGCCTCTTTTTAGGTGCTATTGAACAATGTAAATTGTGGAAAGAAAGAGCAGGGACATGTTTAGCTTCATGATTAAGTGGTTTTTGAAGAAGGGTACCTAAAATTCGTTTGTGCCGAGTTTTACTCCCTACATACTCTGGCTCTGTATAATCACGTCATCTGTATTCAACTACAGTGTTTGATTTTACAATAAATAATGTAATTCATAAACGCATAAAAAGGAAGCCGATCTTACGACAATAAATTATGCAAAAAAAATAAAAGAAAATCAACTCTTTGTGCGAATATGAAAATATTAAAATTCATAAAAACACCTTGCTGCAGACAAATGAAGGCGGCAATGATGTAAGAAAAAGCACAGAATAAGATGTATGACTTTTAAGTAACACTGATAATTATGAGTCATGAGCAAACCGACAGCTCTGAAGGATTGATGGCAAACTGGCGTGATACATCACTGGTCACACAATCAAGGTAAATGCCTAAACTTCCAAAAGTTTTATATCAGAGTCAATCTGATCCCATACAGTAGGCTAAGTAAAATCAAAGACTTCAATGTCTCATTATTAACATAAACACGTTAAATATTTTGTATTAGCATGATGTGTATTGTAGTTGTCCCAACTATTTTCACACGCCATTAATTTTATGACTAAGTGCTCTCAATTCAAATGTAATTTCTTTCCGAGACCTCCACCGGCGAAAGTAACGAATTCATTAAATTCCAAGCACACAACACCTGACTAAATCATAAAATGCATTTACAGAAGAAGAAAGAAACACACTGAGAATAATTGTAATAAAAAGTAAAATGTTCATTAAAAACGTATTTAGCCGCTAATACTGCCGCCTTGAAGTAATTTAATCGAGATTAGATTTGAATATTTTCCATCGAATGTTACTTGGCATTTTTTTTTTATGACATAAACGTGTGCACGTACCATTTCTTCGGGCAAAAGACGGGCATGCTACCTCCCCCCCAAACCAGATCGGCTCACGCAATTCTATTAAACGACAAATATCTGAAAACATAAATAACTAAATAGAAAATAAACTAAATATTATAATTACGAATGTTATTACCGAACGGAGTTAGAGTTAACTGCTATTCCATACGAAATTTTGTCGTATGCTTATTTGTGGAATTCGTTTAAAATTAATGTATTTGGATCAAGTGTTGTTGTTTAGAGTACTCTACATTTTGGTTACCCTACTAAATGTACCGGTAATGGGGAGAGAAACACATGCGATTGTATTCGCTAGATACGGCGATTCAAATAACCGCTGGCGATAAAACTGTATTAGAGAAGAAGAGTTGAGTGTCCTTGACCGGAGAGGTAGAGTGTGGGGCTATTAGTCAGCAAACCCAAGTTCGTATCCTGGTAAAAACATCAACCATGTTTCCTGCGGCCTTTCTCCACTTCTTAAAGAGTGATCTCTTGCCAGCCAGCAACTTCTCTAATCATTGGGAGCCTTCATTGAACAGTCGGACCTGATCAGTGTAAATACATATCATTTCTTTACAGCTCACCGATTCGAAAGAAGACCACCATCCATTTGAGGTTCAACCTTTCTGTATAAAGTATTTTCCAACAAGATGTGCTATTTGGAATCACCCGATATTTCGGTAGCTGTCACTTTTGATGCTTTTATTCTGTGACATTTGACAAGTAGAAACTACGCCATGGAACGATATAATGGAACCATACACACTTCAACAACGTATTATTAAAATTCACTACAAAAAACGGGAAAATCTTGCAGTCACAGTTCGCATTTTTGGGTCATCGTGAAGCACCTTGTCGGACCGCAATACGAAAATTGATGGACAATTTGAGCTGTTGGGAGAAGTTAGTGATGTAAAGAATAAAACCCGCGCACGTGCCCAAGAACAATTGAGAATATTGCTGCTGTAGCCCAAAGTGTTGGAGAAAACCCATGTTTGTTTATTCTTCGCCCTAAGAGTTATTGTCCTCAACGTTTGGAGAGGTTTATGGTTCGGCGGCCGAACTTTTCATGAAAATTCATGAATTGGACTTGATATTCATATGGTGTCAACAGGATGGTTCCACAAGCAGTACCTTGACCAAACTGGGGGGCGAGTTTGATGAGCAATTAATTTAACGTTTAGTCTGCTTTCTATTTTCCCTACCAAGTCGACTAGTCGTCCCACAGAAACTGACCCCACTGCAATTTTGATAATGAAAAATTATCCCGCATTCATGAAAAGGAAAGAAGGCCCAAAAATTGGAATTTTACCCCACAAAAAAAAACGTTTGGGCCAAAATAAACAAAAATAATTAGAATTTCTTTTTTTAATAATTTTGATTTTTGGATAATTTTTAAAACGTTTTTTGCCAAAGCCTGAAATAAACCAAAATAATATGAATTTGTTTTTTTAATATTTTTGATTTTTGAATAATTTTCAAAACGTTTTATGCCAAAGCCTGAAATAAACCAAAATAATTTGAATTTGTTTTTTTAATTATTTTGAATTTGTGGTAATTTTTCATTACGAAAAATAGCCCTAAAAGGAATAAAATGCACAAAAATTTAAAAAAAAAAAAAATTTCGGTTATTTCTATTACTGAAAAATAGGTATAGGAAAAATTACTCTAATTGTACCGAAAAATACCTAAAAATTTAAAATAGTATAATTTTGGGTCATTAAAATTTTTACTTTCGGGTCATTAGGGCCAAATTGGGCACAACAGCGTCTGATAAAGTCGTAATAATGGACGTTATCAGATGCTGTTGTGCCCAATCACCTTTTCTGTCTATTTGCAGGCCCTGAACTATGTCTGTTCCCACCACGTCTTGGTTCCGGCCATATCATTGGACCAGGGTTCCAGTCTCTATTGGTTCCCCCTCACCGATTTATGGTTTCCCAATCGATGTTCTGGCTAAGCTGAACCGACAGAGGGGCGGGCATTGCTCAATTGATATTGAACGACTTTCTGAGTAGATCGGTACAGCACTATCTTACTTACATTTATATACGATAAATGCTTAGTGTTTGTTAAAAAAAATGTCTCTCTTTGCCTCTGCACGATATTTATGGTCGACTTATACTACCAGCATTTTTCTTACCCGTTTTTTGTTTTATTTTTGTTTTTCATTTTATTTAGCCTCATTAATTAATTGAACGACAATCATTATGACAAAAGGTATTTATACACAATACTCGGTTGTCTTCTGTTTGTGAGTTTGAAGTTGTTGTCGCACCAGCCAACACACATCCAATGTACTTAACCATAAAAATGCAATTAGTATGCAAAGAAGCGATATTTCTTGATAATTTCCATTAACTTTATTTCATTACAAACATTACGGTAACGTTTATTATAATTTCCAATGGAACTCATACATGTGGAGCAGACAGACGGCACACAAAGCCAGTCTAGAGATTTGCCCTTAAAATGTTCAACTTTTAATTTGATAACAAAAACGAAAAAAAAAACATTTATTTGTTTTTAACATATGAGAATTATTTCGATGACATTTTGAGGAATACTTTAAGGGAAAATTTTAGATAGATTGGTATCATAATTTGGTTTCCATTAATTTTATTCAGCGCCACCGTGGTCTTCTTTGTCGCAGAAATGTCTAATGAAATGGTACCTCTAACTGATCTGATAACTTCTAAAATTGCGGAGAGTCCTAATTCAATCATTTGAGATCCAAAACAAAAGCTCTTCTAAAATATATCTCCAAAACAGTAGACTTGTGTAAATATCTACAGAGGTATTGGAGTACTCTACGTTTAACACTTTCCACCTCAAATGCCAGTCAACTCCACGTATCGTGACTGACATTTGTTCTGCCTGCGCACCATTACCAATCGTACAATTAGTGGTGGCTTAAATATAATTGGCTTAAATGAAGATTTAATAACTCATAAGTAGGCGTAACTTTTGACACTCATAAAATCCGGGTTTACGATGCGACTGAAAGCATTTAAAAGCAAAAAACAACTTTAAAACGAGCCCGAGAATGTTAAAGACGCTTCTTTTCATCACTTCCACGACACACGGGTAGTTGCAGACAGAAGTTGCAAATTGTACCATCACTTTCAGTTACTGCCAAGAAACGCTGAAATTAAAACTCCATGTGCAGCACATTTGTTCAAGTCTTGGGAAATGCACTAAGAAGGTATATTTAACATGAGATATGGTGGTGGCAGGAAAGTAATGAATCACTTGAGTTTTTGGCCTGAAGCTGTTCCCGGACTCAACCGTGCTGAAAAGGGGGTATGGGAAAATGGAATTGCAGACGTTTTTTTTTAAGTTTTTGTTTTTTTTCTCACTTCTGAAGGCGATATGTAAATGTGAGTTGGTGTAAGTATGTTGGATTTTATATTCACCCTGGACATAGACACTGGATCTTTGGATAATTAAACAACAGAAATACATACAACTTTTTTTTTTCGAGTGTGTCTTTTAATGGTGAAAATGTCTTGTCTTTATTTTAAGACTTTGACTGACAAAGGCAATTGGTGTTTATATTCTCAACAATCTGCAACACTTTGCACAGTGACGATAAAATGACAAATACAGAGTACTCTCTCAACTATCGACCAGATCTTCATACTCAGTCATATCCAGGGAAAGATAAATTAAACAAAAATGTTGAATTAAGTCAATTCAATATTTTGCAATATTTTTAGAATAATGCAATTTTTTCGAAATTCATATATTTTTACTCTATACTTTTTAATATTCCTCTTTCAAGGTAGTTTTCGTTTTGGTTGATGCAACTAAAACTCTAACAAACATTTTGTAGGATATCTTGATGAGCGGTGATATGAAATAACACCCAAATGAAATAACACCCGAATGAAATAAAGACCAACAAATTAAATGAAACCTAAAAAAGAAAACCCATAAAATTACACTAAAATTTAGTAATAATACATAAATAAAAAATTACACCAAAATTAAAAAAATAGGAAATGAAATCAAAATGAAATAACCCCCAAAACCAAATAAAATAGCTTCGGGGTTATTTCATTTTGGGTTTATGTCATTGTGAAATAATCGCCGAATGTTTAATGAATCAACCCCCAAAATATCTTAATATATATTTACCCTCGACACTGATTCACTGATACACTGATTCACTGACTCTGTCACGCAGTACGTAGGAATTTAAATAGGCATTCTATAATAATTCTATAAATAATAATAATAAAAAAAATAATATTTTTTTTTTGTACAGAAATTGTGTTTTCCCCAAATTTTTTTTTACCAAATTTTTTTTTTCCAAAATTTTTCTTTTTACAATTTTTTTTTTTTTCAACAAATTTTTTTTTTCAACAAAATTTTTTTTTCCACAAAATTTTTTTTTTCAACAACATTTTTTTTTCAACAACATTTTTTTTTCAACAACATTTTTTTTTCAACAACATTTTTTTTTCAGCAAACATTTTTTTTTTCAAAAAAATTTTTTTTTTTCAACAAACATTTTTTTTTTCAACAAAAATTTTTTTTTCAGCAAAAATTTTTTTTTCAGCAAAAATTTTTTTTCCACAAATTTTTTTTTTTCCAATTTTTTTTTTTTTTACAAAATAGTTTTCTCAAAATATTTTTTACAAAATTTTTAAAATTAAGTAACAAATACTTTCTCAAGCAAATTAACGGGCGCCATAGGCGCATTACAACTTACTAGTATGAAATAACACCCAGCATTTGTTGGGGATTATTTTTCCTTTTGGGGGTCATTTTCTAGCGACTTGATTGTCGCTTACATCTTTGTCGCGGTAAGGGCTCGATATATTAAGATTGTCATTCCATTTGTGATATCTTCAAAAGATTAACAGAGACCCTGAGAAAAACGGGCTTCAGCGGGCGACTTCATATTAACACATTGCGTTCACACAAATCTTAGCTCTGAACCACTGTTCTTTTATTTCATTTTAGCGAATGCAAATGAAGAAGTTCAAGTTTATATTGGTGTAGTAAAAGCGATTTGTTTCGATTATGGAAAGTTGTTGATTTGGAACAAATTGAACGGGGGAAGCAGACATCAAATCAAGGAAACCAAGAAGACGAAAACGACAATCGCCTCATAAGCCTCCGAAATGGAGAAATTCGTCATAGTTGTAAACATTTTTAAATAGTGAACTTTCAAATTGACTTTTTTTTTTCTTAACTACTAAAAAATATGATTTCAAATGGGAATATGCCAACCGAAACCGGTAAAAGGCAAAAATTACAAATATGAAGTCAAGGCATTTGCCAATAATCTTTTCGTTTTTTTTTTACCTAAGTATGCAAAAATTTTCATTATAACTTCACATTAGCTTAGCAAAAGACATGATTCAGGTCATTATAATGAATCCATCCACCGTCCATCCGAGACACCATAAAAGCCATGAAAAAAAAAAAACATTATTACTGTTCTGCTGTCTGCAGTTCTCGGCGTGTTTCGTTTTTTTTTAACTCCAAGTGAATTCCTCCACCAGCAGTTTAAGTATTGTGGTGGTAGTCGTCGTCGTCGTCTGATGGACGTACTATTTTTTTGTTGTTCATTTTTCAATAGAATATTTTCACTTCTGTGTCGCTGGTGTTGTTGCTGGCCGCTGGTGGCTGGTGTTAACATTTTATTAAATATTCTAAACATGGTCCGCTCTACGCCGTATTATACTGCAATATGAAAAATTTGCATTTATATTTTATAAAATACTACAACAACAAACCGACCAGAAAATAGCAAACAAACGTTATTGGATGAAATTATTTTTTTTTTTTCTTCTTTTTATATTTTCTTCAGCGTTCAGTTTTTAGTGGGTGCGTTTTATCGGTCACTGGGTACGAGAGATACAACAAGCGATCGCAACAACAACACAGCATGACTTATGCATATTGTTTTTTTTCTTCTTTTTTTTTTGTTTTCAATACAGCGAAATTGTGTTCATTACATTTTGTTTCTAAGCCACCGTAGACAGTTTGTGACAGTTTTCATGGAAAAAGATTTATTTTATGTCAAAGAAATTCTAGAACATTAACAAAAGAAAAAATAAACAAATGTTCATAACAAACTTTGAGAAGTAGTTTACATTTTGTTACAAATAGAAAATGAGGTCGAAATGAAATATTTTCTATACAACAAAACGGGCTAACATGTCTGTTGTACCCACTGGTTGTTCCGACCTGCCATCCCCATACTATTTGAATGGGAATCGGCATGTGGAGCTCTAAGATATTCGTAAGAGTAAAATGCGGAATAATTTGCATAGGAATTTTAGACTGGGAGTGATGAAAGCTGAAAACTTTGTTCATATACGCAATGAACAATATTAATACTATTGAAATTCGGATAACTGCCATCCGTATAATTGAAAAAATAAATCACTTAAATCAAACTAAACAAGTTCGATTGGTTTGGAAAGTGAATTTTTCACACACGCAACATTTACTCGCAAAACCCGATAAATATATTAGAAATATGCCTAGCAGTAAGTCTATCTACCCTTATCAACATCTAAATCATTAATCTCTGTTTTATATGAAATCATTTATGATAATTAACACAAATGCAATCATTTTTGATTTCTGTACCCTTAAACGTCCTTCGCACCATGACCGTTTCCTTTCCTTTTCGAATGATTAATGATTGTTGTGATAGTTTAAAAGATTCAATTCTTTTAATATGTTATGTAAATAATAAAAAAAAATGATTTCTCTAAATTTCCTAAACTCTTCGGCGACATGGCGTTTTTTACGCTATATCGAGTATTGTAAATTTCATTTAATGTTTTCCAGTACAGACCTTAATTTGTCACATGTTTCTGTTTGATTTCAAACTATTCATTAAAATAACATTTGGTGTATTGTCCCGCTGCGCAAAGGTGAACATTTCGGTTTCAGTTGATAGAACGTATGTAGCGATGTACGTACGTATACGTTTGACACAATAATTAATTATTCTTCTTCTGCGGAAATTTAGATGTCAAAAAGATTTCGTCACTTTAGTAATGAATGGCCAAAACGGAAAGGCAAATTAATTGTTTTCAGTATTTGTTTACGCGTGGAAGTACTCAGTCGGTAGAAATTAACATTTGCCATAATTGTGTAGTTTGGGGAGTAACTCTTTTTTTTACCGGTGACACACTGGATGTGTATGTGGTCACAGTCACACCAGATGACTTGGGGAACAAGGGGGCTGAAAAACCTCTAATTGTTCACTGGTTATACAGTGCAGAAATATGACTAATAATTCTATATGGAGCTATAGTCGGGTGAAAGGCTTTCGCAATAGACAGACTGACGCTTATTGTAAAATACACATGTCGGTAATTGGGGAACACATATCTTTGATGATATTTAATAGAAGTAATGAATATAAATGAAGAATATAAATTATTCCACGAATTTGAAGTCCTGTATTTAAAACAATGGCAATTTTACATTTAATTTGTTTCCGGTCAACTCTACAGTACAATTCTAATAAATGTGTTGATTTCAAGGACTACGCGGGACTGTGAAAAGTTAACCCAAAAACATTATGATTTCAAAGTTCCAGCTTGTCAATCTATTAACATAATTCCGCTAAAATTAAACGACGGGATCGAGCGTATTTATTACTCGATAGGAACAACCTTGAGGTTAACCTTCAACTATACTGCAAAAATTTCTTTCACCTCAATATCTTCTTTAAATGGCAAAATACATGTATGTCTATTTTTATGTTAATTCTTTAAATATTACAATCATTTCTACATAAACAGTTTGTTGGTCATGTGATTATAATGAACTTAAATAGAAAGTAATATATTCCATTTTTTTTTGGCTCTCCTGAAAATTTTACAAATTTGAGTTGGGACCCTTTTGTATTTAGGGTGCGATAGATGGCCCCTAAGATGGATCACAGATCTTCAACTTCATCAGCTGTCCGATTAGAGGCAAACAACTTCATCAGTTAATGCGCTCACAAGTATTCAGTGAAAACAACTTTGTTAATCGTTCGCTGCGTCGTGTTATAGCATTTTACCTGGTAGTTGTCATTTGGATATCTGTATATATTATACTGTACTATACTATATATCTGTGCAATTGTTAACGATCGTGGCATAAATACTTTAATAATTTACAATTTCATAAGAGGACATTAATCGTATTTAAATTTATGATTAAAGTGCAAAATAAATCAGCATTTAACAAGTAATAAATTCTGGTTGCATTTCCAAACAGTGCACATCGGTTGATGGCAACAACGAAAACGCCACAACAAAACAAATAGAAATAGTTTATTATTATAGATTTATGCATAATTATTTGTTATTTGTTTTATTTATCTGGCATTGTTCTGTTCTTGATGTCGCAAATAAAACGATGTCATAGCATTTAATAACTAATCATGATTATCAACCCAAGAGGGGGGCAGAACAGCCGAGCGACAAGTGCAAAGTGCAGTCACAATTGTCTCTTGAATATTGCACGTATTGAAATATTACATAGACTACGACGTCAACAATTGTATAATATTTTCATGGAACTTGGGTTCTAAGAAAACCACAACGAGCAGCAACGACAACAGCCGCCACATCATGAACAACTGATGTTGCTGCTACTGTCACCACGATCGCCGATAATTCATTAACGATATAAACAACTCATAATTTTCAAGATAACAATACCAGCTCTGACGCGTTGACAGCGTCAGCCGAAGTGAAGGAAAAAGAAACACAATTCATAGCAACCACAGGTCGGTATCCAGTGCCCACGTACCACAGTTGTTCAATTGCGCCTGCTGCTGTGTTCAGTCCATTCCGCCGTGACCGAACGATCGTTGTCTTGGTTTATTTATATTCATATTAACAATGTAATAGTGGAATTATCATTGTCGGTTTTGTTTTTGTTGAACTCCAAATGAAACACATAATTTCTTTTAAAACAAGTTATTTATAAAATATTTCATTTTCCATTTGTTTAAATTCTCGAAATTTATATTTTTCTATTGCCAACAAATGTAATTTTTTTCACAGAAGTGTTTTAATTTAGAATTTAGAAAAGAGAGTTGCTAAAGTTGTTATTAAAAAGCTTAGTATGCTGGAAAAATTAGAAATTTGTGTGCAAATTAAAAAAAAAAGTCGACAGCATTTTTTGTTAACCCATTCTAGTCCGCCGTGCCAAAATTGGAACAATTGGGGATATATAAGAAAAGTGTTGGCATTTGTCAATATTTTCTTCCATAATTTTGTAGTGGAGAGTGCTCTGCTTAAACACATTATCGAACATGCATATTTTGGTAAAAATTAGTTGATATTCATTTAAAAAAAAAGGTTTTTTTTAGACATGGGTCTTAAGGCGTATAAAGTTCAGTTAACACAAGAACTTAAGCCGACCGATCATCAACAACGCCGTTTCTTTGCTATTTGGGTTCTTGAAATGCATGAAAATGAATGTTATTGTTTAGAAGCCTCTCAATGTGTGACTGTTTGTTGCGATTTATGGTCCCACATGTCATTGCACCTTTCCTGAAAGATAAGGTCTACACCAATAGCCCAGCGTCGACTCAAGACCTCAAAGATAGAATTCGCGAGGCTATCGAAGACATAGGACAGCCACTTTGCGATATGGTAATGGAAAATTTCATGAAAAGGATAAGGTCCTGTAAGCGTGGTTGTGGTGGCCATTTGGCTGATGTTGTTTTTCTTTATTAACGGCATACCTTTTTTCTTTATTATGAAATAAACATCCGATCATTTATTTTAAAAAAAATTAATTTTTCTTTGAATAACAAAATAACACCTCTTGTTGGAAAACCCTGTATATTATCGGAATTTCTTTTATATTTTGTTTAAATTCATTTAAAAAAAAACGTTTTTTGTTTACTTTTTTTCTCTTTCTATACTTTTTTATTCCGAATAACAAATAAATAAACAGCTTTTCAAAATTTACCTTGTAATGGGTTAAAAACTATTTTATTATGTCAATGTTTATTTTCAAAATTTTCTACGATTAGTGTTAAATCTTTGTTTATTGCGTCAAAAGACACAAATTGTTGTTGTGCTTTGAATCGGTGTTTTGGGAGCTTCAAAATGTTTACTTGAGTCTTGAGAACTAATTTAAATCTAATATATATATATTTATGTCCATATTCATAAACATTTACGAAAGGTTTAAAGTTCAAATTGCCTTTATAGAAACATAATTTAAACCAATTGTAAATGTTTTTGAATACGGGGGTTAGTTTTTGTTATAATGACCTCTGAATTGAATTAGCAGGAACTTCAACTGATGACAAAAATCTACTTAAGGAACCGCACCAGTAGTTCACAAGAGGAAAGCCTACTCACTTATTTTTCTTGAGGAGATGTTCTACTGACTAAATCAATCCTAAAACTATTGTAGGGTATTCTGGGTAGTACTTCTCCGAAGGATTTCATCAATCTAACCTATTTTTTTAAGAACAATGTCTTCGTTTTCTCGCAATCCTCATGCGTACACGTTACGTATTGATCTGCCGAAATGGCAATAATATCCTCAACCCGATCAACCACTGTAAAATATCAACAACAAATCGGTGAAAGAAAAAGGGTGGTGCATTTAAAATTTTAAATTTCAATCGGCTATAAATAAACTGCTGATAATTTGTTTAAAATTGTTGGTTTAATGGGAAAGGTTGAACTTTGTCATTTAATAGTGGAACACAATATCGTTTATGTGAATTCTACGATTGTATCGGCAGTAGCTCATACGATTGTTTCGGATCGAATCTCATCAATGGCCACTTCGATTTCATGTTACAAACTTAAAGAGATAGGTCATCCACACTTCTAATATATAGCTAGCCCAGCGAGCATCATTCTGTTGCTTCATGCTCAGAACACCAAGAGTGTCTGATTCATCGATATCCACACCACCCATAGAGATTGACGACCATGCTGGACCACTGGAACGTTTGTGTGAGAACAAACAGCACTGGGTCTTTTGTGCATTCAAATCTACCCCACTCATAAATCGTCGCCAAATCGCGATCGAGTGATGCATTCATCGATCGCCTTTTATCGCCGAACTTCAGAGGACTTGGCCTTGAAGGACATACGTTGCATTCATCCATTCAGTCTGAACCAATACGTTCGCAATAAAATTAAGAAATAAAGAAGGAGAGAAAACAAACCCTTGGGGCCATCCTGAAGCCAATATATGTTCATTCTATAACAACTCGTATAGAGTCTCTGTGAATATTCGTCTGTCTTCTAACTTTTTAAATTAGCATTTCCACATTAACTTCTTGTAAAAAAAATTTATGACTTAAACTACAAATGAATGGACGTGGCTGATAGAGACTTTTTGGGTCAACAACATAACCTGGCAAGAGCATTAAAACACATTAAATTTGTTAACGGTCGTTTTCACTTTGAAAGGAGAGTAAATTATTATTAGTATTAGTCTTCTCTATGAAAAACATACCAAATGCAAAAAAAAGGACTTAAAAAAATTATGAAAAAATAATTTTTAAAAAAGTTTTCGTATACCAAAGAACCATAACAAATTCCCCAATTTTAAAAATCTCCAAAATCAGCTGTGGACGGCCTGCGCTGTCGGTGTGCCATCACACATGGGCTAACTACGATGCTGCTACAATTGACAATTTAGCATCAAAATCTCCTAGAACGATTTTAATGACAGCGGTCGTAAGAGCATAAAGTAATTTAGATCGTAGATGGTTAAAATATGGAAGATGACGTATGTATTTATATGATAGTAAGACAACATGACATGTATGTGAATTCGGGGTATTAATCGCACTGCACTGCTTAGTATGGGAACACTTTTACCCTAAACATCACATTACATCACAGCATTATTACATCATTGCACCTCCACGATATCCTGAACTGAGCCGTTGTCAATCCTCAAACATTTTGATAGCCCCCACCCTGCCATGTGGTTGTAGGGGCACCTGAGGTGTGTTCAATTTATTGGAGTGTTGGACAAACGTTTCAGTTGACTCGTGTAACTGGCGACGACAAACAACAGTATTAGTCGTGCTGCTTGTCGCTGTCGATGTCGTCAATAACTTTTAATATTTTTACATGTCGTGCTGTAAACAATCGATCTGCTCAAATTATCAATTGATCGATCAACAAACACACAATGGACAGACGGGGAGGGAAAACCGTTTTGCTTTGTTGCAAAAATGAAAAAAAAAATCGCAAACAATCCGAGTCAACAATCAATGACAAGCAAGCAACCAACCTACTGGATTTCCAAAACGTGTAATATTCATAATGTAATACGAGTCCATTTGACGACGACAAGTTATGAATTTCCAATGCAGCAACAACAACAACAACAACATTACACAGAAATATGCATAATAAAATATTGTTGTTTTTATGTCACATATGAACAGCTAACAGTGAAATCTAAACTTTTAATAAATATTATATCTGTGTGTGTATGTGAGTGCCTGTGTAAGTGAAGAAAATCCATGCAACTCAGCCAACTTGCCATATTTCAATAGTAAATTATATTCTGAGCCACCAGCAACATTGGCAACATGCAATATGACCAATATTCAAACAAAACATATTCCACCATATCACTGTATGGGGCAACTGTCGCAGCAACTGCAACAGCCTCGGCAACAACTTTGTATGTTGCTGCCATAGACACAGGCATTGGAGCCTACTCCAGCATTGCTATCTCTGATCAATACAGGGAGTTAAAGTTTCCATAAACGTTTGTGGCTTTGGTTTTTCTTTCATGGCTTTCTGAACGACCTACGCTAACAAATTGAGCGTTCATAGATTTGTGGACAACATGTGTGCGAGTGTGTGTTTGTGTGCGCGCGCTCATAATCGGTGCCTGTCTACTGGCCTGGCACTCTGGCTGTCTGTCCGCCCGTCCATCGTACCGTGGTTGCTATCGACGAAAAAAGTAGTCGTATAACATGAATCTATAATTTGGGCAATCACGCAGGAGGATGAGAGGTCGATTCTGGGATCCTATAAATATTAACAAAGCAATTAGGTTCGTGAAATGAAATCCTTTTGGAATAAGTTCCCTTTAAGGTCATGTATTTTCCAAGTTGTAGACATCCAGTAAAGTAGATACATAAAAGTCCCTACAGCAGTGAGGTCCTTGCCGATTTGGTCTTTCTAAAATTGGACCAAGAACTTAACACATTAAAATCAAATCGTATTTGTTAATGTTTATGTGTCACCCTCTCTAATTGAGGTAGTATCGCCCTCGAGCAGTGTTGTTTAGGGGATTTTCACCTATATTTATTTTCTAGTATTGGGGATTTTTTGGGGGGAAGACGTTTTTAGGGGATTTTTTGGTGGAACATTTTTTAATAAAATGTTGTCCAATTAGAGTTTAAATTCAACCATTTCCCAAATCATTCGAAAAGTGTTACCGTAGACAAAAAATATTTTAAATATAATAAATAACTTGTAGACTGATCATATAGTCTAACCGTAGAATCAGCAAATTGACACTAACTTTATAGGCTCTTTCATTTTCAACTACATCGGTGAAACGGGCTTTTTTAAACGTTAATGCTATGACGGGGAACTTCTCTCGAATCAGTGATCTCTGTATACTCCCTGAACTGAAGGGCTAATGCTTTTCTAAGCAAGTTGTACATGGCTTAGTATGAAACCTTTTTTAGGGGATTTTCATTTGTGATCTCATGTAATTTATGGTACTTTCTTGAGAAGCTAGGGGAATGTCTTAGAAAAAACCTGACAGCACTGCTCTGGAGCCCTAACTGCAGGTAGAGCGAATAGTACAGGCTGACAAACATTGAAGTGGTGGTCTGGAGTCAGTGTAATCGTTACCGCCAGTCACATCCATCCAGCGAACTGGAGCCATCTCCAAGTTATGAAAACAATTCCTGGAGATGGGGCATGGAACCATAAATCCCTAGTAATATTAGTTAGTGTTATATCTATAACTGCAAAATCTAAACGAAATATAATTTAAAAAAAAAAAAAAAAAAAAAAAAAAAAAAAAGGCTCCCCGGTAGGCGAGTTGGTAGCGTGCTTGTCTATCAGCGTGGGGTTGTGGGTTCGATTCCCACCAGAGGCTTTGCTCTGTCGCTGCAAAAATTTATGATCTGATCAAAAAAAATGATCTGTGTCACCCGGTTTACCCTTTGACCCAAAATTAGAATATAAATTTACTTTGTATTGTAATTAATAAATAAATAAATAAACAATTTCAAAAAAAAAAGTCGTAGTACAAATTTTACAAAAATTAATTAAATGCCTGGGAAAATACCTATTGCTCCATTACATTTTTAAACCACTGTGCAGCCACTGGTCTGTTGGTTTTTTTTTTATTCCTCTATTGAGTCGAATTTGGTTTTATTTAAAAGCTTATGGTTTGGTAACAACATTAAGATATTGGTTTTTCGTTTTATTCCAATAGCTGAGTAGACACACCAGCTACGCTCGAAGAAAAATTTCGGATAAATGGACAAGAGCATTGGGTCCAATCTTACTCTCCCCTTGTGTGCCAAATTCTTTTAAATCCCGTTTTTATGATCGGGAGAACGGCATACTAATTTAATATTCGAATCGAAATAGTACCGCAGTTTGTGGCTTTAAACGATGATGGAACATCTGATTTAACTCAATGAACGCGTATCGCTCATTTACTTCAATAGTGGCATAACTCAAAACATGATTTTTGATAAAAACCTTATATAAAACTTTGTAAACCCCTTTTATTACTCTCACTGTTTTTGTCGTATTTCATTTATTTTTTTTCTCGAGTGCATCACAGAAATTTTTTGTGTGCCTGTGATGTTGCAGTATGATCCTGCACTCGGTGCGCCGTATGTGAACCAGTTGTGTCGTGCGCTTAGAGTGTGTTTACGACTCCATATACTCGTATATCGATATTCTATTCGACCATCGTTGTTGTTGTCGTCGTCATCATCATGGTCGCCGCAGCCGCCGCCGCCGCCGTCATCACCATCATCGGCAGCAGCAACAGCATCATGGAACAGTGCCATTATTTTAGTTTACCCCGAACGAAAAGAGTCAATCGTTTGACTCCTATTCACGTGAGTGGTTTTTTAGACCACCAACTCGACTATAGAATCTGAGTCTACCATTACACTCTAAATGGGAGTTCATATGTTGCTTTCTGAAGTTTTTGTTGTTGGCCTTTTTCGATTTTTCATAAGCCGTCGGATAATTTGTTGTGTCATACAAATCACTGATATTTTAGGTGTGATTTGGTAGTTGCGCATGCTCGCAAGCCATTCAGTATTTGTATGAGTATGTGTGTAAGGGTGTTTCTTGGGCAGTGATACAAAATCTTTGCATTACACAGAATTTTTTTTTTTTTTTTATAAAAATCATGACAAACTTTTGTTCTCTTTGTTTCGGAATTCTTCATAACCAGACGAGGAAAGATTTAGTCAATTTTGACCTTGTCATAGTTGATAAAAACAATAGGATTGTGGAGGTGATACTTTACTGTTCAAGTGTTCATAGTTCTTCTAGGACAGATAACAGAATATGCAAATGTTTCTTTTGACGAATATTCGTGGAGGATTCAATGAATAGATGGTGTGATATCATGAGACAGGGGACAAAATACAAGCATTACTGAGAGAGCAAAGTGAGTCACGAAACGATCAAGGAGGAAAGAGCCAATTTGTTTACTATGAAATTATGCGAACAAAACTGCATATATAGGTCATGTTTTTTTTTTTACTGACAAATTTACTACTTGTCCAGTCTGTGCCAATAACATATATTAAATATGTGGTTTTTATATCTGTAAAAGTTCACTAGATAGACACTAGACTTTCGCCGAAATTTTGGGGGTATTTCTTTCACTCGAAAATACTAAATGATAAGTTGAAATGTTTTCACTCTATGTTTTCACTCCTAAATCGCAGGGAGAGTTGAGGGGTCAATTCAAAAAATCCTTAAAATTTTCATTTTTGTTGGATTTTTATTTTTTAAATTTTTAGTGGTAAACGAATTATAAAAAAAAATTTCAATTCAATAAAAAAAAAATTTCAAAAATAAATTTAAAAAAAACTAATTAATTAAAAAAATGAGTCCTTGTCATTTTCGTTGGATTTGTTTTTTTTTTAATTTTTAATGGTAAAAAAATGATAAAAGAAATATAATAAAAAACAAATATTAAAAAAAATTCATACACATTTTTTTAATTTTTTTTAATAATTAATGAAAAAATATTCTACAAATTTTATTTGTTGTTTTTTTAAAATTTTTGGTGGTAAACAAATTTTAAAAAAAAAAAATTCTCAATTCAATAAAAAAAATTTTTAAAAAAAAACTAATGGAAATACTAATTAAATGAAAAAAATGTGTATTCCCTGACCCATCAATTCAATAAAAAAACAAAAATTTATGAAAAAATACAAAAAAAGTGGTTTAAAGAGGAGCTTAGAATTTCAACACATATTTGTTGTGCTGTGACAATTCGCTTGCTTTTTTTTATATGCACAGCTGATAATGACGATCTTCGAAAATCTGTTGATGCGACAGTATTAAAAATTACAACCCGAAAACATATGATTCGTTGCAAAAAAAAAAAGTGAACCAGAAACAAACTTTAAAAAATGTATTTCATGTGAAAGGTGTCCCAGGTCTCTTTCACTTATGTGACATCACTTTGAAGGGAGAATCCATGCAAGGGCAAACGGTTGGGCAATTTGAAAAAATATCCATCAAAATCATAGCGAACCTTAATCAAGACCATGTTTGAATTTGTTAGATTAGTGAGTCGTTTTGAAACGGGTCTGGTATCATATTAAAGCTTGACTTTTTATAGAAAATCCTGAGTAAGTTAACCGAATTCGATTGTATGCAATACCAAAACAACCACACATACAACTCCAACTACATCTACAGCTACAGTTACAAGAACAAATACAAATACAACTACAAATAGTAATCTTTTTTATAAAGTTATATTTTATTTATTGATTATTTAATTTTTTTGTACATACCATATTGTAGTAAAAACCTCCAAAGCCTTCTGGATTCTGGGTACGGACAAGCTGTGGATCACACAATGAGATAAAAAAGACAGCAGAGCCATGCCGTAAACCGGTCTTCCATGTTGAATGAAAAAATTGAGTGAGAACCAGGCCAAGGCAAATATACCACGTCTCGGATCAACAGTCGACTGTGACTGTTATCCAGAGAAATGACAAATCTCCCAACATTATTTTTGTTGTACATATGTAGATTGAACAAATAGATTGCGAAAAATTCGGTTCTAATAATTGGATACTCGAAAGTCACTTGAAATTATTTGGACAATTTTTCAGCAACCGACTAGGATTTCAAAACAAGTGTTGTATTAAATAAAAGCTAGGCTCTAATGCAGCTATTACCCCACTGACAGTTTTTGCTAAGATAATTTTCACAGGATTTATTGTGTATCCGCTGGGGACCTCTCAAAATTTATTTTTTGAATATTAATCTGTAATTACTAATGTTATATAAACCACAAGTGGTTACAATTTCATCATTTTGAAGGCAGAATACATCCCAGAGCAAAATATGTGGAATTTCAAAAAAAAATATTTTTACCAAAAAAAAAACAAAGGGGTTAACCCATCATAATTTGTAATTTTTTTGAAAAAATAGATTTCGTTGTAAATGTGCTCATGCATAGTGGAACTTATTCTGAACACGACAATGTTGTAATTTTTTAGATTGAACAAATTGTTCGGGAGAAATTTGGTTTCAGAAAATCGATATTCTCAAATTTAGAGAATCGAAAGTCCCTTGAAACTATTTGTCCAGCAATTAATATAAATACAATTACTAATACTAATACTAATACTAATACTAATACTAATACTAATACTAATACTAATACTAATCCTAATACTAATACTAATACTAATACTAATACTAATACTAATACTAATACTAATACTAATACTAATACTAATACTAATACTAATACTAATACTAATACTAATCAGTACTCGTGTATCCTTCATTGCGAACGGTTGTGCTTTTTTAGTTGTGCTTCAGAAATATTTAAAGAGAAGTGAAAAATGAGTTCGACACAAGAACAAAACACTCTGTGTGATCAGTGTGCAAAACCATTATCGAAAACATTTATAACATGTCAATACTGCAAAAGCCGCTTTCATTTTAATCCGTGTTGTCCAGTTTCGGAAAGCACCTATGTCGGCATGAGTGTGGATAGGAAAGCGGAATGGAAATGTCACAGATGCAGAGAACGTAGAAACTCAACAAATAACCTGTATCAATCAGTGATATACAGAGAAACAAACAAACAACGGAGAGATGATGACACCGCAGATAACAACAACAAACGCTACAAAGAATCCATCCCTTCAACATCTTCTCAGTCTGACTCTGAAATGAAATTAGACATAAAAGAGATGAAGGAAACTATGGCACAAATGGCAGCGAATTTAAATTCGATTAGCCTACAATTTCAGAGTACTCTCAAAAGCATAGGAGATAATCTCGCAACGTTAAACAACCAAGTCATGATTCTCAATAAGAAAAACGATGAGAAAGATCAACAAATAAGTGATATGGACATACGAATCAATAGACTTGAACATAAATTGATCGACAAAAACATTGAGATCAATAACGTGCAAGACAAAGAGATGGGCGCAACAGAAGTTGTCAAAAGGATTGCTGCAGCCATAAACGTAGACATCAGCGATGTCGATATTTGCAATGCCTACCGCACAAGAAAGTCAGAGAGAGTAGTGGTTGAGTTCTCCTCTCTCTCAAAGAAGAGAGAAATAATGCAAAAACTGACACGACACCGAGTTGAAGCGAAAGGTATTAACAAAGATGAAAACAATACCAGCAAATTTGTTTATATCAATGATCAGCTGACACCGAACAATCGACGACTTCTATGGCTGGCCAAAACAAAAGCCAAGGAACTACATTGGAAGTTTGTGTGGGTGAAAAATGGTAACATCTTCGCACGCAAAGCAGAAAACTCGGCCGCCATAATTATAAACAACACCGCAGACATTGAGTTAATCTGCCAAACAATTTAATTTTGAATGCTAAACACTCCCAAATATAAAAAAAAACCAAGCTCCTGCAATCTGCTGAAAATAAGCCAAACCAAACAAATAAACTTTTTTCCCCTACCAATATTAAATTATTATTCTTTAAAAAAAAAAAAAAAAAAAAAAAATGAATTGCACACAAACACAAAATCTAGATAATTTCGATCATATTGATCATAAACTTTTAAATAATCCATCCTTTATTTGTATGAATATTCGTTCACTTCGAAAAAACTTTGCACCATTTTTAGCAACAATAAATAACATCATAAACAAAACAGAAATCATAATATTAGTCGAAACAAACATAACGGACGATGAGAATAATCTCTACTCCATAAATGGTTTCAATTCTATTTTTCTGAACAGAGAAGGAAGAGGCGGAGGAATAGCTTTTTACATAAAGGAATGCATCAACTACACGACGAAACAGCTTAACACAAACTATTTTGAAGCAATACAAGTCAATGTGACAATATGCGAACAAATCATCTCTTTTCTACCAGTTTACCGCCCCCCCTGCACACACGTACCTCTCTTCATTACCGAACTTGAACAAAATATAAGCGAAATAAACAAAAAGCAAGCAGTGATCGTTGTTGGAGATATGAATATCGACATACGAAAAGAAAACACAACAACAAACCATTACATCGACGTTCTTATGACCAACGGCTTTACTTGCATAGTGAAAGAAGTAACAAGAGAAGACATAAACAAAAACACAAAAACATGCATCGATCATCTCTTCGTTAGAAACAACAAAACTATAACCTGCGTGCACTCAGCAGTAATAGCAACAACCATTTCTGACCACTATTCTCTGTTTAGTTGTGTGGAATATGAAAACAAAACACACGACAAAAATAGAAAAGAAAGTCAGGGTACGGGAAACTTCCAGGGCACGGAAATTAACTCTTTTAAAGTTAATCAACTAATAAAGAAAGTAAAGTGGAATGATATTATGAATGAAAATAACAACGCCAACAGTTTGTTCATATCAATACATAATAATTTTTGTGAAATATATGATAACGCTAAACATTCGAAACCAAAAAACAGCAAAAAGAGATCGCCTAATCCCTGGTTAACAGAGAACTTAATACAATATTGTGACGTTCGTGACCGACTTTACAAAAGGTGGAAAAATAACAGAAATAATAAACAATACGAAGCTGAATACAAACAGTTTAGTAATAAGTTAAATAAAATGATAAATTACGCGAAAAATGAATTCCATCGCAATGAATTTATAAAAAACAGAAATGATATGAGAGCAACATGGAAACTAATAAACGAAATAATTGGAAAAAAATCAATAAACATTGATGAGACAATAATAAAAAGCTTTAAAAATGAAAATATTACCAAAGTCACCGAAAATTTTGCAGTGCAGTTTAACGAAAATGTTAATAAAATAATACATAATTGTAACATAAAAACTTTTACTGGTGTAGAAGAGAGATTAGCAAACTCCATATACATTTCTCAAACAGATGAAAATGAAATATTTGCTATACTAAATAAACTAAACATTAAAAAGGGACCGGGAATCGACAAAATTCGAACAAAAGACATTAAAAATAATGCAAATATATTAACTCCTGTGATCACAAAACTAATAAACTATAGCATAAATGATGCGATAATACCGGAATTGTTAAAAACTTCTATAATCAGGCCAATACATAAATCAGGATCCAAAGCCGATTACAACAACTATAGGCCTATCTCTATCTTGCCAATTATAGAAAAGGTTCTCGAAGAGGTAATCACCAGAAGATTAAACGATTTTTTGTGCAAATACAAAGTCATTAATAAAAGTCAGTTCGGATTCCAGAAAGGCAAAAGTATAAACAAGCTACTTGGAAACTTTACCAACCACATTAATCAAGGACTGAATAATAATATGAGCAGTCTAGTTTTATTCATTGACTTCAGTAAGGCATTTGACACACTATCTCACAATAAACTTATAGATGTTTTGGAGAGAAATGGTATTAGAGGCAATTGTTTAAATTGGTTCAAAAACTATCTGCAATGTAGATCATATCGTGTCAAGATCGACAACAACCTTAGCAATGAGATGAGATCTTCCCATGGAGTACCACAAGGATCAAAATTAGGACCAATACTCTACATTATATATGCAAACGATATGGTCAACATCCTAGATAAAAGCGTTGCCTTCGCTTATGCCGACGATACAGCCATAGTCGTAACGCACAAAACGATTTCAACTGCGACGCAAATAATGCAAAGTGAGTTCGATAAAGTAACAAGATGGTGCCACGACAATGGACTAATAATCAACTCTGCCAAGACGAAAATGATGCACATAAAACCACCTCATATTATGTACACACCCATATCCATAATCTTTCACGACACAAACTGTATACACAATAAAAACTTCAATGATGAATGTACAACACAAATTGAACTTGTAAATGACTACAAATATCTAGGAGTACTAATTGATCATAACTTCAAATGGAAACCACATATAGAAGCACTACACAGAAAACTACAGAAAACAGCATACGTTCTATATCACCTAAATAATTGTGCTCCCCTTAATGTAGTTAAACAAGCCTATTTTTCCTTATCAGAATCTTATATAAGGCACGGAATAATAGCCTGGGGAAATGCTGTATACTGCCGAACTCTTCAAAAAACACAATATCGCCTTATAAAAATACTAATGAAAAATCGAAACATACTGAATAACAATAGCGCCACATCACAAACCAACATACACCACAACGACTCTGAGACAACCGAAATAAACTCCAATAGTAACAACCAAATACCAGTACAAACAGACTCAACACCAACACTGATCAGATCGTCAAAAGCTTCATGTCAAGCCAAAGAATTCTAAACGTGCAAAGCATATACAAACTAACATTAACTAGTGAATTCTACGATGATCGAAGATTCCTTGAGAGGATAGATCACACACACCACACGCGGAGAAGAACACAAGGAAGATATAAAATACCAATTCATCACAACAACTATGGAAAAAGCACCATGGTTGTACAACTACCAACCGTTCTCAACATGTTGCCCACAAATATCCTAAATATTAGAGACTTAATTAAAAGAAAAAACTTAATAAAGAAATATTATATAGATACGCAATGAAGCAAAATCTTATAAATGTAATATGAATTAAAACTAAATCAACTGTTATATTTGAAATTATTATATAAAAATAGTGTAAATATTTTTAACTTTTTTCCTGCAGACAAGCCTTTGTTTGGCTTCGCGGGAATAAATGAAATGTAAACTAAAATTATTTTTTGAAATAAAGAAATTAATCGAAAAAAAAAAAAAAAAAAAATACTAATACTAATACTAATACTAATACTAATACTAATACTAATACTAATACTAATACTAATTCTAATTAGAATACGAATAATAATACTAATAATGTAGGGCTACAATTAACCCACTGACAGTTTTTGCTAAGATAATTTTCACAGGATTTATTGTGTATCCGCTGGGGACCTCTCAAAATTTATTTTTTTAAGATTAATCTGTAATGACTAATGTTATATAAACCACAATTTCATCATTTTGAAGGCAGAATACATCCCAGAGCAAAATATGTGGAATTTCAAAAAAAAATATTTTGCCCAAAAAAAACACAAAGGGGTTAACCCATCAAAATTTGTAATTTTTTTGAAAAAATAGATTTCGTTGTAAATGTGCTCATGCATAGTGGAACTTATTCTGAACACGACAATGTTGTAATTTTTTAGATTGAACAAATTGTTCGGGAGAAATTTGGTTTCAGAAAATCGGTATTCTCAAAATTAGAGATTCGAAAGTCCCTTGAAGCTATTTGTCCAGCAATTAATATAAATACAATTCCAAAACAACTACAAATACAACTACAAATACAACTACAATACTACTAACACTAATACTAATAATGTAGGGATACAATTAACCCACTAACAGTTTTTGCTAAGATAATTTTTACAGGATTTATTGTGTATCCGCTGGGGACCTCTCAAAATTTATTTTTTGAAGATTAATCTGTAATGACGAATTTTATATAAACCACAAGTGGTTACAATTTCATCATTTTGAAGGCAGAATACATCCCAGAGCAAAATATGTGGAATTTAAAAAAAAAATATTTTGACCAAAAAAAAAACAAAGGGGTTAACCCATCAAAATTTGTAATTTTTTTGAAAAAATAGATTTCGTTGTAAATGTGCTCATTCATAGTGGAACTTATTCTGAACACGACAATGTTGTAATTTTTTAGATTGAACAAATTGTTCGGGAGAAATTTGGTTTCAGAAAATCGGTATTCTCAAAATTAGAGATTCGAAAGTCCCTTGAAACTATTTGTCCAGCAATTAATATAAATACAAATACTAATACTAATACTAATACTAATACTAATACTAATACTAATACTAATACTAATACTAATACTAATACTAATACTAATACTAATACTAATACTAATACTAATACTAATACTAATACTAATACTAATACTAATACTAATACCAATACTAATACTAATACTAATACAAATACTAATACTAATAATGTAGGGCTACAATTAACCCACTGACAGTTTTTGCTAAGATAATTTTCACAGGATTTATTGTGTATCCGCTGGGGACCTCTCAAAATTTATTTTTTTAAGATTAATCTGTAATGACTAATGTTATATAAACCACAAGTGGTTACAATTTCATCATTTTGAAGGCAGAATACATCCCAGAGCAAAATATGTGGAATTTCAAAAAAAAATATTTTGACCAAAAAAAAAGCAAAGGGGTTAACCCATCAAAATTTGTAATTTTTTTGAAAAAATAGATTTCGTTGTAAATGTGCTCATGCATAGTGGAACTTATTCTGAACACGACAATGTTGTAATTTTTTAGATTGAACAAATTGTTCGGGAGAAATTTGGTTTCAGAAAATCGGTATTCTCAAAATTAGAGATTCGAAAGTCCCTTGAAACTATTTGTCAAGCAATTAATATAAATACAATTCCAAAACAACTACAAATACAACTACAACTACAAATACAACTACAATACTACTAACACTAATACTAATAATGTAGGGATACAATTAACCCACTAACAGTTTTTGCTAAGATAATTTTTACAGGATTTATTGTGTATCCGCTGGGGACCTCTCAAAATTTATTTTTTGAAGATTAATCTGTAATGACGAATGTTTTATAAACCACAAGTGGTTACAATTTCATCATTTTGAAGGCAGAATACATCCCAGAGCAAAATATGTGGAATTTCAAAAAAAAATATTTTGACCAAAAAAAAAACAAAGGGGTTAACCCATCAAAATTTGTAATTTTTTTGAAAAAATAGATTTCGTTGTAAATGTGCTCATGCACAGTGGAACTTATTTTGAACACGACAATGTTGTAATTTTTTAGATTGAACAAATTGTTCGGGAGAAATTTGGTTTCAGAAAATCGGTATTCTCAAAATTAGAGATTCGAAAGTCCCTTGAAACTATTTGTCCAGCAATTAATATAAATACAATTACAAATACTAATACCAATACTAATACTAATACTAATACTAATACTAATACTAATACTAATACTAATACTAATACTAATACTAATACTAATACTAATACTAATACTAATACTAATACTAATACTAATACTAATACTAATACTAATACTAATACTAATACTAATACTAATACTAATACTAATACTAATACTAATACTAATACTAATACTAATACTAATACTAATACTAATACTAATACTAATACTAATACTAATTCTAATTAGAATACGAATAATAATACTAATAATGTAGGGCTACAATTAACCCACTGACAGTTTTTGCTAAGATAATTTTCACAGGATTTATTGTGTATCCGCTGGGGACCTCTCAAAATTTATTTTTTTAAGATTAATCTGTAATGACTAATGTTATATAAACCACAAGTGGTTACAATTTCATCATTTTGAAGGCAGAATACATCCCAGAGCAAAATATGTGGAATTTCAAAAAAAATATTTTGACCAAAAAAAAACAAAGGGGTTAACCCATCAAAATTTGTATTTTTTTTTAAAAAATATATTTCGTTGTAAATGTGCTCATGCATAGTGGAACTTATTCTGAACACGACAATGTTGTAATTTTTTAGATTGAACAAATTGTTCGGGAGAAATTTGGTTTCAGAAAATCGGTATTCTCAAAATTAGAGATTCGAAAGTCCCTCGAAGCTATTTGTCCAGCAATTAATATAAATACAATTCCAAAACAACTACAAATACAACTACAAATACAACTACAATACTACTAACACTAATACTAATAATGTAGGGATACAATTAACCCACTAACAGTTTTTGCTAAGATAATTTTTACAGGATTTATTGTGTATCCGCTGGGGACCTCTCAAAATTTATTTTTTGAAGATTAATCTGTAATGACGAATGTTATATAAACCACAAGTGGTTACAATTTCATCATTTTGAAGGCAGAATACATCCCAGAGCAAAATATGTGGAATTTCAAAAAAAAATATTTTGACCAAAAAAAAAACAAAGGGGTTAACCCATCAAAATTTTGTAATTTTTTTGAAAAAATAGATTTCGTTGTAAATGTGCTCATGCATAGTGGAACTTATTCTGAACACGACAATGTTTTCATTTTTTAGATTGAACAAATTGTTCGGGAGAAATTTGGTTTCAGAAAATCGGTATTCTCAAAATTAGAGATTCGAAAGTCCCTTGAAACTATTTGTCCAGCAATTAATATAAATACAATTCCAACACAACAACAAATACAAATACAACTACAACTCCAAATACAAATACAACTACGAATACAACATCAAATACAACTACAAATACAACTACAACTACAAATACAACTACAAATACAACTATAAATACAACCACAAGTACAACTACAATACTACCTACACTAACACTAATACTAATACTAATACTAATACTAATACTAATACTAATACTAATACTAATACTAATACTAATACTAATACTAATACTAATACTAATACTAATACTAATACTAATACTAATACTAATACTAATACTAATACTAATACTAATACTAATACTAATACTAATACTAATACTAATACTAATACTAATACTAATACTAATACTAATACTAATACTAATACTAATACTAATACTAATACTAATACTAATACTAATACTAATACTAATACTAATACTAATACTAATACTAATACTAATACTAATACTAATACTAATACTAATACTAATACTAATACTAATACTAATACTAATACTAATACTAATACTAATACTAATACTAATACTAATACTAATACTAATACTAATACTAATACTAATACTAATACTAATACTAATACTAATACTAATACTAATACTAATACTAATACTAATACTAATACTAATACTAATACTAATACTAATACTAATACTAATACTAATACTAATACGAATACTAATACTAATAATGTAGGGCTACAATTAACCCACTGACAGTTTTTGCTAAGATAATTTTCACAGGATTTATTGTGTATCCGCTGGGGACCTCTCAAAATTTATTTTTTTAAGATTAATCTGTAATGACTAATGTTATATAAACCACAAGTGGTTACAATTTCATCATTTTGAAGGCAGAATACATCCCAGAGCAAAATATGTGGAATTTCAAAAAAAAATATTTTGACCAAAAAAAAAACAAAGGGGTTAACCCATCAACATTTTGTAATTTTTTTGAAAAAATAGATTTCGTTGTAAATGTGCTCATGCATAGTGGAACTTATTCTGAACACGACAATGTTTTCATTTTTTAGATTGAACAAATTGTTCGGGAGAAATTTGGTTTCAGAAAATCGGTATTCTCAAAATTAGAGATTCGAAAGTCCCTTGAAACTATTTGTCCAGCAATTAATATAAATACAATTCCAACACAACAACAAATACAAATACAACTACAACTCCAAATACAAATACAACTACGAATACAACATCAAATACAACTACAAATACAACTACAACTACAAATACAACTACAAATACAACTACAAATACAACTACAAATACAACCACAAGTACAACTACAATACTACCTACACTAACACTAATACTAATACTAATACTAATACTAATACTAATACTAATACTAATACTAATACTAATACTAATACTAATACTAATACTAATACTAATACTAATACTAATACTAATACTAATACTAATACTAATACTAATACTAATACTAATACTAATACTAATACTAATACTAATACTAATACTAATACTAATACTAATACTAATACTAATACTAATACTAATACTAATACTAATACTAATACTAATACTAATACTAATACTAATACTAATACTAATACTAATACTAATACTAATACTAATACTAATACTAATACTAATACTAATACTAATACTAATACTAATACTAATACTAATACTAATACTAATACTAATACTAATACTAATACTAATACTAATACTAATACTAATACTAATACTAATACTAATACTAATACTAATACTAATACTAATACTAATACTAATACTAATACTAATACTAATACTAATACTAATACTAATACTAATACTAATACTAATACTAATACTAATACTAATACTAATACTAATACTAATACTAATACTAATACTAATACTAATACTAATACTAATACTAACACTAACACTAATACTAATAATGTAGGGATACAATTAACCCACTAACAGTTTTTGCTAAGATAATTTTTACAGGATTTATTGTGTATCCGCTGGGGACCTCTCAAAATTTATTTTTTGAAGATTAATCTGTAATGACGAATGTTATATAAACCACAAGTGGTTACAATTTCATCATTTTGAAGGCAGAATACATCCCAGAGCAAAATATGTGGAATTTCAAAAAAAAATATTTTGACCAAAAAAAAAACAAAGGGGTTAACCCATCATAATTTTGTAATTTTTTTGAAAAAATAGATTTCGATGTAAATGTGCTCATGCATAGTGGAACTTATTCTGAACACGACAATGTTTTCATTTTTTAGATTGAACAAATTGTTCGGGAGAAATTTGGTTTCAGAAAATCGGTATTCTCAAAATTAGAGATTCAAAAGTCCCTTGAAACTATTTGTCCAGCAATTAATATAAATACAATTCCAACACAACAACAAATGCAAATACAACTACAACTCCAAATACAACTACGAATACAACATCAAATACAACTACAAATACAACTACAAATACAACTACAAATACAACTACAAATACAACTACAAATACAACCACAAGTACAACTACAATACTACCTACACTAACACTAATACTAATACTAATTCTAATACTAATACTAATACTAATACTAATACTAATACTAATACTAATACTAATACTAATACTAATACTAATACTAATACTAATACTAATACTAATACTAATACTAATACTAATACTAATACTAATACTAATACTAATACTAATACTAATACTAATACTAATACTAATACTACTACTAATACTACTACTAATACTAATACTAATACTAATACTAATACTAATACTAATACTAATACTAATACTAATACTAATACTAATACTAATACTAATACTAATATTAATACTAATACTAATACTAATACTAATACTAATACTAATACTAATACTAATACTAATACTAATACTAATACTAATACTAATACTAATACTAATACTAATACTAATACTAATACTAATACTAATACTAATACTAATACTAATACTAATACTAATACTAATACTAATACTAATACTAATACTAATACTAATACTAATACTAATACTAATACTAATACTAATACTAATACTAATACTAATACTAATACTAATACTAATACTAATACTAATACTAATACTAATTCTAATACTAATACTAATACTAATACTAATACTAATACTAATACTAATACTAATACTAATACTAATACTAATACTAATACTAATACTAATACTAATACTAATACTAATACTAATACTAATACTAATACTAATATTAATACTAATACTAATACTTTGCTAATACTATCACTTTGCTGGAATAAAAGTGGAAGCTACAACAGTGCAGTATGTTATGGACGTTAAACCGTTGTATCATTTTTGGTGGTGGTTTACATTTTTCTGAGAACCGAGTGTTCAAAAACGTTGGGCCCTTATAGATCATCTCTCATTTAATTTTATTTTAACTGGCAAAATATTTGCAGCAATGGCATTGCTAATTAAATACTACAAGTTAGAGACACTAGGGCATTTTCTTTTAATAAAGATGTTCTTTAACCAAAGTGTTTTAAAAACATATTTCATTATTTTTCCCAATTTATGTCCAATTAACTTATACGAATCAAATTGACACAATATATCGTTAATTGGAAAAACATTACCCCAGCGAACGAACGTATCTTATACATATAGTGAACATGAATTCTGTAAACGATTCAAATTAATATTTATTTACGCTCTTCACAACAAATCGAATATTTTGTACTCGGATAAATAGTTTATCAATCTTTTGACTCACAAAGGTCTCGGCTAATGATCAAACCGAGACCAAATGTCTACCTTTGCCCTCAGCAGAAGAAAGACACCAAAACAAAAGGAACACTACTACTCAACGTTTAAATTTGTTCCATTCAGAAAAAAAACCCCAGAAAAATTGAAAAGAAGAGAAAAGATGAATATGTTATCAACACAACGAAATCAGATATTTTTGAGTATTTTTTAGATATTTAATTCATAGAAGCCTAATTTATAGTTTCCTTTGGGTTTCTCATGTGCGACTGTGTGTGTGTGTTTGTGATCGCGCAGTGGAATGGCTAGTGGAGTTGCATGCCGATGATCTTTGGGATTCGTCGGAGTATCTGTGTTCTGTGCATGTTTATGGTTGTCGGTTGGCTGTTCAGATTTTATTTATCACCACTCCAACGATATGGCCTCATTATGGAAGACAAAAATCAATAAAAATATATTAATTTTTGTGTGGCGGTGTTTGGGGGGAGGCTATCATTAGTCTGTTCTGTGTTTCGTTTCGTTTTTGTTTTTTGGAAGGGAAATAAATTCTTAAAAACGTAGAACAAAAATAAAAATAAATATCAAAATATTTATCACAGATTTCCTTAATGACGATTTATTTCTTTAGAAATTCGGTTTTCAATTTTAGTCGCTTTGTCTTGCCATTCATTTCCCCGAAACAATCAGCAGATGCGGCCATCGGTCGGGCCGTATTATGATATGTGTCCCTCATTTGAGAACAAGTCTTTTTTATTTTTTGTTTTCGTTTTGTTGTTTTTTTTTTAGATGGATCTTTTTCCACCGCAGGAGTTTCGGTTGTGTGGCTAAAGGTGCCAATAGCAACATCTACCAGTTGTACGCATTAATGGTCGTATCATTGAGATTTTTATTGGCTGATAAGTTGTTCTTGTTCTTGTGGTGCTCGATTCAGCTCGGTTGCCTTGTTGTTGTCGCTTAGGAATTAACATAAATATGAATATTATTGATATTACACGATGATATCGTTCATATCAACATATCAATGCTAATTAAATTTTATTTGTTTTTAAATAATATTTCCATCGGATGACCATAACGGCTCATAATGAAATGTTTTGCATGTGTTTGGCTCGGGAGTCGGATTTTTCTGCAATTGCAGAGTAGTCCAAACTGTGGTGTGACGAAAGTTATGAGAGACGGAAATCGAAAATGTCGCACGGCATAAATTTAACTGATGTTATTTTCCTAGGAAGACCAATAAGTTGCTGACCAATAGTACATTTAAATGGAAATGATCACGCAACGTAAGAGATCCTTCGAGGCCAAATTAAATTCGCCAAATAAGAGGAGGACATTTCACTCAGTTGGAATTCAAATAAAACAAAATTTAAACAACATTTGTCTTTCTTCGAGACTGCATTTGTTTCACCCAGATGCCAGATGCGGCAATTGGTCGGTGTTTCATTTTGGCTAAAACTTTTTTTCAATACACGCACTCATTTGGCTACACACAACTGAATTCGAAAAAAAAGGTTTGCAATATTGTTCAAGTGTAAAGCGATTTACTTCATTTCACAGAGATGTAATATAGACTTACTGACAAGAATTTGAAAGGGAAAAGAGCTGTCACTGTTAAAAATTCAAAACTAAACCATGGAAGGAAAACCCGGCTTGATTATTAAAATTAATTAAAATAACCATTTTTTTTTAAAATGATTCGATATTTTTCCCAGTGCTGGTAGACAAAACTTTCTAATTTTTCAGAAAAAAAATTATCAAAATGTAAAACCGAATAATCAGTTACACGATAATGCCATTTTCAAGCATTATCGAGAAAACAGTAAATTTGCATTTACGATTGAATCCAGCATTAAATCCAGGCTAAATACCGTGCTGGGTTGTTTCGACGTTTCCAGCAAATATGAGGCTACAAAACTTGCAAATGGCTTCCGTTGAAATCGTCCTACTGGAGACATAGCACTTTGAAACATGGGCTTTGACCCAAGACAGACAAGGTCATATTATATAAATATTATGTATTAAACTAAGCTAAATTGAAATATTATGATAGCCAAAAAAGTATCACAACGTCAGCTTCAGATTGATATCCTCTATTAGTGAGCAAAATGTTTTTTTTTTAGTTATATATATATATATATTTATATATATTTGTGCAATGAAAATTCAATAATTATCATCTGGAACCTATTGGATTGCTTAACAGGTTTTCAAGATATGAACAGAAAATTTCCATTGCCAAACAATTTAAAAAAAAAAAATATATAGGCGCCCCGGTAGGCGAGTTGGTAGCGTGCTTGCCTATCAGCGTGGGGGTTGTGGGTTCGATTCCCACCAGAGGCTTTGGTCTGTCGTTGCAAAAATCTAAACATATGGTCTTTGTCACCCGGTTTACCCTTGGACCCAAAATTAGAATATAAATTTACTTTGTATTGTAATTAATAATAAATAAATAAATAAATAAATAAAAAAAAAATATTTTCAATGAGCAAATTTTATTTTGAGATAGTCATATGGTACTAAGCAAATACCAAAATACTTGTAGCATGCTAAAGTCTTCAATTAGTTTAGTTTAATATACGACAGACCCAGGACATGAGTTAGACAAAGAATCAGCTACGGGTACCGCCAGTTGTCCACACCAGCGCCCCCCGTATATTATGAACCAGTTTCGAATACAGTCTTAAACTATAACAAAGGCATAATTTAAATTATGTTCTCTTACGTTTTTTTTTGCATATAAATAAAAATTTCTTAAATATTAATGTCCAGCGCAGAGGACAATCTACATATGATTTCAAAGTCATTCGCACTCACTCATGAACGTGTGACCAGGACCAGTTTGCATTCCCGTCCAATCGGTTGTACTTTTTCTTAATCAACAACATGTAAGAAGGCGTATAAGATATGTTCACATGACTTTCAGAGGACACATTTGTAAACGTGTTTTTTCCTTCTTCTTTTGCACAATGTGCCTTTCATTATCAACCAGCAAACAAACAACTCACAAAGAAATGTTGAAAAGCCAACTACTAAACACGCCACACAGAGACATGTCCTTTTGGAAACAGCAAATCTCGGGACGGACATTTGCCTGTGTATGCAGACGAGTCATTTGTTGATGTTCTGCTTTTCATATTTCGTGTTTTCTATGAATTTGTAAAACCGTCGTAAGAACAACCAGCAAAATCACCGTAAAAAATCTGTTGACTCCGTTCCATATTCACAACGTACTACAAATGACTTAGAAACGAATAAACACATTTGAAAATCATGGCATGCAAATCGAAAATAGTGCACATTTTTTGCATGTTTATGTCCGTTTTCATTTTCAAATCACAACAAAATCATCAAAATCGCATTTGTTTGTGTATGGAGAACACGAAGAAAGCATTCTAATAAAACACGAAGGATTTGAGTGGGGAATGCAAAACGGTTTTGTTGTTGGCTGGCACGCTTCAGGCGACACACCCATATCCATTTTGTAAATGGAGCCATTTCACAAAGTGTCCCGAGCGAAATAGTGAATTTACAAATGTTTACACATTTATGGAGCAGAGTTTTTATTACGTTTACGGATACAAATGTGTGGCTCATCGAAGTCATCACATGAGATTGTAAGTACAATTGTGACTAAATCCATCCCACACATAGAGAACAGAAATTGTTGTGGGGATTTTTCAGAATCTTTGGGGAGATTTTCATATTAGGCTTTTGGGTGGATTTTTTATTTATTTTCGGGCATTCTTCATTTTATTTTGGGCCTTAAGATAGAGCCATCATATACATGGTCTTGAGCGATCTTTGGTTTTGCGCGATACATTTCCATAGTTCACAGCCAATGCCACAATCGATCAAATTATAGGTGTTTTTGGCCATCTCCGTGATGTCAATTGACCTCCCCCAAACTTGGAGTTGACGCCATCAAACTTTTTCCATTCCGCACCATAAGACGAATATCGAGCAAGACCTTCGTGTCATAGAGGTAATATTTTGGAAAATCGGGTTAACATTTGTGTGTTCCCAACATTATGCGAATGTTGGTGTTTCACATATATCAGACGCCGAATTTTTTGAATTATTTAAAATAAAATTTTATTTGTACCAGCCGTTACTACCCGTTGTCACAAGAATATTAATATCGAATATCAGTTGCTTTAATTAAAATTCGGTAGTTAAAATCATCTAAACTAGATATCACAACTAACATGAGATATAACACCGCTAAAATTAGCCAGGCTCCAAATTTGATTGTGACAATGAAACCTTCATTCCGTAAAATCTTAAACCATGAGACAGGGCGACAACTGCAACCTGCAGCTTAAAAACAAACTTCACCTATGCAGCAGACGGATGGGCACAAATCTATAAATAACACTGGCTTTCATTAGCGACAGTCGCATAGTGTCTCTGCTTGTTGTCTAGTGTAATCCAAGAGAAATTTGATACTCTCATAAATGTTGATAATTTGATGTTGAATAACATTACAAATTCTAGACATTAAATCTCTGAATATAACAACATTTTTGAAGACACACACACAAGTAGGAAAACTTCAACAGAAATGCAGACGTAGGTTGAGTGATCAGTCGCAGCAATAGTGTCATTAAAATCGAAACCGGATCACCGGTTATGGTATAAACTATATAGATAATCAACCGATAAGTTTTCATATTCATTGACAAGAAAATGACAATAATTGGACTCAGTATATCGAATATTAATGGGGAAGGCTACATAAGTAGGGGAAATAATATATAGGGTTATCCTTTTCGTTGTTTAAAAAGTGTAAGACTAAGTTGTTAAACCAATTTTTTTTCTTTTCAGTTGGAAGTCTGACATTGACGAAAGTGGATCGCTTAACTATTACACAACGCGTTAGAATTATTAAAACCTACTACAAAAATGGCGAGATTATTAAGAGGAGATTATGGTTTATGGTTATGAAGCACATTTCTCACTCGGGGGGTATGTCAATAAACAAAATTGTCGTATTTGTGGTTCTGAGAATGCTCAAGTAATTGAAGAGAGGCCATTACATCCACAAAAAGTCACTGTTTGGTGTGCTCTTTGGTCCGAAGGTGTGATTGGACCTTACTTCTTCGAAAACAACGAGGGAACGACTGTCACCGTCAATTCGGAGCGTTATGGTCGTATGATAACCGACTTCGCCTGCTATTGAAGAATACGACTTATGAGAATATGTGGTTTCAACAAGACGGTGCCACATGCCATACAACTCGAGCAAATATGGCTTTATTGCAAGAGACATTTCCTGGCCGTGTAATTTCTCATCGTTGCGACATCAAATGTCCACCAAGTTCATGCGATTTGACACCATTAGACTTTTTTTTGTGGGGCTACGCGAACTTGAACTCTTGAGCACTTAAGAACCGACATTCATCAAGTTATGGCTGACCTTTAACTCTTAAGCACTTAAGAACCAACATTCGTCAAGTTATGGCTGAGATACCGCCCAATATGTGCCAAAAAGTGGTCCAAAATTACCTCAAAAGAATCAATGCTTGCACCACTTCGCGTGGTGGTCATTTAAATGATGTAGTGTTTCACACATAATGTCAAACTTTATAATAAAAAAGAAATATCATGAAAAAAAATATTTTATATGTGCTTTATTTACGTTTACTTTTGAAAACGCAAAATTTACTTTAAAACTTAAAGTTTAAGTAGACTGGGCAGATTACATGATATTAGATTTTCCACCGAAATGGTCAAACTGATGATGTCGATGGACTTTTAGAACAATTTTCAGATTATTTATCAAAGAAAAACATAAGAAAACATATCGCAATGGGATGTGAATAAAAATCAAACACTGAAGGTTTCTTCCTTAAATCATGTCCAAAAACCCGTAAATCCGATTTTCTTTAACAAAAAAAGAGCTCGACATTTTTTGTATCAGCCTAAACAGCATCTCTATAGATTCGACAATTTGTATTCATTGGTGCCGTTGCTTGTGCCAGCAACATACTACCAAACCTTACCATTAACAAGCGGCCACCAAACGAACAACAACATTTATGAATCAATGCCACATTTAGAATTTCATTCAATAAAATTTATTTATTTGTATGTGGCTTCTTTTGAATTGTTTTCGGGATTTTTCACCACCAGACCGTTGTCTGGTTGCAGCCGGCCCACGAATGCATGAATGAATGAATGGATGTGCTGAGATTTCTCTTCTGTTGAACGGCGAATTTCATTTGCATAAATATTACGACACGATCGTATGAGCCGCCGAGAAAGGGGCGAAGAAGGGCGACATTCGCAAACAGAAAAACATGAAAAATATGGCATACACAAAATAAATAAATGCTAAAGTCAACATACATATTTTATATCTTTAAAGATGGCTATAATGCTAAACAGCTAACAGACAATAACAGCAACAACAACAGCCACAACGGCATCAACAGCAATAGCCAACATTGTGAATCTCGTTAACACTTTCGTGCAACACCTCAACTTAGCCAACCAAATTCAAATGAAATGAACGAAAAAACCAAAAATATACACACTCACACTCACATAGAGCGAACATTGTCAACGCCATTGTCGACAGGACCAGCTACAAAAAAAAAAAAAAAAAAAAAAAACACACCATGGCCTAAACATTTGTCTCAAATATGGTCATAATTCATGCAAACAAATAAATTTACATTGGTTAAGACCCAGGGTGCACTCAGCCAACCTCGGTGGGGAAAAGCCCACGCATTTTCTGACAATTCGTTTATTGTTTAAATGGAAAGCTAGGTAAGAAGAAAAAGGATATGACTGTTGTTGTTTTTTTTTCCAGGGAAACTCTTGACATACTCGTATGTCTGTAATGGCATCATCAATATTCTACAAAATCAAATGACTGCAATATCGAATGGTAGAATTCTATACATTTGTATTGCAGTTATAGGCTTGTAAACTAATACAGTCAATAGAGTAAATTTTCGGAAATAATTCTACTACATGACTTTTAGGATTCCATAGGATTTTCCAAAAAAAGTTAAAGTAAAATGGAACAACATTTACTCCAGGAGGACTATTAGTAGGAGTATTAGAAAATGGACCAAAAAACGCCTATATAGGGGGATGGCGCTCATAAAGATTGGACGCCACAAAGACCCGGATGATTGACAGATAATGGGGCTGTAAGAACATTCGTCAGAAGTAAATTATGCGAAAAAAGGAGAAAGGAAAATAGAAATGACAAATAATGAAAATTATATTAACGAATATAAAAATTTGGTGTTAAAAATTTTGTCCATATAAAGGAGGTTCGTCGGGACTAAAATTATGCGAAAAAAAAGCGGAAAGGAAAATGGGAATTGCAAATAATGAAAATTATATTAACGAATATAAAAATTGGGTGTTCAAAATTGTATATGATTGCTTATGTTGCAAATTATTTTTGAGAATTTTTGCAGATTTTTTGGAAACGGTTTAGAGGTGCCTCAAAGCGGTTTTATGCGAAATATTCGGGTTTTCTGAGTTTTTCCATATTTAAAGCACAGGTTGGTCAATAAAAAGCATTTTCAAAGTCGTTGAGTCATCATTTCAATAGAAAAATATTCGAGCTTTAATTTGATGTATATAAATTACTAGTAAGTTGTAATGCGCCTATGGAGCCCGTTGAAATATGGAAAAAAAAATTTGTTGAAAAAAAAAATTTTTGTGGAAAAAAAAAATTTTGTTGAAAAAAGAAATTTTGTGGAAAAAAAAAAATTTTGTAAAAAAAAATTTTTGTTGAAAAAAAAATTTTGTAAAAAAAAATTTTTGTTGAAAAAAAAATTTTGTAAAAAAAAAATTGTACAAAAAAAAATATTTTGGAAAAACAAAATTTTGGTAAAAAAAAATTTGGGGAAAACACAATTTCTGTACAAAAAAAAAATATTATTTATAGAAAATTATAGAATGCCTATTTAAATTCCTACGTACTGCGTGACAGAGTCAGTGAATCAGTGTCGAGGGTAAATATATATTAAGATAAGTTTTGTAATTTGTCACATATACAACATAACATAAACTAAAATAGAAAATCTAAGTAATTTGAAAAACAAAAAATTTTTAATTTTACTCTGAAAAAAAATTAAAAATATGTAATTTGAAACATATACATTTTTTGGACGCCCTAATGGACATATCTTCTGAAAAAATAAGTTTACCTCTCCTCCACTTGTGTCCTTTCTGTACCACAGCTAGAAACAATACTGAGCAGGGATAATAAATTTGATACTTTATTACTTTTTTTTGATAGTTTTTGACTCTCAAACGTACCGTGGTACCACCGCGATTTATTTGATACTTGTGCCACAGTGCCCAGGGACCCATATCAGTTCCACTCTACCTCAGCCGTACACAGAAAAAAATACGGGCCAAAAATATTCAATTACTGTCGTAATTGAAATTAAGCTTGGATATCAATTAATGTTGTAATTGAACTTAGAAATTCTTGGTGAAATCAATGTAAAAAATAGTAAAAAAATCAATTACTTATTTAAAATTTGAGTAATTGAATTCACAACTTTTGTAATTGGAAGAAAATCAATTAAAAAAGTAATTGAATTGACGAATTCAATACAAACTTCGTAATTGATTTCAAAAATATGTTTTTTCTGTGTAGATGACAGAGCCTTGATCGGTGATTGAATGCCAGTGAATTATGATTTACTTTAGATTGAAAGGCTGTATTATTCTTAAACGCCTAAGGTTTTCGAGAATTATTTAATTTCCAAACCAAAATTTTTGATCCCAAAAACGGTTTGAATACTTTCAACTGCAGAGAGACGAGATAGAAAACAGTCCTACAAGGGGTTACAAAAACCAATCTTCCATCAGGAGTCCCTGCAGAAGAGCCTGCACGCCTGACTACTGGGCAAACTCTCGCTCCTCCCACAGACAGAGTCAGCAGTCTGATTGGTGGGAACCAAAAACTGTAATCCGTCGGTCTCATGCTGTGTAAGTGAGATACCTCTATCCGGGATATTTTGTTGGTAGGATCTGCTGTCATCTTAAGTCCATTCACATATTGCTTGCTGGGACATTCTGTGCGACTCGGAATTTCTATTGATTTAAGATTCAGGTTCCTAGTTTCCATAGACTTAGATGATGTAGCTTCAATTATGTTAGACTTTTTTTCTATTGAGGTCCAACAAAGTTCGGATATGATCGAACTGAACGATTTGTTGGCGAAACCTGACACATCCTACTAAATACGAAAATGTCGCCAAACCAAACAAATTAAACTACTTATGTAAAAATGATTTAGACATAAATAAATTGCTAACATCGTATGTATTTTTCCTCACAAAAAAAAACAACAACAACAACTATCGCCCTCAATAACTACTCCAACAAAGCTCATTTCTAATTGAGCAGATGTCCAATGTACTGGCATTGATGGCTGAGATGAAACTAAAGATTATTTCTAATTATGAACTATCCACAAAAATACCATCAAACTTAACGAAGATATTTTGCTGCAGCAAAAGGTAAATCAGCTTAATTGAAACACATAAATCCAATTTAGATGCTCTCATTTGTACTTATAATCGAACATCAACTTCACAGATACAGATACATTTACGACAAATCCAAAAGAAGAAACTCATCCGGCGAATGTGAAACAAAATAAAAACTTGGCTAATCAACGAATGGACCGAACGACCGACCGACCGACAGACAGACCTGCAACTTAAAAGATAATGGATAATGATGTAACCCACACCAAACCAATAATGATGTCGTAAGCCAGAAAAACAAAATCACAAGCTCCGACGGACAGACAAACATACATACATATGAACATGAAATGATAGAAAGCCAAAGATACAGATACATCACAGACCTACAGAAATCAATACAAGTCATATAAGGATACATCTGGCAAACGATAAAGTCGAAGATGGAGGGTTGGATGTAACAAAAACTCATATCGAAATAAATCACTCAACAATTACACAACGTTAAATATTAACCAGTGCACGAAGTCAGTGGAAGTGCTTGCCACGTAGCGGCCATACTTGTCGTAATGGTAACACATCTTGCCCTGAAAAGAAACCAGAAATGATTGAAAGAATGCTAACAACATACGATTGTTACTATACCCTTGGGAGGTATTTATGGAATGTACCTTCTGTTGCATTCATCATCCAGTGGCAGCCAACTTCATATGTCGGTCTATTCGCAAAGTTTTTCGTCGATAATATCTAAGTAATCGCACAGACACACACACGCAGCGAACAGCCACACTCACGTCGGGATTTATGCTGCAACATCGGAAACTTCTAATGACTACAATCAGAAATCGATTTGTTGCAGGAAATACTCATACTTGTAGTAGCGAAAACATATTTGGCGATTAAGCGAAAATGCCAACGAACTTTGCCAAGTGGCAAATTGAAGTGTAATGTCAAAAACTGATAGGAAAACATCAAAATGAATTTGCTAGATAAATCTGGGAAAGGGCAGATAATGCCGGGACGATAGAGTTGCCAACAGTTGAAGAAAGCTATGATAATAAGTTTTCGCGAAAAAGATGTAAGCGCCATTTTTTTTCATAGCTCCCTTTTTAATGAATTTCGATAGAAAATGTTCCAAAGAGCGTTGGAACATCCCAAAATATTAAAAGTGAATATTTATAGCAAGTTCATTTGAATCGTAAACACCCCCCTCCCCCCCCATTTTCGCGGTTAGGGCTTGATATCACTACTCAACAGGTATGAATTTCAAAAATTTCAAATTTTCATATATTTTTGTCACCCAACAAATTTTAATTTTTTTTGTAATAAAAAAGAAAAAACCTTACCATAGACAAAGTTGTGCATATGTCGAGCAAATTTTTGAAATTCATACCTTTACTCAATTGCGAATAAAAGCGTGCATCGATTTTCATGATCTTTGTCTCATTTTGCTCATAGGTTATGTGACTTTACGTAAAAGTAATAAGATTTGAAATTTTTTTTCATTTTTGGATTTTTTATGGATTTTTTAAAAAAAAAAAAAATTTAAATCTTTAGGCAAAAAATAAGTTTTTTCCTTTATATATTCATTTTTAACTTGGAAACTGTTGCTTGTATAGGAAAACAATATATGAACAGGAATTGTAATTTTAAATTTTTTAAAAATTAATTCAATTAAATCGGGCTAGTGGTTCCCGAGTTATGCCGGACGAAACAAATTAACCAAAAAAAATTTTTTAAAATTTAAAAAAAAAAAAAATAAAACAAAAACCAAACGAAAAAAAAACTTTTATCGCGTTTTTCGAGCTCATGTCAAGGTTATCTACACAGAAAAAATTATCGCATCCCGAGTACATTTTGACTGTTGACTAGTGTAATCAACGAATATTATGGATATTTTTGGTCGTTCTACTTTAATTCAGGTCCGAGATGTGACAGCGTTCTCTGAAACTAGTGATATTTACTGTTGGCTCACTTCTCGACTTATAAAGAAAAACAAATAAAATATAAACAAATAAAAACCGTCTACCATTTTTCCACATAATATTCGTTTTTCAATAATAAATATTGAATTTCCACAATTTCAATTTTCATTTCACATTTCAATTTGAAATTGTGTAGAATTAACAGTTGTGATGATGGTAGAGACAGTTCTTCGTGATAAGGAGCATAATTTAGAATTCCATCATAAATTTCAGAATTTCTTGTTGTTCACATAATTTATGCTGATTATAAAAAGTACATTAAAAGGAAACATTTCTTTTTCATTAAAAGCGTCTTCTTTCCTGCCTTAGTTTAATCATTAGCCAAAGTTGGCAACTCTAACCGAAGTCATAGGAAAATACTTTGTGAATTATTGTGGAAATCTTTACTGACATTCAGAGGTTATTTATTAATAAATCCCTGGAGGTTTTTATTACTTGACGATTTTCCCCATCATCTTCTGGCAATGTTAACTACAGCTAACACTGAGACGGGCATGACTGCTGCTGCCTGCTATTGATGCCTCTTTACATCATGACCAAATTAATGTTTGGATATTAAGAAAATTTTGTAAAGATATTCATTTCGTTTTTTGTTTTGTTTTTTCTTTTTGTCTTTTGCTTTCGCCTTCAACGTATTTCCATTCATTAAGTGCATACACGAAAGCGTTTGCCAGCAGTGATTGGTGAGAGGATGCCCTGGAAGGAGGGGTGGGGGTAGAAAAAGATGTGAACAGAAAACAGGAAAACATTAAACAGAGAAGTACCATGTCACATGTCAAAATTTCATTAGTGGACATAAAAAACTTCATATGATCACCAAACAACACCAGGGAGGTACAACACTTGGGAAACCAAATATGTATAAATAGTAAGGAAATCTCTTGCGGTTAGAGTTGGTAGACCCCTAACAAGCCCTATTCATTTCATATTGGTAGGAAGAATGTAGGGTATTTGAGGTGTACAATGACAGAACATCTTTAAGCCGAACAAAAGTTTTTAAGCCACAAGCGTCAACACCAACCAACCGACAGCATCACAAATTATACCCTGACCAAAGAACCAGAATCATCATCATCACCTTTTCATTTGGCTTTTTTTCAACTTCTTGCCTTTTTTCGTATTATTAAAAGCCAAACAGTTAATTTTCGTATGGAAGGAGGGGTAGAGAATACCGAGAGGAACGTGTATACCACACTCTCTACTACTGCAGAAATTACAATAACAACAAATGGGGCCAATAAAAACAATCATTTAAAAAATATTATCACCATAAAATGATGCAAAGAAGCCGTTAAATATTATAAAGAAAACCATTTAAATTCATTAATGAGCAATACTTTTAAAAAATATTGTATGTTAAAATATACAAAGAGGCGGACGGCTGGACGGACCGAACACAGTGAAGAGGGCTCACAGTGTTTTGTATTGGCTGGAATTTTTAATTTTTGACGGTTCACCGGAAATTCATTTCATCTTATTTATTCACTTTCATTACAATAACCAAGCCTTTTGGCCTTATGTGTTTACAAATTTCCACTCAAGAGATTTTAAACAAATTCCTAAAATTGAAACTAGTTGGAAGATTTGACTATGGACCTTTAAATCTGGCAGATACACGCTTCAACAACACATTGAAATTATTAAAATTCAATTAAAAAATGGTGAAAATCTTGCAGTCACAGTTCGCAAAACTAAAGCATTATTGGATCGTCGTGAAGCACCTTGTCCGACCGCAATACAGAAATTGGTGAACAAATTCGAGCTGTTGGGACAGGTAAGTGATGTGAAGAACAACTGAGAATATTGCTGCGGTAGCCCAAAGTGTTGAAGAAAACCCAGGTTTGACCATTCCTCGTCGTTCTTTGGAATTGGGCATTCCAAAAAAGTTATTACACCTTATGTTGCATAAAGACTTGGATCTTAAGGCATATAATGTTCAGTTAACACAAGAACTCAAGCCGGCCGATCAACAACAACGCCGTTTCATTGCTGATTGGGTCCTTGAAATGCATGAAAATTATCCGGAATTGCATCAAGAAATCATTTAGACTAATGACGCCCATTTTCACTTCGGTGGCTACGTCAACAAGCAAAATTATCACATTTGAGTCTCGAAAACCCCAAGAGTTATTGTTGAGAAGCCTCTCCATCCTCAACGTGTGACCGGCGGGGTCATTGGACCTTACTTTATGGAAAATGAGGTTGGAATGGATTGCGCTATCGAGAGAAGATTATTGATATTGATCTGGACAACGTTTACTTTCAACAAGACGGCGCTACGTGCCACACAAGCAAACGAAACCATTGCTCTTTTACGTGAAAAGATTCCGGACCGTGTTATCTCTCAAAGAGGTGATCACAATTGGCCACCGAGATCTTGTGAGTTAACACCTTGCGACTTCTGCCTTTGGGGCCACGTGAAAGATAAGGTCTACGCCAACAGCCCAGCGTCGATTCAAGACCTCAATGATGGAATTCGTGAGGCTATCCAGGACATTGGGCAGCCACTTTGCGATTTGGTTATGGAAAATTTCATGAAAAGGATATGGTCGTGTTGCGTCGTCGTAGTTTCCCTTTTCCTGATGTTGTTTTTCATTATTAACGGCATACCTTCCTCTTTATTATAAAAAAAACATCCGATCATTTATCTCAAAAAATTTAATTTTTCTTTGAATACCAAAATAACACCTCTTGTTGGAAAACCCTGTATATTTCCCATCGTTCCTAGAAGGAGTATAGAACCTTCACAAACATTCTCCATTCTGATCTCTTGGTGGCGATATTTTTAACTTCATTCCAGCTTTTTCTCATCCTTTTCGCCTCGGGCTCGATCTGCCTTCGCCACTTATGAGCGGGTCGACAGCTTCTGCGGCTACCTTGCGAATTCCACTCAATTGTATTCATGTCTATGTCTGCTGGTTCCTTGTGAAGGGTATGTACAATCCAATTTCATTCTCTCTTCATGCATTGGTTAAAATTAAATCTATATTATATTTTTTATTCTATTTAAGAATATTTTTAATCTGGAACAGATGCATTTCTGCCAATTTTCTACAGACACCAGTTGCTTGGTCAGTTTTAGTCAGAGGAGATCAAACTTGTAATTTTCTCTCGGGGACCACAGAGCTCGGAAATTTATTCCTTAGGCATATGGCCCTATGTTCCTTACAGGAATGTTCTGGAAGATGAGTATATAGCATTATCATAACTTCTCAGGAGAAGCCAAACACTGTTGTAAAATCTAAACACTGTTCTTGTTACGTCGTTTAGGAATTCACCTATGAAATTGTAAATTGGGGATATAAAATGTGTAAAATTTTTCAATTACATGTATTTTAGGCCATTTTACAAAAAAGCAATCAAAAACACGATTTTGGGTTTTTTGATGATTGGTCATTTTGGATTTCAGGTGACGATATGTAGCCACTATTTTCATATCGCCCTATCGTTCCCCAATTATTTTACTTTCTGATGGCAAACGGAATACTGTGAAACACGTGGTTGGACAGACAATTATTCTTTAGTTGGTCCAAGGAATAACAACCAACTGTCGTATGGATTCATCCCGCTAACATGATGATGTTTTGTATTTTTCGGAAAACAACCATCGTCCCCAGCACAGAATTAAAAAAAAAACAATCTCTGCTTTCTGGTTAAGTTTTGCGATGACAATTTTCATATCTGTGTTCTGCGGTGCCCAGGGTCCTCCTCGACTTGAGCGCTGGTGCTGGTGCTATCGTTGCGGTTGAGTGAATATTGGCAGGCAAATATTGTTTAAAAAATGTCAATAATTCATTTGTTATGGCTGCTCAATGGTTGTAGGCAACATGAGATATCACCACGGCGTGAGTGAGTAAATGTGGGCCAGTGTGCGCGTGCATCATCATCTCCTTCGTTATGAATATGCTGGGATTGAACGAAGCCAGCCTCCTTGGCGAATCATTTGGTTTCAGTTCAGCCGAACCTTATTATGAGGAACGAAAGTGTATGAATTGGTATGTGGAAAGAATATGCAAATTAAAAATGACATATAGTGGTTCGGTTTCATTTTGTGTATTACGATTTTCAAAAGGATGTGATGTTTTAAAGAAAAAAAGAAGATGAAGGAATGATATAAAGATGAGATTTAATTAGTTAACATATACGACATTTAATGGAACCATTAGGGATTATATAAAATGGAAAACATTGTCTCGTTTTCGGATCTAAAAATGTTGGACCAGTGGAAATAATGAAGTAGTTTGAATGTTATGTTGTATTAAATTTTAAGGTAATGTAAATAAATAATACATTAAATTTTTTTTATTTAAATTGCCTCATTCAATGATACGATTAAAAGTATAGACAAAATACAATAAAGTTATTAGTTTGAACCCTACAGAATATTTCTCGTAGGTAAACTTAACAATAAACAAAAAAGTTCACATGTTATACAAAACAAAACCGTATCCTAGTTCTAAAACAATTGTCCCGTCTCTTAAGATGGGTACAGCTATGTTTTTTATTGATCGCCCCAACACGAAAGCAAAATCCAATTGCAATACTTTTTCAGGAAACTTACATAAATTATACTATATCCAAATCCAATATCTCGTCACTTAGAGAATTTTCTTGAATTTTACCACTATTTTAGACGAGTCCATGCTTTAATACCGATAGTCAAGGTGAATGTTCAGAAAAGTTGTCTACCGAATCCGGCACTCGAAGAAAAATGATTAAGTATAACTCCAGGCACATGAAATTATTGGTCAGTCCACATTACCTTTCTTGTCTGGTTCGATCTAATGCCATGAAGATCGATTTTATTAAAAAAGAAACCCGACATCAATCACCACCAATTCTTTCGGCTGAAGAATCGCCGAATATAACTAGTTCTCTTAATACTCGCACTGCTGTCGATCAACAAAAATTACTTGAATAATTTCTATCATATTTCCATTTAGATGTTGCTTGTACTTTTAAACGTTTGGTTTTAAAAGTGTAATGGACTCAGTATGATAAGGTCTCAAAGGACAAAGAGGACTTCTTCATCCAATAGATGTACTTTTTAGTTTGTCATTTTGTAATAAATTTATTCTCCTAGATCCATGATTGAGAAAAATTGAGAATTCCATCATCTCCCAAATTGAGAATTCCATCATCTCCCAGGATTTCAAGGCATGAATTTCAGAGATTAGCAACAGCTAATACTTGTATTGTGGACCTCATGGCAATACCTTGATTCCCAAAGAATACGACCACATTGAAAACTATTCAGTGATTATCCTCCAAAATTTTTGTTTTTCTGTCATAGTGTATAGTTTTTTTGTTTTTTTGTTTTACTTGATCTCAGCCAACATAATCACCACATGGAGTAAATAATATGGCAAATACCTGAAACTTCAACATAAATAAGCGAGTAATTTTCACATCATACCCACAGCCCAAAACAATTTAAATTGTACTGACTGGTGTTGGTGATCAGACCCAGAAACCGGCAACACTGATCATCATCATGATCAACGCTATCATCGTCGTCGTCAAACAGGCCAACACCGACACCACCGCCATCAATGCTATCGTTTTCTTGAGTTTTAAATGGCAAAAAGGGTAGAAATAAAAAAAACAGAAAGAAAGAGAACAGCTCAAAATAAATGGTGGGTACAACAGCCGACGAAGAAGAAGAATACATAACAATTTTGAATATGGACAAAACTTGACATTTAAATTATGGGAACAGATAATTTTTGCACAGAAACAAAAAACGACTACAAGAAACACCATAGCACTCACTACTCAAAGTAAATACGAGGGCGGAGCGTACAATCATCGAACTCTAAAGCTGTTTGAAAATATTCAAAGAGACTATGGCGGTCCGGGATTGAGTGGAGCAATATTTTGAAGGCATATAATGAAGCTGTCTTAAAAATCGCATCGAAATGGAAACAGTTTGCGGAGAGTAGTGTCACCAAGAAGCTGACTGGACCTTAGTTTGGTCCAATCACATCCTTCGACTATCAAAAATAAAAATGTTGAGTTGAGAAAACCATCACTTTAGTATATTTTATTGTCAAATCATATCGTGGTGGAAATACTGATGAGCCTAGAATTACAGACGAATTCAATTAAAAGTAGGTGACGCTGACTGTGTCTAATTGGGGTTTCGGTAGCAAAGTCTCCGATTGGGGTATTGTGTGTGAAACAGTTTGAAATCCCACAAAATCGCGATTATTTTTATTTATGATAATTTCAATCCAGACTCAGTATAGCCGACTTGGAGCGGAACTAGACACCTTTAGACTTCTATTCAATATATATCCAATATGAAATTCTACGCTCAGAAGAGTATCCAATTTCTTTTTAAGATAGAAGGAATACAAAAGATATGTTTGAATCTAAGGCCAGGTATTAAAGTCAAATCGCCGATTCGCCAATGACGTTCACTCTATCGTACACAGAAAAAAATACGGGCCAAAAATATTCAATTACTGTCGTAATTGAAATTAAGCTTGGAAATCAATTAATGTTGTAATTGAACTTAGAAATTCTTGGCGAAATCCATGTAAAAAATAGTAAAAAATTCAATTACTTATTTAAAATTTGAGTAATTGAATTCACAACTTTTTTAATTGGAAGAAAACCAATTAAAAAAGTAATTGAATTGACGAATTCCATAGAAACTTCGTAATTGATTTCAAAAATATGTTTTTTCTGTGTAGACACCATTTGGGCTGGAGTTAGATATGTAAACGATATCCTACAATAGTTGGTCCAGAACAATGACTTCCTCATTCAAAAGTGGTTACATGAGCTTGGCTACTTCCCCATTACCCCTCGCAGATATGCACGACCATAGCAAACATAATGCCAACTGAGCAAATTAAAATTAACGGAAGATCGCTCAACTCAATGTGAACATAAGGCATGAGAGGTTGTATGAGAATGACTGAATTTCTTTTGGTGCTATTTGCCCCGTCGACAATTCAAAACTCAAGTGTGATGAAGTCGCTTCGCTGATCTCTGTGTGTGTGTGTGTGTGTGTTGTTTTAGGAGGAAGTCTTAACAAAATTGTTGAATAATTTTCGGAAAACGAATAAAACAAAACGAAAACCACCAACAATAGCCACACAAAAGAAAATGGTTTCTGACGGTACGAGTAGGTACTGTTATGAGAAATTCCCCCCTCCCCCCAACCAGAAAAAAAACCAACGCATTCGAATGAAAGAAATGGAAATAATTTTAGCGTTTTTTTTCGGTGTGTTTCAGCCATTAATAATGGCCAACGAAAACAAAACGAAAACTCTTGAAAAGATGTCTGTATTTTGAAATAGAAGAAATGGCAATTAATTTTGTTTTTAATAAATAAACAATAAATTTTATTTTGAGCGAACCACCAACGAAATGTATATAAACATAGTTGTGTCAATAATTTTTATAATTACTTCTAAAATAAACATAAACTCACGATCACGCTTATTGAACGATTTATGAAAACACTCTACACAGGGCATTTTTGCTGTATATTTATACATTTCATTAAAAAAAACAAATTTATAATCCAAATAATAAAAAGCAGAAATCTGCAATTTATTGGCGGACTTATTACAAAAAATCCCATCACATTCTCCCTTTTTGTTGACATTCAGAATAGCTGTAAGTTACATCGGATTAATGAAAAAAGCCACCACTCTTGTACTGTAAAATATGGCCCTATAATACAGGGGTGTTATTTTGGTACTCAAAGAAAAATGTAATTTTTTGAGATAAATGATCGGATGTTTTTTCGTAATAAAGAAGAAGTTATGCCGTTAATAATGAAAAACAACATCAACCAAATGGCCACCAGGACCACCACCATATCCTTTTCATGAAATTTTCCATAACCAAATCGAAAAGTGGCTGCCCTATGTTCACGAGATCCTCACGCTGGGCTTTTGGCGTAGACCCTTTCTTTCACGTGGCCCGAAAGTAAGAAGTCGCAAGGTATTAAATCACAATCTCGGTGGCCAATTTTAATCACCTCTTCGAGAGATAACACGATCCGGAATCTTTTCCCGTAAAAGTGCAATGGATTCGTTGCTTGTGTGGCAAGCACCGCCATCTTGTTGAAAGTCAATGTTGTCCAGACCAATATCATCCAACTCCGACCATAAAAAATCATTAATCATCTCTCGATAGCGAAATTTATTCTCCTTAACTGTGAAGTCAACCTCATTTTTGAAAAAATTAGGTCCAATGATCCCGCCGGAACATAAACAGCACCAAACAGTGACACGTTGAGGATAACTCTTGGGTTTTCCGAGCCCCCGATACGACAATTTTTTTTCTTGTAGTTTCTTCTTGTCAAATGTCTAAAAATAAAAGTGACAGCTACCGAAATGCCGGGTGATTCAAAATAACACCTCTTGTGGGAAAGCCCTATCGAAACATCTCCTCAAATCTACTTTTTACCCTTTCTCAACATTTTTAGCCATTTTTAGTTTAAATTTGGGGTTTATTTTGCAGCGATTTATTTTTGGGAGGAATTACTATTCTCGTGTCCGAAGTTGCTTCATCTATATTCAATAGATCATCTTCTGTTAGCTAAAAGCTTTTCAAATAGGACTCATTAACATTTCACTTACACCCCAAAACATTTCCCTATTCCCCTACTTTAAGCCGTATTATTTCTAGTAACTATTCCCTACCCCCAGACCTGCTTTAATCCTACTTGACCGACTGTAGTATCCCACCTAGACATTTAATTTAATTTCTTTAAAATGTTCTTCAAACACTTAAGAAAATTTTAGTCATCATTAAGCGCCAAAAAAACAAAACAACAATATTCTTGAGATTTTCAAGCAAAATACGACCAAAGCAAACACAACAAATGTTTAATTGTTGCTGCTGTGGCAAATAATATTTATGCCCTTAAGTGAAGGAAAGATTTATAAATTGTTTTTATTAGTTCACCTTAATGGCGCTCTATCGTGCAGCGTTAATCACTTATAGCCATCGCCAGCTCAGCGACCAGCAACGACGACGACATCAGCCAACCAAAGTGATTTCATGCCGTCACACTGAATTCGAGAGGCGCCCAATTAAAAACTGTAAATCGCTTATTCAGCGCCGCCACTCGATTTATTCTAAATCGTTTATAAATTATGAAATTGTAATGGTGGAGCTCATGCTGTGAGACGACACACTGAACCAAACATCCACAGCGAAATGCATCTGCATCGGCGCAAGTGTCCACTTCAGTCCGAGCAGACGGACCTAAAGGTGTTGGGACGATAGGCTTTGAAACGCAGCTTGACATCACACATCCAGAAGGCGCCATTATTAATGTAAATTTCGGAACAATGATATCGGTCGGTAATTTGTTATATTTATGTTTTGTTGCTGTTGCAGCCGTCTGCCGTTGTTATGCAAACGCGTGGTGAATTACATTCGAGCGGCAGACATTAATTTCACCAATTGTTTGTTGTGACTTCTTAATATGCGTTCATTGTCTGTCTTCATGCTCAATTTCAGTTGGTACACGCTTATGTTTCTGGCAATCGATTGGCTTTGTGCTATGGAGCACATCTTACCTGTTCACGGGGCCGATTTCCAGCTGTGATAATCGCTTGTGTGGAAGATGTTTTAATCGCTTATTACGCGTCATCGCACTAAATCGCTTTTAGTTGTTAATAAACATATAAAACGATTTCATACATAAATTCTCATTTTCGTTTATTTATTTATTGTTATTGTTCTGTTCTGGGCACTTCATATTGATTTATCGCATTTTAGTTGAAAAATTAAGAATTTTGCAATAGATTTAGAAGACGGTTTGGTAATAAATTGTATAACAAATAAGAAAAAAAACTTTGGTTTTTTTTGTAATCACATAGAGCTAAATTTTAGGGCAATCTTTTAGTTGCAATATGAGCAGCAGCGGTGGGAATCGGCCGGTGATGGCAATCCAATAAGAAAATACTAAAAAAAATTAAATTCTGTTTTATGAAGCTACACAAAAACACTCTAACATATTGAAATTAATTGTCCATTCGGCTAGACACGGAAATCTTTCAAAAGCATTCAAAAAGATTCCAGTTCCCAAAAAACAAAATATTTTAAAAAATAAAAAATGCAGAGAAAGCGAAGGAGTGCTGTGTTAGGGAGCAACACAGAAACACCATAACCTATTGAAAACGTTTCAAATGCATCCAAAAAAAAATCCAGTTGCCTCAAATTTTATTTATTTACAGTTCAAAGTAAATTAATAATTTTGGGTCCAAGGGTAAACCAGGTGACACAGAAAAATATATAAAGATTTTCCAACAAGAGGTGTTATTTTGAATCACACAGTATTTCGGTAGTTGTCACTTTTGAAGCTTTTATTCTATGACATTTGACAAGTAGAAACTACGCCATTGCTAAAAATGTAACGATGCACGCTTCAATAACGCATTGAAATTATTAAAATTCACTACAAAAATGGGGAAAATCTTGCAGTCACAGTTCGCAAAACTAAAGCATTTTTGGATCGTCGTGAAGCACCTTGTCGGACAGCAGTACAGAAATTAGTGGACAAATTCGAGCTGATGGGACAAGTTAGTGATGTGAAGAATAAAACCCGTGCACGAAATAAACTTCCGATCATTTATCTCGAAAAATTTCATTTTTCTTTGAATTCCAAAATAACAACTCTTGTTGGAAAACACCGTATTTGTCTTAAAAAAACCGCGCTGGTATTTGCCCTTCACATTGGAATGTTGCCAATGTAGAGCGGCTCCCCAAGAAAGGTGTGGTTCAAAACCACCTGGTTAAGTATCTAGAGTCTAAGGCCTCATAAATGATCAAGAGTATGGCTTCCGTAGAACCATATCTACTGGAGACCTGATGGGGTTCCTTTCATAATGGTGGAGTCGATCATGTTTAAATCACCGACTTGGGTAGTTTGTTGCTCTGTATATATCCAAGGCTTTCGATAGGAACTGGCACAGTGCACTAACGTCAAAACTCATTGCATAGGTAGACCCTAGGACTGGCACAAGGTTCAGTTCTCATTCCTTCTCTGTTTCTTGTTTTCGTTGATAACTTGTTGGGTCACACTGTCAACTGTGACTTTTATGGTTGACAGCAACCTCTGGCATTCATATTGATTTGACAATCGGCCATGTCCTCTAGACGTCATATTGTCAGTTGCTTCTAAAACGTCTTTGCAGCTTCTGAATCGTGGTGTGGTGACGATAGGAGATATTAGGGTATCCAACTATATTCTCTTCCTTCAGCATCGCCGGGACGTGGGGTGTGTATTTTTATTCTATAGCAATATATCTCTGTATCTCGTCAGATATCCACCATCTGGTGCCTGACGTTCGATTATTCAGCCGTTCAATGGAATTCTTTTTCCATCCAAACTGTTCGTATATGGAGAACTCTTCCAGAAAGTGTCTTTCCTGCCGACTGTGATATCCTTAAACTTCAAAACAAACGTCAACAAGCACTTCTCCCTCCTCCCTCCCCCTCCAATAGCCTTATTTCGCTAACACATTGCAATTATAGGGGCATCATCTGATGCTAGTCAATTAAAAAAAAAAATGTTGAGTTGTTGAGATCGATGGCGAGTCCATGTTCCAGAACTGAATCTCGTCAGTTTACACCGTACATCAACGGGGACCGTGAGTGTTGTCCTCTGAATGCAAGTCTCACGAACTTTTTCAACCGTCTAGGGTACAGCAGGTCTCCTTGAGGTCAAAACTTGTTTTCAATCGCACCGTTTGGACTACCCAGAATTAACTTTGCATGTTCTTATGTTGTTCAAGCTTTCGGGGGAGAAATATCTCTCACTGACAAAATAACATGTGTATGATTCAAAAACAAACCACTAGACTGGCCACCCTGTTTACAAAATATGCAATATGTAACCTTATCTTGGACTGATTCGATTTAGAGCAAATCTTTTTCTACATCCTTTCGCGTTTGCAACCTCAACACAAACAAAAACATAATTTAACATAAATTTTGATTGGAATTAAACACGATCACCGATCGAACGAAACATATTGAAATTCTCAGATTTCGATCATAATTTCTTTTTTTTGCATATAATGGTTCGCGATGAAACAAACGTAAAACATATTCTGCGATTAGATAACGAACCGCCGCAAAAGATACCAAAACAAATTCCTGTGTATTTAAAATAGAAGCCGAAATGGCCAGCAGCGCGCTCTGCTATGGCGAGCTGTTTCGATTAAGAAAACCCTGTCAAATATTCCGCTGTTACAATTGTTAGCCGCAAAACAGAAATCTGCTTAAAAAGAAGCTCAAATCGATTCCCAAGTGTTATGGGAGAGACAATGAATGGTGGCAATGATGACGACGATGCTGATGATGACGGTGGTACATACACTCGATTTGATGGCCATGGAGGTTGTTAAAGTCGGTTTGTGGTGCGAGTGCGAGTAGCTTAGGAAATGTTTAACACAATAGCAACAACTACAAAATAATGGTATTCCCTGCTGGTTGGAGAGAGGGGGATTGAAAACGGCGTATGGCAGCGTCATCTGTCCGAGAAGAAGAAGGTGACAACGACACCATCGCTTGCCTCTAAAGACAACGATTCTCATTGTCGTCGTCGTCGTCATCATCGACGTTGCGGTGCGGAGCGACGCGCTCTATGTTGTTCCAGACATGTATGCGGCATTGCCAGACAGTATGTCTGTAAAAGTTTTCGAGGAGGTTGCCGCTTGGCCGCTTCGATGGATGGATGGTTCAATGGTATCTTTATGCATGTCGGTCTGAATGTCTGACTTTACGTTCGTTGCTTGTTCGCCTGACAGAAAAAATGACTGTTGTTCAATACAAAACTATGTATTTTTAACACATTTTGTCATTTCATTTATGCAACAGTTTGTTAAGAAAAATCGAAACATTCTCTTGATGTTGCTGGCTCTGTTTTAGTTTTTTTTTTTTTGTTGTTGTTGATTTTCTTCCTGCCCGGCTGCCGGCCCATTGTCCGCGAAAGCGTTCAGCTGTACGATACGAAAGTCCACGTAGAGGAAGATGGGGAAAAAATCGTTTGATCATGTTTTTGTATTTATGAATCTTGTATTGTCATATTGTCGGTATTTAAAGGTGCGATAAACGAATATCATCAAACCACAAAACCAGCACAACGCGCGATATATAGACGGACCATGGGACGGACATATTCTGCATAATATTTATGATCATGATGATTTCGCGCAACATCCAGATTTCGTTTTTTTTTTTTATTTCTACCCCCTTTACATTCACTCATCGCTGACTCGTCGTTCAACTCTCTGGTGTTCTCGTTGTTACTTAACGATCATCGCCAAATGATCGCATATTTTGTTGGAATGTTTGTCGGGGGACCATAGGGCGTGGGATGGGAGTGATGGAATATATGCACATGTGATGACATCAAGATGTAGTCCAAGACTGCAACACCAACCCTTTTTCAGTGATCTAATCGAGCTGTTTTTTGGCAGGCAGACTCGTGGAAATGTCTGTATCACGTCAAATTTTTAAAAAAAAATAGATTTTTATCAATTCTCAGATTTTCGTAATTTTTTTTTTTTTAAATGGTTATCGTTTTTTTTAAGGTTCCAGTCAAAAAACATTTTTTTTTCGTAACGCTTAAGTAGTTTAAAAATTTGGAGTCTCTTCAAGTTATGCTAAGAAAAGTGAAAAAAATATTTTTTTTTTCAAAAATAATAAAAATTGTGGAAAATCTGAGAATTGATAAAAATTGCTTTTAAAAAATTTGACGTGATACAGACATTTCCACGAGTCTGCCTGCCAAAAATCAGCTCGATTGGATCACTAAAAAAGGGTTAAAAATCGGTACAAAGGCTTTCACACAGGCCACTACGAGCTTCATACTTCAAACTAAAAAAAAAAAATATTCTGACGTGTACATGAAAATCGCCGATACACGTGTATTTTTATTTGTTATCCCCTTTCCGAAAAAGTAAATTTGGTTCATAGGACAGAATGTGTGTAACACGGTGTTAGCAGCCACATAAACTTTGTTTAGAAGCAAAAGAAAATGTACTTGCTACAAGCTCCAAACAAGCGTTTTACTTGTGTGCAAACATATTAGAAAGGCAGATTTTTCAGTGTGTTGAAATTCTTCACAGCGATAAGAGGAAGTACACTTAAAAAAACTGTTAGGTCGCATATCCAAATATAAAAATGTTGGCAGCTTTCTAAAGTGTTTGGCTTGTCTGTGGGATTGTGGCCGAAAATTATTTTTTTTTAATTTGTTCTTAAATTCATTAAACCGGGTTAAATCGGAATTTTTTGTAGTGGCATTAGCTATTTGGAGCTGGCTTTATACAGTCAGTATTGGTCGGTGATTATACAAATTATATGGTGCACAGCTCACTGATTTCAGAAAAGTTCCCTTTCTCTTCCTGTTTCGAAACTTTAGGTAAGTGAGTAGGCATTTGTTTAAACTTTTAGTCGTGACAAAGAAGAACAGAACCGGTAGGCATTGTATATCCAAAGGAAATAATCTTTTTCCAAGGATCCGTTTATTAAGATTTATTGATATTTTTACCCAGGGCATTGCAAAGGGAGGGCCGGTATTAAAATAACACTTTCTCACGAAGTCAAACATTGAAATAACCGACTCCCAGTATATGTACATATTAATTATAAGCCAATTACATTCTTGTTACTCGGAATCGCCCATTAGAAGAAAAATGTGATTACACTTTACTGCATTATTCTTAGACTTTACTTTTCTGCTATGTGCCCAAGGACATTCTTAACACCGTTCATATTCTCTGTCTAGTTAGGTAAAAACTATATTTGAATTCCACTTCCATAGTCATGCAAGTGACAACTCCAACAAAGTACACCCTGTTCTTTTAAATTGCAAAACTCCAAATCTGTTAAACAAAAATCCCTCCATTCGAAACACAACAAACAAACAGAAGAGAAAAAAACAATAACATCTTTGGGGAATTGTCACCCATACAAAATATCAACACTTGTCATACATTAATGGCATATTTTTTTTAAAACAAAAACACTTTTTTGCCCAATTTCGTTTCCACAAAACAAAAAAGACGACGACTACGAAAACCTCATAAAGATCTTTAACACAATATAAAAGTGATATTAAAGTTGAACTTCGAATGTTTTTTTTTTCGTCTGATTCTGTTTGTTCGACTGGTGATTTCAACACATCCTGTTATGAATTTCAAGGTAAAAATTGCATTTATGAAACAGTGTTCGGGCTGTTGTTGATTTTTTTTGTTGCCCTCTTATTTATTGAAATTCCAAAGAATTATTTATTACGGGTTTATGAGAAATAATGATGTCGATAAAAATTTTAAAGATTACACTGAAGTATCACAAACCTCTCCCCTCCCCACCAACAGAAACAAAAAAAACAAAATCATAAAAGGAAAATTGATGTCGTCTAATGGACTCCCGACGCACTCTGCCATCGGCTTGTGAAAGGATAACGGAAAAATTTAAAAAGAAATATTTTTGTCGGCATTTTTGGCAAGAAGAACCCCAAAAAAAAAAATGAAAAGGAACGTTCGTTTGACATTGAGATAGTCATATCTGGGAATTATAGCGGAATTTTTCAATGGAACTAAAAGTGTGGGAAGAGAAGTTACTCTAAAAAAAATACATTATTTTTATATTTCTTACATATTTCGCTTAACATTCCCTGAGGCAACAGATGGGGAACTTCTCTCAAATCACTGATCGGGAGCCACTATTTAAAGCGGGCTTCGAACGGCTAATGCTTTTCTGGAAATGTTTTACATGGCATTTACGAGGTGGAAAACAGCCGCCGAAAAATGATTGATGGTCTCACCCGGTTTTCAACCTAGGTTTATTTGTATGATAGTCGCACGCACTACCTACCACACCACGGCCGTCCACATTTTTTTATTATTTATATTACGACTAAAAAACCATAGCATCTTCCGTCCGGGCACCACTTGAATAAACGTCAGCGTGCTATCACCCAAAGACCAGAAGAGGTAATAGGAATTTGGTCCTCAGACGTCCTCAGGAATATTGGAATGATTGAGCGGTGATGGTAGCCACACCGTAGTAACACCATGAGTAATTGCGCTCTATGATCCGAGCATTCACACTGATAATCATGTAAAACTATTAAGAGTTCTCTTGGGTTAGGATGATTTGATCGACCATTCGATTAATTTATATACAGTGTCAATTGAGATTTTGCCATAAACACAATTTATTTGTTTGGCTCATTGAGTCGTATCATGTCGGAAAAAATTCCCTTGTCCGATTAAAGGCTATACCGCCAGTTTATAAAATCCTAATGTTGTAATCAACTGGGTCAAAATGTGAGACGACTAAAAAAAACGAACTGTCGACTCGAGATATGTTTGGATAAATCCGCTTTACGCATTCTTAAGTCGTGGGAGCTATGCCAAATTTTTTTTTGGCATACAACTATTGATTGATATTATCGATAGCAATTTTGAAGCGGACATCCTTTCTTGTACCTCCGACAATACGGTACGATTCAGTCCACTATTTGAATTTGTTTAATCTGGAAATTACTAGAACTATAGTTGGAAAATAGGCACAGACGTCGAGCTGATGTGCATTCACACTTATGTCTGAAAGATGAATCTTGGGGCAGACGTAAACTTAGCTGTGGAGCCGCAAAGTGATGCACTTCGGCAACTATGCACCCCCAGACAGGCCTAGTTCGCCAATGGGTTTGTTTGACTACTGTCGAAGAATTTTTCTTTAGAAGACACCCATCACTATTTCATTTGTTTTCCATAAAAAACACCGGAAGTCTCCAATGTTGGTTTTAGCTTTTCGAGAGAACACTATGTTCTAAAGTTGTTTGCTTAGGTCCAAGTAGCATATAATTGGTGACGGAGCCATGGAAAACTAATTCTTCCACTATCTCAATGTCGTAACTGCCAGCCACCACTTTGTAGCATTTCTGTCGTCGCAACGTTTCTCAAAAAGTTTCAACAATAAGTTATGTTTTAACCTTGTTAACCAACAAACCCATTCGTTCTGGATTATTGAAAACGCTTCAGTTGCAGCTCAATCTATAATTTAGACAATGTCAGTGACATCCATTGATCCATATTCAGAATCTTGAAAAAGGTACACGACAAACTGTCTTCCTCTCAAGGACCACTTGTAGAGGTGCTTTGTTCGTAGCGTGATAGTCTGAACAGTAGGTTCATTTAGACCATGAAGGGCTCTATGAAAACACAAATATAAAAAAAAAAATAAGAATTCCTACACATTCTTGGTTTTTTGGAAATTTTTCATATGAATTGTACAATGAAAAATTCCCCAATTATTTAATTATGGGGAATTTTTGTTTTTTTTTTTGGGATATTTTCAAATGTTGTAATTAGGGTCGCAACTAGGGTTTTTAACCCGGGAATTCTCGGGACGTATTTCCCGATTCTTTACTTCCCGATGACCGAGATTATTGGTTGGGATTCCCGGGAACAAAATTAGTGCCAAAAAAATTAAACTGTGTACGATTTTACGGCCTTTTGTACAAATTTTAACCGGGAAATTGTACGGCTGAAACATTCCTGAACTAGTTGGTCTTATTACATTTAAATATTACAGGCATTTGTTTTCAAGATTAATTTCGTATAATTTTTAATTACAGTTTTATTAATCATTTCAAATTTTTAACATGCCAGAAATATTTCTGTTTAAGTTTTTGTAAAAAAAAAAAAGTCGAGTTTTTTTTGAAAAACGGTATTTTTTTCATTGTTTTTTATAAAGCAAATCAAGTCCCGGGAGTTGGAAACAGTCGGGAAATTAAAAACCCTTGTCGTAACACCAACACATTAAAATGAACGGTATTTATTAATTTTGGGGAATTCTTCATTTTTTGGGGCATTTTTTATTTGGTGTATTTTTCATAGAACCGCTATGAAGTTCATTGTGATACCAGAGCTTCAGTAGAAGTTAATAGTTGCAACCTTCAATCTCATTACACGCCTACCAATCGGACAATGTCCCATCATGACGGACACCAGTAATTAGACATCGGGTCTGTTAGTTAGTTTTGAGAGCTAGGTATGTCCCTGCTAGGTCAGCGAGCTAGGTATGTCCCCGAGGGTCGGCACCCACATAAGGTGGATAATGAACTGCTGAGCCATCTCGTAACGAGATCGATGTCAATCCAGGGCTGATTTTGAGTTCAGATATGCAGAATCCAGAGATTTAATGGTAGCCTGACTGTCAAAGAGCCCCACTGTGGTGAGGACATTATATCTCAGACATTCTGCTACTTCTTTAATTTTGAACAGTCAGCAAAGAAGTCGATATACAGTCATCTACCAGAAGTTTTGCATTTCCACACATTCCTATCTGAATACCGCCAACAAATCTGTCTAATTTGTCCCATATAAGTGACTTTGAGAGAAGATCGTATGCATGACTCATGATACTGACGTCAACTTCCAGGTTTGATAGTCCCATGTCCTCATAAAAATATGTTTTCTTTTTATGTATAAACATTTATATTATGTACTATAATTGTAGCCCTAACATGATCACGTACATTGTCCCAAAGTGTTATACACAAACTCCCCTCGGTGCGATCGGCCCTGAAACTTCTCACATATTTGTATAAATTTAATGTCCATCCGTAACCCAGCATTCCTTCGGAAATATGTACACATTTCCATAAATATGATTTCTGATATGTAAAGTTGAAACGAAAAACCGATAGCCAAACCGAAAAAGGAAAATAAGCAAAACAAAGAATCAAAAATATATATTGATGCCACAAAACATGGACATATGCATACACGTATAAATAATCAACAAACCAGCAGCCGTCAGTGGATCGACAGCAACAGGTTCCTTCCTTCTGTCTTCGTTACTTTATGTGATCTCGTTACCGATTGTTGTCATACGCAAACAATTTTTGATTTCAATTGTTTCTGATTTCATTTTTGACTTTGAATTGTGACAATTCTGTAGAAAAAATCCCATGTCTGTGAAGACTCATCTCAAGGAATACAAGCGACACAGTGCACAGTGGTTGCACAGCGACAATGTGTGAATAATTGTAGAGTGTCTAAAGTAATGAAATGATGGCAATAAATATACGATTCGATTGGGGATGAGGATCGCGCAAGGGTAGCATAAGTAGTATTTGGAAGAAAAAAATGGGGTGTGGTTTTTGTCGGTGACCATTATGAACCGGAAAAATTACCTTTAGTAATTAAGATAATGAAAAATAGATCCTTTCTCTAATGTCAATTCATATTTGAGTTCGTTAGAAAATGGTACAAAACAGATTATTTCCGAGGGGCTCATCTAATTTCATAATTTACAGTACCGATGCATCGCGATGGTTGGACAAAAAAAAAATACCATGCTTCCACGCCCTCTACATATTGCACTCAAAAAGCAAATAGTGTTGGCGTTCTTTACTTTGGAGCCACTGTCCATTGGTAGTTAGCATCATGCAAGACACAGAAAGAAACAAATCAAGGTTTAACCTGTAGAAAATAAAAATATATTGAATCACTTTGCTTTAGATATTTTCGTTTTGTTTACTTTTTTTTCGCATAAAACGAAACGTTCGTTTACGTGTGGAAAGAGGTGAATTGAAGTGTTGCCTTGCAGCCCAACCATTGTCACTGCATACATATGAGCTGCAAAAATATCACAACACATCAGCGGTTACCAAAAACAAAACAAACAAAAAAAAAATTTCCCCTTCAAAAACTTTATTCATTTATTCCAATAATAATAATGCAATGCAAACGGTGATTGTCATCATCATCATCGCCGTCGCTGTCGTTGGCTGTCGTCCTAGTCGTTGTCTCAAAGACGTCATCGTCATCATCATCATTGTCGTCATCGATTGTCATGAGCTTGAACGTTTTGTATCCGCGGCAAGACAATGATATTTATTGTGTTTAGTAGCGAATCAAAATCAGAACTGTAACCGCAGATGCTGACGCTGCAACTGAAGCTGTATGACGTGTTTGCATTGTCATAGCAAAAAAAATATATATCCTTGGTATCTTCCAGCCACAGTGTTTGTGGACACAACAACATTGTGTTACCTGGATTGGTTTTCATATGTCCAGCATTGTGAGGATATAGAGTCTTTTCATTCTCATCTTTAGACGTCCGGTGTTTCTAGCGCCTTGAGCCACATTTTAGGCAAACCCCTAAACAACGTTAACTTGGAGTTGTGAGATTATATTATACTAGTAAGTTGTAATGCGCCTATGGCGCCCGTTGAAATATGGAAAAAAAATTTTGTTGAAAAAAAAAAATTTTGTGAAAAAAAAAAATTTGTTGAAAAAAAAAAATTTTGTTGCAAAAAAAAATTTTGTTGAAAAAAAAAATTTGGAAAAAAAAATTTTGGAAAAAAAAAAATTTTGGTAAACAAAAATTTGGGGAAAACACAATTTCTGTACAAAAAAAAAATATTATTTTTTTATTATTATTATTTATAGAATTATAGAATGCCTATTTAAATTCCTACGTACCGCGTGACAGAGTCAGTGAATCAGTGTATCAGTGAATCAATGTCGAGGGTAAATATATATTAAGATATTGCGATACCCAGTTATGGTCTCCAAGGACTTATGAACCTATAGCCACCTCCATTCATATTAGAACGTGTACTGCATTAATTTCGACACCTTCCAAGCAAAGATAATTTCCTTAAAAAATCAATAACATTTTCCAGTGGAAATAACAAAAACGGAAAATAATACCTCTGCTGGTCTTTGCATAGCAGCACCACACTGAGCCAGAATTCTCTCCGCGGAACAATTTCCGAGGGTTCATAACGACCCGTGGTACCAGATCCCAGTCTTCGGTCCAACTTACATATTTATTTTCCATCCACGAATAGCCGTGGAACTGCTCTCGAATCAGTGAGCTGTGCGCGATATAATTGTGTCTACATACAGATCGGGACCTACTGTTTAAAGTCTGCTCCGAACGGCTAATGGTTTTCTAGAGAAGTTTTACATGGCTTAGGGATTACTATCGTACTCGTACGGTGGAAAACAGCCGCTTAAAAGTGTTTTACTATCTTACTCGGGGTTGAACCTGGGTTTACTTGTGTGATAGTCGCACACTCTACCTACTACACTACGGCCGTCCACTCCGGTCAAACCACTCAAATAAATAGCTGAGGATTTACTTAGCCAGAATTTATTCCATAAAATATATCGTCCACACCACAGATGTGCTACAGATTAAAGTGAGTATATGTCATGCTGCAACACCTTCACTTACAACACTCTGTTGTACCAGAGTATCAATTTTAAACCATGTATTTAGCATGGCTTCTCCTACTCCTACAGTTCTAGGGATCACGGCAACTGGTTGCAATGCAACTCCACACCGAGTTTGCACTCTCCCCTCGATTTGGGTTTAAACCACGGACACAACGAAACTACACAGAGGGCCCAGGGGTTATTGACTCCCATAGTACTAGAATTAGGTCGCCGGTCAGACCACGTAACCAAAACTGCAAATAGTTCAGTACTGGTGGGGATAAATGTATTCTCTACCAGTCAAGATATCATTAGATCTCTTGATTCTATCGTCCACAACTCACTATCAACCGCAGATCACTCAACAAGATGGCTCGGCTGTTCATCTTTCATTTTATCTAGAAGCCGAGCCAGAGAAATACCAAAGTACTGCAGAGCAAATAAGCTGGCAATATTTGGGACTCTTTACACATTTCAATTAGGGTTTTTATTTTCCCGACTTTTATCAACTCCTTGGACATTTTTTGACCCTAATTTCAACCGATCTGAATGGATATTTGCAAACTCCTACAGAGTTGCTCTATCACGCTTTTCCCTATAGAGAAAGCAACAATAGGTACAAGTCTGGCTTAGGTTGCATTCCGTCTAGAAAAATGTGGCTCCGCTTAAATGAGCCACGTTCCTCACGCAACGCTCTATAGAAACCCGATGTCTCAATGGTTGTGTGCATCATGACAGCGCACTGTCTTGTTATCAGCCATGCTATGAGACTGGAGGTTGTGTCTAGCGACCAGCGTTGCCGTTGATGATACTAAAGTATCAAAATGATACTTTTTTTGGGTCTTGCCACTTTTTTGATACTTTTTGTTTTTGATACTAAATTTGATACTTTTTGTTTTTAGATCCCTCTATGATCAAATCAAATGTTTATATAGATTATTTCGATTTAATATCTGAATTTAATTATAAAATTAAAGATGCAGATGAATTTGTGAGCGAATATCAATCTTTGGAGGCTTTAACAAAAGAAAAAACATGGCAGCGCCTTTTCCAAATTAGGGATGCTGAGGAGTTTTGGGGGAAAGTAGGAAAAATGAAAAATTCCTACAACGAGCCCTTGTTCCCTACATTAAATAAATTTGTGTCATATATTTTTAAACTGCCACACAGCAGTGCTTGCGCTGAGCGTATTTTTTCAAAACTTTCTCTTATGAAAAATATGCTAACAAAGTTCAGACCTGTAATGAGAGACTATCAGCTCTTAATTTGGTAGATACTGATTTAGAAGATTGGAAGCCAAACCCGGAATTAATTGACAAATTCCGAAAAAAAATTATTCATTACTTCATTTCTTTACATGAATTCGTATTTTTTACCTTGTTTTATTGTCCTGCTTACTTTGTACCTAATTTGAAGTAATTTTTAAATAAAAAAATCGTTTTAAAACGTTTTATACTTTTTTTTAAAAATGATACCTTTTTTTGGTACTTTTTTTTGAAAATGATATTTTTTGAAAAAAGTCAACGGCAACGCTGCTAGCGACTACTGCAGCAGCTGTGGAAATGAGTAGATCTAGGAGTCCTGTACTTGCCCTGCCTTGGCGAAAAAAAGTAGGTTGTGATTTCTCTTCGGAACTAGGTGATCTCTCCGATATTGATATTGGTCAACTTATGAGCTTTTTGGAGCGTGGTACGATTTTTCTTGGTTTTATAGGGCGTGGGCCGACTATGGTACGATTCTTCTAGATTTCATAGTATTCCAATCGACAACAGAGTCTTGGTGTGTCTGTTTATCGCGACTAACGTGTATAGTCTACAACAAGTTGTTTATTCTCTGCCTATGTCCCGTTCCAACTGTAATACAAAATATAGTCGACTTTTTTGACGTCTTCCAAACACTGTGCATTGTTATGTATGAATGTCTTTTCGTTAAGTTATATCCTTTTATGGTGATTTTTGATAGGTGACAGATATTTTTATATATTCTTATAATACTGTGATTTTTTGTTGTTGTCGCTCGCTGCCACGACACGACTTTCAGCTTCTGAATTTATGAGTTGTCAATTGCGAAAATAAGCTGAGATTTTTTTTTTTTTTTTGTACGTATCCTGCTCAGGTTTAGCCGTTCTCCAAGACGGCCGTCTTATCCGATCCTCAAGCAAGTCACACGTGTATGAGTGATGATTTTGTGTGGAATTTATTTTTTTTGATAACAATTTATGATTTTATGTAAATTGAATTCGTTCGTTACATTGTAAAACGTACAGTACAGTGTGCATTTGTAATGAAATTCCTTGGGTCAGGTAAGGTTTTTCATAAAATGAATGTCGTCCGTTGGTGTATAGTGAAATGCGTATTACGGAGGACTTCGTACATATAAGGACATTCGATTACACATTCATACATTGTAAGTCTTTCTCATTTTCATCGATGTATAATTGGTTTTTTTTCAGTGCGGGTGTGTGTGTGTGAATAACGTCTGTCTTTTGTGCCATTTTGTCGATGTGTGTGTTCGGGGAGTTGAATAAAATCCAATATTGGATTTTCACGCTAAAATGCCTTTGAAAAAAAAACGATAATTTTCATTTACACGCTGTGAAAGGCCACTGGCTTTACTGCTATCCACATACCCAATATGTATGTATAGAATATACGTTTGTATGTATGTGTGTATATGGTGTATAAAATCCGGATTACGCATCCTACGGGCAATATTTCTGTGCATAATGTTGACTCGGTACACATACACTGGCAGAAAATCGTAACACCCATAAAAAAAAAAATCAGAACTAATTTCGACCAGATCATTAAGAAATTTAGATGGGATCCTAAATCCGTTACCAATGACAGATAAAAAAGGGTTGAAAGTGTACGATGATGGAAATCTTACTTACTTAAGTAGGCTCTGCTACCTGTTGTTGGTCTTGGCCTGTTTAATATATGATTTCCAAGCACTTCGGTCTTCTGCTTGGCTTCTCCAGTTCGTATTACCAAGGATCTTTATGTCTTCTTCCGCTTGATCCATCCACCAGAGTCGCGGTCTTCCATGTGTGCGAAGCCTCATTATTATGGGAACCTTATAAACAAAAAATTTCTGATACAACAATAAAATCTACTTTATTTGTAACTGCATATTTTTATTAGTTGCCCCTTTCATTAAAAAAATAGTTGTAAAAACGCATGCTTCAACTAACCAGTATTTAAATCACATAGCGTTTTTCCTAGTTGCCTCTGCCATTTTTGTGGACAAACAAACAGCAATTGCTCCAAATAACCTATTTTCTTTAGTAAAGAAAACTAAATTATTTAATTGACCTTGTCAAAGTATGTAGCTTTTTCAGTAGTTGCCTCTACCATTTCACCAACGTTGAGCAAAAGGTCTGCAATTGCTACGACAAACAATTTCTTGGTAGTAAGAAGAAACAGACTGTGTAATTAAGAATGTAGAACCATAAACCAGTTTCATTAGTTGCATCTACCATTTATAAAAGTTACTCCTGCTAAGCATTTTTCGGTAGTGAGGGAAAAAACTGTGAAATTGAACAATCTTAATATATATTTACCCTCGACACTGATTCACTGACTCTGTCACGCAGTACGAAGGAAATTAAATAGGCATTCTATAATTCTATAAATAATAATAATAAAAAAAATAATATTTTTTTTTGTACAGAAATTGTGTTTTCTCCAAATTTTTTTTTACCAATTTTTTTTTTTTTTTACAAAAATTTTTTTTTTCCACAAAATTTTTTTTCCACAATTTTTTTTTTTTCAACAAAATTTTTTTTTTCCCAAAAATTTTTTTTTTCAACAAATTTTTTTTTTCAACAAAAATTTTTTTTTTCAGCAAACTTTTTTTTTTCAAGAAAATTTTTTTTTTCCACAAAAATTTTTTTTTTTCAACAAAATTTTTTTTTTTTCCACAAAAATTTTTTTTTCAACAAAATTTTTTTTTTCAACGAAAATTTTTTTTTCAGCAAAAATTTTTTTTCCACAAATTTTTTTTTTCGAAATTTAACATGTACAATCAAAAACAATTTTAATTAGTTGCCTCTACCATTTATAAAAAAAATTAAAAAAATGACACAAATGTCCATAACCTTTTTGGCACAGTAAGAGAAAAGACACAGTGTAACTAAACATTTACAACCATATATAATTTTTATAAGTTACCTCCTAAGCGACCCGGTGGAGGTTGTGTCTTCGATTCCGACCAAAGGCTTTGGTCAGTCGCTGCAATAATCTAGCCATATGGTCTGTGTTATCCGGCTTATAACCAAAATTAGCATATAAATTTTCTTTGTATTGTAATTAATAATAAATAAATATAATCTTAATATATATTTACCCTCGACACTGATTCACTGACTCTGTCACGCAGTACGTAAATAGGCATTCTATAATTTTCTATAAATAATAATAATAAAAAAAATAATATTTTTTTTTGTACAGAAATTGTGTTTTCCCCTAATTTTTTTTTTTACCAAAAATTTTTTTTTTCCAAAATTTTTTTTTTTACAATTTTTTTTTTTTACATAATTTTTTTTTTTTTACAAAATTTTTTATACAAAAATTTTTTTTTTACAAAGTTTTTTTTCCAATTTTTTTTTTCCAACAAGATTTTTTTTTTTCAACAATATTTTTTTTTTCAACTAAATTTGTTTTTCCACAAAATTTTTTTTTTTCAACAAAAATTTTTTTTTCCACAAATTTTTTTTTTCAACAAAAATTTTTTTTTTCCACAAATTTTTTTTTTCAACAAAATTTTTTTTTTCAACAAAAATTTTGTTTTGAACAAACATTTTTTTTTTCAACCAAATTTTTTTTCTCAACAAAAATTTTTTTCTTTCAAAAAAATTTTTTTTTTTCAACAAATTTTTTTTTCCATATTTCAACGGGCGCCATAGGCGCATTACAATTTACTAGTAAATAAATAAAAACAAAAATATAACATCAGACCTCGAGCTCGATTTTTATTAACCTTTACCGAAATGTACCTAAAGGTCAAAGATTAAAACTATTAATTATAAATATTCAATTCCGATTTTACAGAGTAAAAACCGAAAATTTATTTTTCAAAACCAACACCGCTAATGTACAAATCTCACCAAACTATTAATACGTTGTTGAGAGAAAAAAAGTCGCATTTTTCTGTCAGTGCCTTTTCCGTATTAAAGTCAGTTTTTCTGCAGTTTTCCCTCATCGTGTTGTTTCATAATCATTGCGCCCAATAACCAATCACTGAATGAGAGTTTCAATGAATGACCGACCGACTGAATGAATGACTGACTGAAAGAACTGCTTACTTTTATTTAATACCATTCCAATGATTTTCCTTTCTGGTCAAAAGTATTTGACTGCTGCATTGACTGCAGTGCCACTGATGATGGCGATGCTGCTGCCACGGCCCAACCGCCCACAATGCTTCCGTGCATTTTTGAATAAAAACTTTTAAATTATTCTCTTTGGCCATCTGTTTGGCACAGCGCAGTCCAACGAAAACAAAAACAAAAAAAACGAAAAACTTATAAAGTTTTCACACCGTAATATCAATATGCATGCTGCGCAAAGCTGAACTGTATGAAAAATCCCCGTATCTCCAAATGAAAGAAGAAGAAGAATAACGACAAAAAAAAATTAATCAAAATGTATGAAATTAAAGGAGGGAGAAAAAAATCAATTTATTTCGCTGTAAGGCCTTTACGTGCCCCACCAACCATGATAAAATGAAATGAAATGATGAAATTTTGTAGGTGCCATCCATCCAATGGATGGGCTACCAAGTGAATGACATTCATTCTTGGGCTTTAAAAGTATTGAACTGATTTTTTTTCGGGTTGATTGACTCATTGACTGAGTGAATGATTGATTTTTGTGTAAGTGTGTGTGTGTTTGTTTTTTGTTTGTACGTTTTTATTGTCAACGCAAAGTTTATTAGTTTCATAAAATAGTTATTTTTGGTGTTAATGGAATTTCTAGATTTGCCAAAATGTATGCTGGTCGTTTTGTACCTTCTGTTCAAGTGACCATTGTGATGGACTACTTTTCTCCGCATATATTTAATGGTGTCGTGTTTTTTGTTGTTGTTAAATTAGGGTGACCATACTGACTGGAGGTATTCACTGGCCATTGAAAATGTTTACCTTGTTGAAATTAAGACTTTTGAAATTCTATTTTTTGTTTGACACATTTTTTTAGATTAATATACTTTTTTTTATATCGAAAATTTTTCCTTAGTGGACATTTTTGTAATTTTATTTTCGATATTTTTTCCTCATAGTATAGTCCTAATCAAACGTGTTGGCTATACATATTTTGCAGGAAATATATATCTGTTTAAAAACAGCTGCGACATACATATGATTGGGCTAGATGAAATGATCCCAAATATATATATGTTTGTATACAAACATTAATATTGTTGTATGCAAACATATATCATAAAATATAACCCCTATATATGGGCAGGAACTTTTATAGAATCGTATCCAAGACATAAAGGGTTATCCATTTTGCTTTTTAAAAGTAAACGTATTTAAAACACATATAAAATATTTTTTATCATCATATTTCTTTCTTATTATAAAGTTTGAACGTTGACATTATGTGTGAAACACTACATCATTTAAGTAACCACCATGCGAAGTGTTGCAAGCATTGATTCTTTTGAGGTAATTTTGGACCACTTTTTGGCACATATTGGGCGGTATCTCAGCCATAACTTGACGAATGTTGGTTCTTAAGTGCTGAAGACTTAAAGGTTTATCTGCATAAATACGGTCTTTCGTGTAGCCCCACAAAAAAAAGTCTAATGGTGTCAAATCGCAAGATCTTGGTGGCCAGTTGATGTCGCCACGACGAGAAATTACGCGGCCAGGAAATGTATCTTGCAATAAAGCCATATTCGCTCAAGTTGTGTGGCACCGTCTTGTTGAAACCACATATTCTCCAAGTCGTATTCTTCCATAGCAGGCAAAAAAAGTCGGTTATCATACGACCATAACGCTCCGAATTGACGGTTGACAGTCGTTCCCTCGTCTTTTTCGAAGAAGTAAAGTTCCAATCACACCTTCGGCAAAAGAGCGCACCAAACAGTGACTTTTTGTGGATGTAATGGCCTCTCTTCAATTACTTGAGAATTCTCAGAACCCCAAATACGACAATTTTGTTTATTAACATACCCACCGAGTGAGAAATGTACCATAAACCATAATCTCCTCTTAAATCACGATATGTGGCTGTGTCAGAATCACCATTTTTGTATTAGGTTCTAATAATTTGTACGCATTGTGTGATCCATTTTCGTCAATGTCAGACTTCCAACTGAAAAGAAAAAAAATTGGTTTAACAACATAATTTGACTGATGTCGAATTCCAGCCCTATACTTTTGAAAACACGAAGATATTGCAAGAATGGTGATTTTTCAAGAATCCACAGGGAAACTGTAAAACAGTACGACGACAAAAAGGCGACCTACGAAAAGCTGACTGCTGTAGCCTTAAGGAAGTAAATGAATTTATCAACATCGGCTCCGCCGTCAATAGAAAGAATGATGTCAACATTATGAAAACCGAAGGGCCGACTACTTCAGACTACGCCAACAAACTCCACACCACGATTATGGAAATACGGTGATTGTACTTGCTGGGTCAGGGCTGCCGAATCTATTCAAACGCTCCAGCCAGAAAGGCATTCAACGACATCCATCACAGCAGGTGCAGATAGGTAGGACCGAGACTCCGGTGAACGGACCCAGAGATATAAAGCACAAGACTGAGGTGCTTGCAGGCCAAAACAACTACAACTTGGGCAGCCATCTTAAAACAGAGAGAACAATTCTTGGGGTTTTTCATTTTCCTTCACAATGGCCACCTTTATCTTCAACGTGTGCCTCACACATTTTAATGTGATCCAAATATTTGTAGTTTTATTATTTTTATTTTAGTTTTCTGTTAACATTTTGTTATAATTTTAATGTGTTGAGAATTTTAATTGGGCATTTTGACGAAAACCAAGTATTGTTGTGTCAAAATTTAATATATCACGGATTTCGTGTGTAAAGTTTGGAATCCACAAAAGCGATACGTTTTCGTTTTTTTTTTTTTGGAGCACCATGAATCTGAATTTGCACGTTTTACCAAAATGAAAGAAACACAACAAAAAAAAAAAAAAATGAACTGATTTATAATGTGTCACAATATGAAGAGGTTTTGGTCTTTTTTTTTTGTACACAATCATTTTTATTATATCGTACAAAACGATATGTATATTTACTCGTACATTATACATTAAACATAAGGCGGAATAGTTCGCTGTATTTTTCATTCGAAAAAGAGACAGGCAGTCTTGTGTTTTAACGATAAATGACGGCCATTATGAAATTTTAACCATAAAATTTATTTAAATTACCAGTTGGCCATTGAGCAAAGAATGGACGATAATAATATTCGTTTCGTTGAAACACTGATATACCTACATATTTTTTTTATTACGTTTTTTTTCTTTTCTTTTTATTTTTGGGGTGTTGACGAATTATGGCAACGCCTCTGTGGGTATTTATACGATTTTTATAGTTTTATTCGTTTTTTTTTTGGTTCTGTGTGGTTTATATCAAGTGTGTCGTATCATCACCGGGCTCTGTAGTGACAGACCTAGTATTCCCTTGGCCCCAGTCTTCAATATGTTAAACATTGAAATGCATATACAAATCGACCAACAGCCAATTAACAAAAAACACTCCACAACTAGTATCTCATCCTCAACAACCATTTAGGAATGAACATTTTATTAATCATGTTTACATCTTAAGGGCTGATTAATTATATTGTACTTTTGCACCTTTAACTGCAACGGCTCGTAATATTTTCATATTATTTTCCACACATGTATTACTGCCAGGGGAAGCTGAAATAAAGTTTAGCTTAAATGTGCATGTTCGAAGGCGTAAAACGCTACAAAACATCGATCGACGATAAGGATCACTTGCTCGTATCCGACAAGGTCTAAGCGCCCACTAATAATGTGATCCTTGTGCGCTGAAACATTACGAAAGAGCTAATAATAATTCATTTGATGTGCGAATACATGACGTGCCATTGAGTTCTTAAGAATTCTGCATATTTAAGGATGCATGCATGTCCTGGGGACATGCGTTTCCTTACCAAGGAAATGCAATGAACAGTGAAACCCAGTGGCAATTTAAGGCTGTTTGTTAACACAACAAAAAGGTGAATGAGCATTTAAATAAAGTTTATATCATTTTTGCCCGGATGGTAAAATGGCAAAGAGGAAGAATATATTTATGTAGGGATAAGCTGAAATAAATGCACTCTACTCTAATATGATTGGGATGGCAAATGAAATAAGTTAGGCTCTATGAAAAATACCACAACTGAAAAATATATGTTGCTTGCAAAATACGCTTGGGACAATCTGATACAGAGGGCATTTTTTTCCTGCGTGTAGAAAAAACCCATAGCTGTCATCTAAAGAAAAAATTCTCATCTGACTTAGGACGTCTGCACACTAGATGGTCTTTGATATTTGTGCATCTTTGACAACAACAAAAAGACAAAAAATAAATAATGACAGCTGTAATTTGTCTGAAACATGTAAACAAATCAGACCAGAAAAGATCTCTGAATTCTGGATAGATTTTCTAAGGCACATCCAAAAATATTGTCCGCAAATCATAGGGTCTCTGCAATGGGCAAGTGGCAAATCCGTTCCACAGGTGCCTAGTCTGCTTCAATGTAGGCTGAAAGAAGGTTGAGATCATCTGATGATCCGCCGGTATTCAAAATGATTAGTGGCTACACGGGTGCGAGGTCCTTTGTAGAGGTTTTCAAAGACAACCTGGAGCGGGCGGTCATCTGCAGCTGAGATATAAAGGCCATCATTCCCAGGGTGTAATCCCAAGTTCTCTAGGACATGGCAGATTCCAGCTTAACTGGAATCCTTAGACATGCCTCTAGACACTTGGAAGCTCCTACAGCGCAATAGAGGCACCGAGTGAAGGGCTTCGGTCAAAAGGTTGTATTCCATACAGACAGAGTGGCTCCAGATTAGATGTAGGCGTTCGCACACAATGCTGTCGTTATCAAGATACGATATTTATTAGTTGTGTCCGATTGGAAGGCATGCAATGGGACAGAATGTTGCGACTAGTGACTTTTGCTCAAGCTGTTGGGATAAAGAAGAAGAGCTTTGCATAAAACACTTTCTTTGCACTTGAGCTGAGCTGTCGAACAGGCGGGGATTAACAGCTGGATTATTGCACGACTCAGGAGCATTTTGAGGCTCCCAGGATGGTCCAAAGGGGCAGCAAGGGATGCCATTCAATACCATTCCGTGGAATCACAATTCTTAGTATAAGTGAGAATGCTTTTCAAACTGCCACGCTAACCTAACCTACTTTGCCTTGCATCATTGGTTATAACACCGTGTTACAAAAAATAGATTTTTTTCTGTCCTATGAACCAAATGCACATATTCGGAAAGAGGGGAAAAAATAAAAATACACATGTATCGGCGATTTTCATGTACACGTCGGATTTTTTTTTTTTAAGTTTGAAGTATAAATCTCGTAGTGGCCTGTGTGAAAGCCTTTCGACCGATTTTTAACCCTTTTTCAGTGATCCAATCGAGCTGATTTTTGGCAGGCAGACTCGTGGAAATGTGTGTATCACGTCAAATTTTTTAAAAACAATTTTTATCAAATCTCAGATTTTCCCCAATTTTTATTATTTTTGAAAAAAAATATTTTTTCACTTTTCTTAGCATAACTTGAAGAGACTCCAAATTTTTAAACTACTTAAGCGTTACGAAAAAAAAATGTTTTTTGAACTGAAACCTTAAAAAAAAAAGCTAACCATTTAAAAAAAAAAAAAAAATTAGGAAAATCTAAGAATTGATAAAAATCTATTTTTTAAAAAATTTTCGTGATACAGACATTTCTACGAGTCTGCCTGCCAAAAATCAGCTCGATTGGATCACTGAAAAAGGGTTAAAAATCGGTCGAAAGGCTTTCACACAGGCCACTACGAGCTTCATACTTCAAACATAAAAAAAAAATTTCTGACGTGTACATGAAAATCGCCGATACACGTGTATTTTTATTTTGTATCCCCTTTCCGAAAAAGTAAATTTGGTTCATTGGACAGAATGTGTGTAACACGGTGTAATGAAGTCCAAATTCCGTTTTTTTTCATTCAAGTCTTGTACGAATGTATAAAGTAGAGCACAGATGACTTTTATTCTCCAGACGGATAGAAAGAATTAAAATTTTAATGTTACATGCCCAACCATAAACAGAACACTCCAAACGCTTTGCATTGGTGTGGCCAGCGTTTATATAATTTCATGTATAGGGGCTTTTTAATAAGCCAGACAAATGTGTTTTTGATACAAAAACTTGAGCATGCATAAGGACTACAAATTAATTTAAGCCTTTTACCGTCATTTGCGTTCGTCTTTCTGAGACTGACGTGAGTTCCATAACTGTGAGAGTGTGTGTGTGATGTGACTTTTGAGTCGAGTTGTCCCCCACCAAAAAAAAAAGTCCTAAAAATATTGTTTACACCGGTGTAAGAAATATTTCCTATACACTTTCCGCTGTTATCCAATGGTATTAATTGGATCTTAAGATAATGAAAAGGATACCCTCAGTTCAGACGTAACCCTTGCTAAAGGAAAGGAGTTTTCGGACACATGTTTATTTTTTCGGTTTTATTCGGTTGCCATGTTTTTCGCCGGACTGCATAATGAATGGTTGTCTCTGAGCTATGACAACTTGATAAACGCTCATCAGGACACATTGCAAGCGCGTTTATGTTCTAAATACTCCACAGGATATTCAATGACCTCAATGATGTGCATACACTCCGGCGTACCTTCACATTGTGGTATCTGTGTGTATGTGTGTGTGTGTGCTCAAAGAGAATGTTACGCATGCGCGTAGCAACACCTGTTGGCGGTTGTCGTTGCTCGGGGCACTCGATCGATGGTGTGGGGGCGATAAACGGTGGATGATTGTTGCCATGTGTTTTTCTTATACTTTTAATAGCGAAAAGGTTAAATTTAGAATGCCAGCAAATGTGTGTACGCTTCAGTTTCTAAGGGTTATCTGATATTCATTTGGAATTCATTTCAAATTCATTTCTATTATTTATTCTAATTTTATTGTTAAAAACAGTGGGCTGTCTTTATGGGCTTTATGGTTTGTTTTTATCCATTTAACACCTTTTTATTTCTTTATTTTTAGTCACATGTCGACCAAGGCAGAGGTGTGTCCACACATTAATTTCAAACTCAGCCATGCTTATGACATATCTGGGGTATGCCACCTCTCTCCCTCTGACTTGCCATGTGAAACAGTTCAGTTGGTAGAAGAAAAGAAAAAAACACCAAAAGAGTGTCTATTGTTATTATTTAAAGCCATTGCTGTCGAAATGCAAACAAGCGTAAAATATATGCATTTGAGAGGAGAACAAATAATTGAATTTGTCTTAAAGTGATCATAAATCATAGTGATGATAGAAAGTTTTTGTAAAAGGGATTCTTCACTTTAGCTTTTTAACCTGCTCTGTCTTATTTTTAATAATTAATTTCAGAGTAACAAAATCTAAAATCAATCGGTTGAATTCCTTTGTGTGCACAATAATATGGATATCTTCCTTAGCATCTTTTAGCTGGGATTGTAATTGTCAATTACTTCTGACTTCTTTACGGTCACGTGGGGGTTTTCGTTAGATTTGAGAAAATGGGCTAAGTGGGGATGGTTTAAAGAGTGTAGGTTTTAAGTATTAAGCGACAGATTAAAAAATATTTACATAACTTCCGCCCTTCACCCATCTCCCCCTCCTACTGCTGTCATAGCAAAATAATGATAACTCTTTCAATTTTTGTTTTTATTATTCATAGATTATGCAATCCGATGCATCACACATGATGACGTTACAATCCGATGTACGGTAATGTCAACCAAAACCGGAAAATAAAAAAATAAAACAGCACTCAGTCACATACAATCTGTACCATGGACTTATTAAAAGGCATTACAAACAACATCAATTAAAAAACTCATCAATTTTAATTGAATTACAACCATAGAGACAACTCAAATTAACAAAATGATGAAGACAACAACAACATAATACTTAATAATGACAGCATATTACAATGTTTTATAATTTAAAATTATAGCGGATTTTTTTTGCAATCTCTTCGTTGGTGTTGTTGGGGCACACACCCACCCACACACACACACACGCACAGACACATGTCATAAAAATTGCAAATTTATTGGACAAAATGAACAAATTGCGGATAAAATGCCGTAACGGAAACAACAGTAACGTTGTGAAATGATTATAATATTGATGAAACACGAATTCAATTAAGCGCATTCACATAAAAACAAAAAAAAAATAGGAAGAGATAAAAATCACTAGGAGTTAAATCGTTTGATCGAGTTGATTGTCGAAAATGAGCTACTCCATTTACTCTGCTATGATATGCTTCACTGGCTGCAATATGGACACTCGGTCTGGGACACTGGTCTACAAGGGCTCGTAGTTCACAGGAGGCCCATAAACAATATATAAACTATACTGGACCCGCCAACAAAATTCGTTGAAGGTGTTTTAACGGTTTGGTTTCCTTAAGGGATCATCCAATCTGGTCAAGGCCAACTAAGACATACCGGGACATACGTATACCGATAAATAAATTGTCCGAACTTTTAAATTATCTGGACGTTATGTGCAATAGGTTAGACCAATATTGATATCCTTAAAAAAACTAGACCTAGCTGAACCATTGATAACTGCCAGAGGTCTCAAACTGGCACACTGAAGGCCAAAGGTAAAGATCGTCTCTTACATGCGAACGAAATTGGCATTGTCAGCCAGGACAACGAGATATAACTGATGTCTGAAGATGAGTCTGATTGTGAACGAGGTTAAGGCAAGTGTAAGCTGGCAACTGGCTAAGATATGAATGAAGGGAGGACGATCAACGCAATAATTCTGCCAAGATTCCATCTGAGAATCACTGGCCTCTGGGCTCACATGATCGGAGACTGCGTTTCCCTTATAAGAAGATGCAATGAAGAAGCCAGGGAGGAGACAACCAAACACTTTCTACGCCATTCCCCGGCATTCGGAGGATGCCTGGTCTACAAATTCTGGTATTAAATGGTACCAAATGAACTAAAAACCATTAGTAGAGTTTCTTTATTTAAGTCGTCTTGTAAAGCGTACTTATGCGATAAGGTTGAAATGCTTCTACCGTAAAATAAATTCTTACTTTATAATTAATTTACTTAAATAATACGTTTTATATTGTGGAATACAAGTAACACATTTTTTTTTGACTATGTTCTATAGTCTTTTTGTTTGTACCAAATGAATGTGTTTGCCAACTTGCCTCCATAATGCCTTTAGGACGCTGGGGCCGAAATTTAAATGATTGTAAAATTTATAAGTACAAATAAATAAATACAAAAAAAAAGGCTTGTCTCTCCAAAGTTAATATGGATGGAATACACTCCATTATTTCAACAACAAGCGACCGGAACCAGAAAACCTAGGATATTTTTGGGTCCACGAATACACGGTATCATAGCGGAACCTACTGATGGATGCAAGTAAGATATATTTCGGGCAGCTGCCAAATTAACGGAATTGGCTAAGAAACGTGAAGAGAAAGGCTGCATATTGGAGGCCGGAAATGGTAGAGTCGAGACCATCAGAGAACTTGTGTACCTCAATTCGATGTCGTTTTTTTAAATGAGCCGCGACTGCAGAATATGGACGGCCTTGGTGTGGTAGCTGGTGTGTGCGACTATCAAACAAATAAACTCATTTTCAAAGTCGGGTAAGACCATCCAACATTTTTCAGCGGTTGTTGTCCACCTGGCGACTTTACAAGTAAGAGAGTAATCCTAAGCCATCTAGAAAAGCATTAGTCGTTCGGAGCAGGCTTTAAACAGTTGGTCCCGGTCAGTGAGTATACACAATTATATCGCACACAGCTCACTGATTCGAGAGAAGTTCCCCGCCTGTTCCTTCAGGGAATTTTAAGGGAAATAAGCAAGTAAGTGACTACAGAATATTGAAAAGATTGCCCCCTATCTGATTTCTAGTTTCATATTGAATTGTTTGGATTTAGTTTCATATTGAATTGTTTGAAAAAGTCCTGTCAATTTGTTACTCAAGATTTTGTGTCACTTAGCGTCAATTTGGGGGAATACTGAGGTCAGTTATTGATTCCGTCAAGGCCAGCTTTATATATAGAAGAACTGATATTTGTTATAATGTTTTTGAAAGGTGTCTTCAGTGATTCGCATAATACCATCGGGAAAACCTTAAATGTAAGTTAAAGTAAATTTCCTCACTCTCTTGCAATTAATTTTACAGTCGATTGTTTACAAAAAAAAATAGTAATAAATTAATAATCTGGAACTCGAACAACAGAAACGAAAACTGTGGATACTAATTTGTTCACGTTATGGCTAGCGGTCTTCTCTTCTGAAGCTTCTAAATACGCCATGGCTTCCATGGGCGTGATATTCCGCACCCCACTCAGTGGTACCAGCCTGTGGTGAGACAGATGACCGGATGGATACAGAAGTCGTTTCAGAAATTACTTTAGAACCGATTAATATTTTGTACATCGTTTACCCCCGTATTTGTAAAAATTTAACACAAATTTCACACATTCTTCCTTACAAAGCTGTTTTAAGTTTTTACGGGGCTTATTCTTTTGGTACAATAAAGAAGTGCAAGAACTCATCAACGCCTCATGTTACACCTGTTGTCCTCACAACATACCTACTCACATGAGAACTAGTCATACACTCTCCCGTGTAGCGTGCATCAAACGACCAAAAACCCGACCCATCCCTAGCCATAACTACCAAAAAAAAAGGAAAATATATGAAAATACTGCGTATACAAAAAACAGGAAAAAAAATGTTAAAATAATTATAAACAATTATACTCTTTATAATGGCATTGACATGATTTAATTAATTATGACAACAAAATACATACGTATGGACAAAAAATGTTTTAATTATCGGCTTTATCGGCAATAAAAATAAACTGAATTCTTTTCGCTTTATTGCTCCCTCTGCTCTGTAATCACAATTATTAATCTTTTTCGTTTCATTTTTTTCCTCTCTCTGTATACATTTTCATATCATCAATTAACATATTTCATTCTCACTATTTTTTTTTTTTTTTGGTTCGTACCACTCACCAATCCATGGCCTACAATCACTGGCAACGGCGAATGCGATTGAGGCTAAGGGGAAATGTGGTTGGCTTAAATATAGTCCAGCCATAATTGATAACCTTCCACGGACTTTGTCTAATTTTCAAATGGCATCTTATGGGCGTAAGTTTGTTTTGGCTTGACGTTTGCCTGTGAAACTACGAGTTGCCACAAAAGTTATACCATTAATTAGTCACTTGATTTATGTGGATGGCGGCGCTGATGATGATGACGATGGTGATATGGAACCTGGAGTAACGCATGTTGCAACGACTAAAATCCGGCATCTATTGCCATTGAAATGTGCAGCAGCATGGACTGTCGCATGTACATATGTATGTGGCGCTCTCATGCAAGAGTGCGGTAGATAGATTTCGGTATGTTCACGTATGCGACTGCACAAGTTGACATCTTTGTAATAAATGCATAGCTTTTCAAGGAGTTGAAATCAGATGTAAAGCATGACAAGATGAATTTCATGTCTATACAATGTATTGTCACAGATAAGAAACCATAAGTGCAGAATTAATTCGATTCATAATTCTTCAGCGCTTCGTATGAATAGGGTGGTTATCATATCAGAAGATGCTATTGTGGGCTTCATTCCACAAGACTTAGCATGTTTTTGGGGAGAGTGTTTTTATGAATTCGAATAATGTCACTTTTGCCAAAATTATATTTAGGTGTCTACTATTTTTTTTTTTTTTGTTATTTGTGAAGTAAATATATATAGAATACATATCGCCATACTTTTCCAGAATGTGGAATAGAGTGAAAATACAGAGGACGATTTTCAGTCAAACATTTTCAAATTCGACGAGGCATCTTTTACAACTGGCCGGTTACGTAAAGAAATAAAATATGCGATTCTGGGTCACTGAGAATCCAAGTATCATTCTTCACAAAGACACTACACGATTTACTATTTATGACAGGCATTATCCGTTGTGTATATCATGGATAATTTATTTATTTATTTACTAGTAAGTTGTAATGCGCCTATGGCGCCCGTTAATTTGCTTGAGAAAGTATTTGTTACTTAATTTTAAAAATTTTGTAAAAAATATTTTGAGAAAACTATTTTGTAAAAAAATTTCGAAAAAAAATAAAATTGGGAAAAAAAACATTTGTGGAAAAAAATTTTGTTGGAACAAAAAAAATTTGTGAAAAAAAAAAATTTTGTTGAAAAAAAAAATGTTTGTTGAAAAAAAAAATTTTGCTGAAAAATAAATTTTTGTGGAAAAAAAAAATTTTGTTGAAAAAAAAAAAATTTGTGGAAAAAAAAAATTTTTGTAAAAAAAAAAATTTTTGTAAAAAAAAAAATTTGGAAAAAAAAAAATTTGGTAAAAAAAAAATTTGGGGAAAACACAATTTCTGTACAAAAAAAAAAATTATTTTTTTTATTATTATTATTTATAGAATTATTATAGAATGCCTATTTAAATTCCTACGTACTGCGTGACAGAGTCAGTGAATCAGGGAATCAGTGTATCAGTGAATCAGTGTCGAGGGTAAATATATATTAAGATTAAAGATTAATTACAATACAAAGTAAATTTATATTATAATTTTGGGTCCAAGGGTAAACCGGGTGACAAAGACCATTTGGCTTGATTTTTGCAGCGACAGACCAAAGCCTCTGGTGGGAATCGAACCCACAACCCCCACGCTGATAGGCAAGCACGCTACCAACTCGCCTACCGGGGCGCTTATATATCATGGATAATGTTTGCCATATTTGCTGACTTATTTTATTTAATATTAAATTTGGGCCTTATTTCACTTAATATTCCATTAGGGAACATACGGGGAACTTGACTCGAATCAGTGTCCTGTGCATTGTTTAAAGCCGACTCCGAACGGATATTGCTTTTCTAGAGAAGTTTTACATGGATTAAAGATTACTCACAAAGTCGCCAGCATTTACGAGGTGGACGCAAAACTGAGTCCGGATAAAACTGTACTCTCTTTAAATCATTTTCTAACTCATCCTATTATGAATTTAATATTCTTCGAACAATAATATTGTGATAGCAATTTTATCTACATTTTCCTTAAATCAATCCCAGTTCCGGATAATTTCAATTACTTATTCGGGCTTAAATTAATCCAAGCGGTCTACACATAAGTCCATTTCGAACTTATTTCTATTCCATTATGAACTCTAATCTATTCTGAAAATCAAGACCATTCGGGCTCAGCTATGGATAAAATTAAGAATTCCGAGCTACAAAAATCCGTACTTAATTCAAGTTTTTTTAACTTGGAACACCTGACTCAGTGCACTTGATTTCGAATAAAATAAAATTAAATCAATTTTCTAATACTCATTTCTATTATTTCTATTATCCCATGAAACAAGTTGCGGTGGAAAAAATATAAATATAATAAAATATTTAAACAAACGACGCTGATGATCACACTATTTGACTGCGACAAATCACTAGCAACCAATTTACATAGGAAATTAGCCCCATACAGCAAAACTCGCACACACCGAAAACAATATTCATATTCATTTAAATGAAACTACAACAAATCAAGAAAAGAAATCGGTATTTTTTTTGTGTACCGAAATTTATATGAGAAAATGTCACCGAAAACGATCAACACCAAATAAATTTCATTATAAATATTCTCACGATTTTAATCAAATCCCAAAATACGCTTGGACCAGATTGAAAACCCGAAAACCAAAATGCAAAATAGCCAAACAAAAGAAACAAAAAATGGAATGTCACAGAAGAAAAAGATGGATGTGCGTTTTTCGATCAGCGGTAGTTGATTAATAAAATATTCATAATTTCCAGTTTCGATTGTATTTTGGATGTCGTTGAGTTTTATAGATGACATTTAACAAATGTTTTCATTAGAAACAAAATGTTTGCCAAAAAACGATGGGATGCCATCAGAACTGAATACACTGTGAAAAAACATGTTTGTTTGATTTTAGGAATTAATGAAAACAGTAGTTGGCGATCAGTGAGTAAATTTCATGGAATTTAAATTTATATTATGGAGAAATTCTCCAGATAAGCGAATCCTTTGGATAGAAAAACAGTTTTAGCACTCTGCTGGGCACTGGGACAAAGTGATGTGGATAACAGCAAAGTGACAGATGAAGACAACGTCTTAGCTAGTCTAAGGATCAATTCTCCAAAAAAAACAACAACATATTTACAGACAACAGGATTCCAGTGTCATATCATCTTCGATGACCCACGTGCCCACAATATTCGTATAGCTGCAAGTTGGTTGCCAATCCAGTTTCCAGTTGTCTTGCAGGCCAGTTGCAAGTTTTTCGAACTTGCCAGATATTAGTGAGAGAAATTTTAATAGGATAGATTGATAATTTTCTCAACTCCATCAACATTTCTTCCAGTGTACACCCGTTTCATTGCAATTTTGTGAAACATTTCGAAATTTATTCGTTTCAAAAAATGATTTTTATCTTTTTTATCATGAAATGACGTTTGTTCGTTCGCTCGATAAGCAAATCAATGATTGTTGTATATCTTTTTCACAAAAATCAATTCATTAACTGTATTTTTTTTGTTTTTGTTTATTGTCTTCAGAACTTCTCAGTGAACGAATAAAAAAACGACCCATAACAAGTCGACTCAAATTGAATGGAATCGAATACGTCGCATGACATGCAAATAATGTTGCATGTGCAGGCCGAGTACGTCCGTCCGTCTGTCCGAGCCGGCTGTGGACGAGAGTATTTTACGTACATTTGGCTGTCTGATTGGTTTTCAGTTAAGATTTCTGTTGACTTTATTCGCACTGAAAAAAAAGTGGTCTAAAACGTAAAACTTGAACTTGAAAATAATTCCAGTGTGTGTGTGTAAGTATTTTCTGAGTTCTCCGTTTTGTTTTTCTTTTTGCGGTTTGCTCGTTTCGTTTTGTGGGTTAAATGCATTACAATGGAGTTAAAGGAGAACAACAACAACAACAAAAAAGGAATGAACGTACACAAAATATGCCAATAAATCTGCCAATGGCCTTGTTGTTTTGCATTTCCGCCAATGACTACTGATTTTATGGGTATTTTTCAATTCTAGTGGCATGAACAATTTAAAACTAGATCAAAATAACAACAACAAAAACTGTGGGCTTAAGATTTATTTGCAAATATTCTCACACAACTGCTTTTTTTTTGGCACGGCGAAATTATGTGAGAACTACCGAAAATTCTGAAATTATATGCAGAATTTTGTGTCAACTAGTGGGATGGATCATAGATAAACACGGCATAAGTTCCGCATCGAAACTCGATTTGCTTCAACTTTCACAACATTTTAAGAATTTATTTCTTGGTATGCGGTGGGGTAGGGAATATGCTTTAATTAGTTGTTGTCGTATACGATTTTAATTTGTAACAAAATAATTCTTTTTTAAATTCATCTTAGTCGTACTTATTTGTGTGCTGTGCGAGATCCCCCTCAGAATACATCTAACTGCCAGGAATGCCATTGAGAAAAAAGTGAACTGTCACTGAAAGGGAAATACAGTAGTTAATTTCTGTAACCAAATTTCGCGAAGTAAAATACGGGAAACTTTTCTTAAAACATTTAGCTCTGTCCACGATATAATTTGTATAATAACTGACTTGAACTTTAAAACCTGCTCCGATCGTTTAATGCTTTTTCTAGAGTTTCTTTCTCGTAGTCTAAAAATCGTTGTATTATTTTTGCCATGATATGAAACCTGGTCCAGTCGCACCACGTCTGCCTATTAGAAACGAGGGCTCTATGAAAAATGTCCCAAACGAAAAATGACCCAAATGAAGAATTCCCCAAAATAAATGAAAAATCTCCCCAAAAGCACAATATGAAAAGTTCCCCAAAAATTATGAAAAATCCCCCAAACAATTTATAAAAATTACCCAATGCAAAATGCCCTAAATATTATGAAAAATACGCCAAAAAAAAAAGGTAAAAAAAAACAAAAAAATTAAATGTTACCTACAAATTATGAAAAACTCCCAAATTTTTTTGTGGAATTTTTCATAATGAAAAACTCTAAATTTTTTTTTAGAGAATTTTTCTAATGAAAAACTCTCCAATTTTTTAGAGAATTTTTCATAATGAAAAACTCCTCAAGTTTTTTTGTGGAATTTTTGATAATAAAACTCTCCTATTTTTTTTAGAGAATTTTTCATAATGAAAAACTCTCCAATTTTTTTAGAGAATTTTTCATAATGAAAAACTCTCTATTTTTATAGAGAATTTTTTATAATGAAAAACTCCTCAATTTTTTTGTGGAATTTTACATAATAAAACTCTCCAATTTTTTTTAAAGAATTTTTCATAATGAAAAACTCTCCAATTTTTTTTTTTGGAAAATTGTTTCATAATGAAAAATTTCCTAATTTTTTTTTGGCATTTTCCATTTGCAAATTTTTTTATAGAGCTGAAACGAGAGAATTTGAGGAAACACCTTCTATTCCTAAGACAAATTCCTTGGGACGAATCAGACACTCTTGATGTTCTTGGCAAGAAAATTCAGAACGATTCTCGTTAGGCTAACCATATTTTCGAAGTGTCGAAGTAAGCATTCAAGTGTTCCGACCGTGTAGAGTTGGTCATGATAGGTTATAAAGGGTTATCCATTTCGTGGTTTCAAAAGTATAGGGCTGGAATTCGACATTTGTCAAATTAAGTTATTAAACCATTTTTTTTTCATTTCAGTTGGAAGTCTGACATTGTCGAAAATGGATCGCTTAACTATCACACAACTCGTAAAAATTATTAAAACCTACTACAAAAATGGTGATTCTGGCACAGCCACATATCGTGCTTTAAGAGGAGATTATGGTTTATGGTACATTTCTCACTCGGTGGGTATGTTAATAAACAAAATTGTCGTATTTGGGGTTCTGAGAATCCTCAAGTAATTGAAATCACAAAAAGTCACTGTTTTGTGCGCTCTTTGGTCCGAAGGTGTGATTGGACCTTACTTCTTCGAAAACGACGAGGGAACGACTGTCACCGTCAATTCGGAGGGTTATGGTCGTATGATAACCGACTTTTTTTTTGCCTGCTATTGAAGAATACGACTTGGAGAATATGTGGCTTCAACAAGACGGTGCCGTATGCCACACAACTCGAGCGAATATGGCTTTATTGCATGAGATATTTCCAGGCCGCGTAATTTCTGTACGTGGCGACAGCAACTGGCCACCAAGATCATGCGATTTGACACCATTAGACTTTTTTTGTGGGGCTACGCGAAGGACCGTGTCTATGCAGATAATCCTTTAACTCTTGAGCACTTAAGAACCAACATTCGTCCTGTTATGGCTGAGATACCGCACAATATGTGCCAATAAGTAAAAAGTTAATAACTTTCGTATTACAATCACCTCAGATGACAACAGCACAATTTCAACGGATGTCAGCCCTGCAGGTCAATAATGATTTCAAGTTATATCTAGATAATCTGGAAGCTTTAACAGCTGTACCATCTAATTTGGTGAGATGTAATCTGGTTAAAAATTGTCAGGGATCTTTAGGCGCCGGACCGTTATACTCTGTTCGTTTGCTGGACACAGTGTCGTGAAAGGTAATCTTCCCTATAGTGGATGCTGCCGATGCCGACAATTCCCAAAAACCTCCACTATCTGTCTTCAACGATCTTAATGGCTTGCTGATAATAAACAGCAGGTAGGCAGGTCAGTATGGACAAAGCTTGAAGGAAACATAACTATATCTTTAAGAGAATATAAGAGCAATGTTTACATATTTATGTCATAACTTACCATCAAATCCCCATAAAAAAAGGTCGCTCTACAAAGTTAGACACCATTTAGATAAAAAAAATATGCCGGATATCTATAAAATAAAACATGCCAACAGATGCAATTCTAAACACAGTGGCCTTGAAAAGAGTCAGTTCACACTGTGGGGTTATCTGCCCAATCTCAAGAAAAAGTATCCTCCTCACATGTCTCTCTCTAGTTTTCACCACAGATTCATCCATTTACGGGACACTCAGGTGTACACAGACATCAGTGAGCAGCAGCAGCAACTACAAGACGAGACACACAATGTCGCAGCACAAACACGACGGCGGCAACAACACCACACCACACCAGGCCGCAGAGCAACAGTAGCCAATGTCAAAATGTGGTTATTTAGAATTGTCGAATTTTATTTAAATTGGATGCAAACATGCAAAATTTATTGTACAAAATCAATAAATAACAAAAATAAATAAATAACGCAACAGCGACAACACACACTCGCACACACATACACCGTCCAATCGATGGCAGGCAGGAACAGCAACACACCAACAACAACAAAATTCAGAGCAACAGAACCAACAGTCACCAACAACAAACAACTTGAGCTCACCTCAGAAACGCATATGGTTGTATGACTGTCTGGCCCCCCCCAAAGCCCCGCAGAACCTCGGGCACCACACATGCTATGTGCCTGCCAATGACTGCTTTTGGCCGGGGATTAGCCAGCACCCAGCACCCAGAACTGGAACAGACACAGCAAATGACCACAAAAGTGGTGGTGCATCATTTGCATGCGAATGTGGAAAAGTCTGCGGAAGAGAAATAAAAATCGTACGCAGCATTTTGAGCCGGTGTCGCGTTCGTGGTAGTTGTTGTTGCTATTGTTGCCGGATTTCATTCATGGGTATAATTCAAACTTGACTCCAGCCAAAAAAACCATAAATGATCAGAGTTTAGTGAATCCATCGATATGTGGTTGTCGAATGTCATTGTTGTTGCTGTTGCTGTTGCTCCGTTTCCATCCGTTTTGGAACATTTGGCTTGTCACAGAGTCACAGACCCAGTCAGTTTCAGATTTGGACTGAGAGTACGTACTGTGTGTGTGTGTGCTGCATTTGTTTGACTTGTCTTGTGTGATCGCGTGGTGGTTAAATGCCACCAACACGAAAAATGATAATAATTTTATTTTGTTCAATGTTGTTGATATTTCGTTGTTGTTGTTGCAGTCTTCTCTGGATTTTACTCCAGTTTTGTAGATTTGATCGGTTTTTTGTTTTGCATGGCTGACACTCACAGAAAAAAAGATAATGCATTTGTGTAGGAAACTTTTTTGTACGAAAACTCAGGCCTTCTAACATGGCCAAAAAGTGAGGGTTTTAGTCGATTATAATCGAAATCGGTTATGTCTGCCCGCAAATGCTTGAAAACGGATTGAACTATTACGCGACTAGTCCAAACAATATAGTTTCTGCCACAAAAATTCTCTCGGCTATAACGCTACACGGAATAACCACGAAAATCTCCAAATTTAAACCCGCGTGATATCATTTTATTGATGTAATTTAGACACAATGTGTCCGCCAGCATGATCGACTCAGACTCAGATCGTTGACGAGCTCAAGGCCCCAATTTCGTTTCAATATTTAATAAATTTTTTCATAAATATGCTAAAAAACGAAATTTGATAATTGTTGATGAAAAAATTTATTGTTAATTTCAAAAATTGCATAATTCTAATTGATTGGACCGTTTTAACAATGAAATCATTTCTGAGAAAAATTTTAGAAAACCAGTGAAGTTGCAGTCGGGTAAACCGACTTATATATACCCTCACCCTCAGTAAAAACATACAAGTCTCATATTCCAATATTCGAAAATATTTTCAATAAACGACCTAAAATTTTTTTGTAGATATGCTAATTTTTTCATCGAAAATATTTTTGATAAACAACCTACAAATTATTTTGTTGAATGTGAATGTTTTCATCAAAAATATTTTTAATGAACGACACACAATTTTTTTTTGTATATATGAAACTTTCTTCATCAAAGATACTTTTGATAAACAGTATACGAATATTTTCTTTAAGTTGACAAATTGTTTTATCACAGAATTTTCAATGAATTTTTTGTTTCAATTCGTGAATATTTTCATTGAATCGAAAACATTTTTTTTCTGTGTTATTCGTATTCATGTTCAACATTTCTCCCCTTTTAACCCTAATGAGTAAACGTAACTATTTGGTAAACTCATCTTGTTGTGTAGAAGGGTATACATTACCGACCAACTCAAGTTGTAATGGAAGCAAAATTAAAATTTGTATTATCTAAAATATTTTGGCTCCAGCTTTGACCACACGAGAGGACGTACTCTCCAATGAGGGCTCTCCAGTTCCACGCTTCGACTCCAGTGAGATACACAGGGGTTGCGGGGTGATCAAATGTATATACGGACCATCAAAAGAATTCCTTGGCGGGTGTATCAAGAAGCTTCGTGATGCATTTAACGGGCTAAGGCTGGTGCTGATCCCTGCCAAGTATATTCCACTGAGACCGCGAGCCAGAATTTGGTTACCCAGGAAGGAGGTTAATAGACCGCTATTTTAGTATACTGCTTGCGCTACACGATCTGGCTCGCAATATAAATCAGATGACATTTCAAACATTTAATATTGGAAAATGGAACCCATAGGCCCAATTGGAAATGGGGACCCGAATTGATGGTCTTGTCAATAACACACTACAATCATGTGTTATATTGTAGCTTTTTTTTTTTGACACGACCATCAATTTGAGTGGCCATAGGAGTTTTTATAGTAAATACCAACATTTTCGATGTTAATTCCAAATTCTCAGCGCACTCATCGTGTCTGTCACCAGATTAACACTTTTATCGCTACCAGAAGCTTTGCCAGTAATCGATCCATTAGTTTAGAGTTTTACTCGTTTGTGATGTCATATTTATTTCCATAGAAATCAATCACCTTACATAGCCTTTTTTTCATTTCTCTCTGGAATAAACAATTTTCAATCCCCATCAAATCTCCGTATCACTTCAACAAAGCTCGGGTCGAACTGGGCGCAAGTGTCGCCCAGTATGCCATGTTCTTAGCCTCAGTAACCACTTTATCTTCCTCAGCGTAGAATTGGTTCCGTTGTTGCAGCTGTCGTTAATCAGTTTCTTCTTAGACCACTTTTTTCATGCACTTTTGTTTGAGCTGACATTGTTCGCTGATATTATCGGAAAGCGGAGTGTTCGCTATGGATAGTTAAGATAACTTTGGTACTAGTCAAAACAAATGATGAACCAGACATGTCACCGAAAGATTTTATTTTTTTTTTGATTTCGTTTGTTTTATATGGTTTATGATAGAATATGAATACACGACACCCAAAATGCCCATTGTATTCATTCAACACTATTTTTTTTCTGAGTGTATTAATATTATTTTGATTTTATTTTATATATAGTTTTTTTTTCGGGGGACTTCATTTATATTTTTTATATTTCATTAATTTCATTGCAACATATAAAAATGTTTTGTTCGCAGAATGTTTTTTATTTTGTTTTGTTTGTGTCGGTTGTTACTTTCGCATTTTGTGCATTTTGCTGTAGTTCATTAAAATTTTCTTTTGGCCTAATAAATATAAATTTTTTGGTTTCGTTGTTGTTGGCTCATGTTAAAGCCAATTCGCAATTTTGTTGTTTCTGTGTGTGTGTGTGTGTTTTTTTTTTTTTTTTTGTTTTTTATTGGTTTGTGAAGGGATACCCTTCAATAATGAAACATATACGGGCGACATTGATCGTATGCAGATATGGTTTTTGCTTCAGTTTCAGTTCCATTTACTGTTGCGCTCGTGTTGTGTATGTGTGTGTGTGTGTGTTGGTCAAGAGGTTTTATCTGATTTTATTAAAGTTTGAATTTTCAAAAATTAATTTTAATTAAATGCTGGAAAACAAGGCCCAAAATTCGTGTTCTTTTTGGCCAACAAAAAAATACCACGGGAGAATAACCAAAAAAGTGAATTAAATTCTTGGAAAAGTTCTTAGAAAATGAAATCATTAAAAATATACATGGCCCTGATGGCCAGATTTCATGGAAAGGTTGACTATATTGAGAGTTTAAGGATCAGTGGTTAGCCGTTTAGAAAACTGTGAAGCAGCGGTTCATTCCATAAAATATAACAAATAAGGAGGTGTATGTATATGCCGGTATTTAAAGCGACCAATAATAATATTTGGTAAAGTAAGCGTACCTTCCGTCCATCACAATATGATAAATTTGATAAAAAAAAAATTTTTGAAGGTCAATACTCAGGGGTTGCCCCTTATAAATCCAATGCATCGTGTTATCGGTAGGAAATTAGGGTATCGGAAGGAGGAAAGAGGAAGTTGTGTTTGTTGACATTTGTTTTGAATTTCTGAATGTCACAACTGGCAGGAAACACATTTGCTGGAAGATTATTCCACATACGAACGGTTCGGCTAAAGAACGAATTTTCTCTATAGTGCGTCGTCCGGTCAACCGGCCATTTGACAATGAACAGATGAGACTCCCAGGATAGCCGTGTATTCCGTCTAAATGTTCCGGGACCAGACGACGGATATGTGACGGACAGATACCGTTAAAATATCTATAGAACAGCGATGTACAACCCACATTTCGACGATGCTGAAGGGAGACAATAGAGTGGGATACCCTAACATCCCCAATCATCACCACCGCTCTCCTCTGTACACGGTCCAAAAGCTGCAAAGATGTTAATGGAGCACCTGCCCATATATGGGAGTTATATTCCATTTTAGTGCGGATGTAGGTGTTGTAAATATTTACGAGATCAGATGGGGTGAAGTATTTCTTGCACCGCTTTAAAAAGCCTAAGCACTTGAATGCTTCTTTCGACACTTCGAATATATGGCTAGCCCAGCGAGCATCACGCTGTATCTTCATGCCCAGAACATCAAGAGTGTCTGATTCGACGATATCCACACCACCCATAGAGATTGCTGGACCAATGGAACGTTTGTGTGATAACAAACAGCATTGGGTCTTTTGCGCATTAAAATCGACTGTATTCATTTGGCCCCACTCACAAATCGTCGCCAAATCGCGATTAAGTGAGTCATTCATCGTTCACCTTTTGTCCTCGACCTCCAGATGACCTGGCCGATGATCAAATGAGTATGAATGACAGAGGTTGCTGTCATCCGCAAAGTAGTAGATTCAGTTTACAGTCTGAGAAGGAGAGAGGCCAGAACCTTGTGGCACTCCTGCGGTCAACCTATTCCATCGATAACAACTCGTGTAGAGCGATCCCTGAGAAAACTCGATATGAATCGAGAGAAGATATTACCGACACCAAATGCAATAAGTTTTGATATGAGTGCTCCATGCCAGACCCTATCGAATGCCTTGGAAATATCCAGAGCAACGACCTTACTTTTACGAAGGTCGTGAATAGATCGACTTCATCGCTTGGTAAGGAACGCCATCAGGTCTCCAGTAGATTGATTTTTATGGAAGCCATACTGTCGATCATTTAGAAGGCCATTAGACTCAAAATATTTAAGAAGATGGTGGTTCACCATGCTCTCCAAAGGATTTTCACATTCGTGGTTATACTATTTACCACAGAAAGTGCAGGCAGGTATAACCGATACTCCGGTGGATGGACCAAGTGGAAGAAGACATGAAGAAATCATGAATTAAGCAGGCCGAAAACAGGTTGTACAGCGCTAACCTAAGTAAGTAAATAAGCTTGTCACATTCAACATAGGTGAGGTTACAAATCCTGCAAATTACCGTCCAATTGCAATATGTTTTGCGCTCTAAACGGTTATGGAATCTAATGCCCGTCTGTATGATCGACATTATGACTTCCATATAAACCGATCCTACTGGAGATCTAATCCGTTTAGATCCGTCTGTATGATCGACATTATGACTTCCATATAAACCGATCCTACTGGAGATCTAATCCGTTTATATCAACATTGCCGGAATGTGGGTTGTGTAACGCTATTATATAGATACTAATGCGCCTATGGCGCCCGTTGAAATATGGAAAAAAAAATTTGTTGACAAAAAAAAAATTTGTGGAAAAAAAAAAATTTTGTTGAAAAAAAAATGTATTCTTGAAAAAACAAAATTTTTGTGGAAAAAAAAAATTTTTGTTGAAAAAAAAAAATTTGAAAAAAAAAAAATTTTTAAAAAAAAAAAAAAATTTTTAAAAAAAAAAATTTTAAAAAAAAAATTTTGGAAAAAAAAAATTTCGGTAAAAGAAAAATTTGGGGAAAACACAATTTCTGTACAAAAAAAAAATATTATTTTTTTTATTATATTATTATTATTTATAGAAAATTATAGAATGCCTATTTAAATTCCTACGTACTGCGTGACAGAGTCAGTGAATCAGTGTCGAGGGTAAATATATATTAAAAGATTTTTAGTACACAAGATTCCCAGGTTCAAAACAAATAAGGTCACCTGATATAATTCAATGCGGCTTTATCTCTTTATACCGATGACGTTTCGAGGATATTCTATTAATTCCGGTCAGTGTGTATACAAGTTATATCGTGAATTGCTGATTGATTTGTGAGAAGTATCACGTCAGTTTTCTAGTGGAATATTAATGGAAATAGGAGTGATTTGGCACATCATAATCTTAATATATATTTACCCTCGACACTGATTCACTGATACACTGATTCACTGATACACTGATACACTGATACACTGATTCCCTGATTCACTGACTCTGTCACGCAGTACGTAGGAATTTAAATAGGCATTCTATAATAATTCTATAAATAATAATAATAAAAAAAATAATATTTTTTGTGTACAGAAATTGTGTTTTCCCCAAATTTTTTTTTTCCAAAATTTTTTTTTCTTACAAATTTTTTTTTTTACAAAAATTTTTTTTTTCCAAATTTTTTTTTCGAAATTTTTTTTTTCAGGAAATTTTTTTTTTCAAGAAAAATTTTTTTTTTCCACTAAAATTTTTTTTTCAACAAAATTTTTTTTTTTAACAAAAAATTTTTTTTTCAGCAAACATTTTTTTTTCCACAATTTTTTTTTTTCCACAAAAATTGTTTTTTTCAACAACATTTTTTTTTCCACAAATTTTTTTTTTTTTCGAAATTTTTTTTTACAAAATAGTTTTCTCAAAATATTTTTTACAAAATTTTTAAAATTAAGTAACAAATACTTTCTCAAGCAAATTAACGGGCGCCATAGGCGCATTACAACTTACTAGTTATTGAATATGGTTGAAGAAATTCCTGTTGATTCCCTGAGTACGGAGGATCAATGCATACACGTTTACAGTTCTTAATGTATCAGTTGTCTCGCCTTCCTGACAAAGTCCAAAGTTTTCGATGCACACAGCTTACTACTTAATTTAACAATTCTCCTGAATGCAGCTCTTATTCCGAAAATACTCCGGGAACATCTGACAATTCTATTTTACAGACTTTCCTGGACGACTTTCCTCTGATACCAGAGACGTGTTATTCGCAGGTCTGCTAAGACACACTGTGTTCATTTCAAATTGAACGATGACCCTTTTGACTGCCTGTAGTAGTACACACTTCATTATTTGTGATGGCTGTGCCAAAATATTTCTCCTACTCTCAATATTCTACAACTTAACGAATCATTTGTTTTAGTTTAAATTACGACCATTTTTATTATTTATTTGTATATTCTAAAATTCGTAGTTGAGAATAATATTTTATAATACGATTTGCATATGATTTATGCAAACTCGATGTCTGGAGCTAAAAAGACACACACACACACACAGACTAGTACACATAAACAAATGTTCCTCACAAATCTTTGTGGTGTATCTGAAATACATTTGTTTATGCTAAAATCGTCCAATTAGTAAGATTGTTATTTTCTCTGTTCTTTTTCGCTTATTTTTTTTTTTTTGGTTTGTTTTCTTTTTTGTGCTGTTCCTATCCGCGCACAATGGTTTATGCGCTCTCGTAGCTATTGAGTCAGATATGGTGCCACAGATATACTACACCCGACTCCTTAGGCGACCATATTCCATCCTTCCTCGTTCCATACATCTGTCTGTCGGTCGCTATGTCTGTCCGTCCGTCCGCCGGTCTACTTAACGTTTTAGTTGGAGTCATATGTGAAATAGTTTTTCAATATGAATCCCAGTGTTTGCTGCTCTGAATTTCTTCCTGCTGGTCGGCGGTTGTCTTACTTATAATGGGAGTTAAGATTCTCTGGGCATCTTTTTCGTTGTTGTTGTTGTTATAAAATATAAACTTCTAAAAAAAACCATTGTGTTATTTTGCATACGGTGCTCGGTGCTCGCCTTTTCTTTCCCGCCAGTTGCTGTTTGGCTTTGCTTGGTCCTATAAATGTATTTATGCAAAATAAACAATATCAATTGTAATGATATTGTTCGTTTTCTTAACGTTTTGCTGTTCAATGTCGTTAAGGATGTTTTAACAAATGAGAAATTTGGCCAAGGAGAAGAAAGAAAAAATACACAGCACAGAATCGAAGATACACGAGAAGAAAAAAAATGTAGTGGGACACTATGTGGAGGCTCCATGGACACATATTTTCACTGATTTTTAAGCGGAGATATGAAAATGGTTCCCACCATATTGCTGCCAATGTGTTGGCCTTTTCCAATGGTAAATTGAAATATTTTTTTTTTATGAAGCCGAGCCCAAAACTGACGTTTTTATATTTCTGTACAAATTGCATTTGGCGAAAAGAGTTGAAATTCAAGATGGCATGCAGAGCATTGTGAACTAAGTTTACATATAACCAGCAAAACAATTTGGTCACTTATTGAATTAATTTTATACAGGGATCATATTAAGGGCGCTCCTAAGTACTGGCATAGTAATGCTTAATCTGTAACCCTTTCATAGCCAGCGATGCCATATGGCACATAGAAAAGAATTTCGTGGATTCGAACTCAGGACTTGTGTTTATAAAATATAAAATGTTTTTTAAAAAGTGTCATGTTCGTGAATGGTTTAATGAAAATGAATTAATACTCGATGATTTACTTTAACAAAAAATATTATTCATGTGATATGACATTTTGCCCAAAACTTGCTAGCGATGCCAAAAGTATGCGGAAGAGCACAGATCCAATGATCTCTGAGCCATCTGTTACCACCAAAACATTATGAAACAACATGGGAGTATTGCAATATCTCGATCAGAGAAGCTAACAATTTAGCGATAGCACTATTCCTGTACACTCTTCCTTCGGATGGGGACAGCAACGGATCCCAACACCATCTGATGGTACAGAACACCCCTACTTAAGCTCCCGCTTTATAGTTGAATAATGCCCATGGTGTCGATAATAAAGCCCCTTAAATGCTCATGGCCGACAGTCAGAGATTGTTTCCTACCACCTCTCTTCCAAAACTTTAGGGGCTATCAATGAACATGATCCAAAGACCATTCAGAGAGCAGACATCGCAAGTCGTTTTCTTATGCATTAGTTCGGAAGCACACTCCAGCTGTCAGGACACCATTTGACAGTTTTAAAGAAGATCAGAGAAAATACTTGTTGTATGCTGACAAGATATACATACGCCCCTTTTTGGAAATATGTAGCAGACGACTTAAGACGTCTGTATATTAAATGGTATTGCGCATGAACCGCAGCTCAAAGAAGGTGTCATAATAAACATACCCTACAAAGGGTGACCTTACCTACTGCAGGAATTTGAGAGGCATTTCCATTCTTAGTTAGCTCACATTATAAATAGCATAATCAAAGCCGGATTAAAAAATCCTTATGTTGCATAAAGACTTCGATCTTAAGGCTTATAAAGTTCAGTAAACACAAGAACTCAAGCTGGCGAGATCATCAACAATGTCGTGTCTTTGCTGATTGGGTCCTTGGAATGCATGAAAATGATCCGAAGTTCCCATCGAAAAATCATCTTGACTGATGAGACCCATTTCCACCTCGGTAGATACGTCAACAAGCCAATTGTCACATTTGGGTCTCGGAAAACCCAAGAGTTATTGTTGATAAGCCTCTCCATTCTCAACGTGTGACTGTGTGGTGCGGTTTATGGTCCGGCGAGGTTGTTGGACCTTACTTTTTCGAAAATGAGGTTGGATCAACAGTTACGATGAATGGATTGCGCTATCAAGAGATGATTTTTTATGCTCGAAGTGGGATGATATTGATCTGGACAACGTTTACTTTCAACAAGACGGCGCTACGTGCCACACAAGCAAACGAAACCATTGCTCTTTTACGGGAAAAGTTTCCGGACCGTGTTATCTCTCGAAGAGGTGATCTCAATTGGCCACCGAGATCTTGTGATTTAACACCTTGGGACTTCTTCCTTTGGGGCTACGTGAAAGATAAGGTCTACGCCAACAGTCCAGCGTCGATTCAAGACCACAAAGATAGAATTAGTGAGGTTATCGAGGTCATAGGGCAGCTATCGAGGACATATTAAGGGAAATTTCAAGGAAAGCATATTGTCCTGGTGGCCATTTGGCTGATGTTGTTTTTCATTATTAACTGCACACCTTCCTCTTTGCCTAGAAGATGGATGGCCAAATAAAACAAAAATTCTGCCATTCAAAAGTATTTTTAGTCGAGGACAAGGTTAATCACTTTTATGAATGTAACACTTGTGCAGAAAAGTAGCTGTGTTTTTTTTTATTTCAATTTTTGCCTTTTTATTTTGACATTTATGAACAAACAATTTATGATTTCATATCGATTATCAGAGAAGGGAAGGGTGGGGAGAAAAAGCAGTCCAACCAAAATATTGTCATCATATTTCTTAACATGTTCCAAATCGGACGAAAACAATCGCTTGCAACACAAATCACAATTAGTTTTGTTTTTGTCTTTTTTTTTGGTCAAACAAACACACCAAAAAGGCACAGCAACGCTTAAATACTGTCACCGCCGACAGCCAGCGAGCAACAGAAACTAAAGCGAACGGTTGGTGGCAACCAACGCGGCGGCGGCCACCATCTACTGCAGCAAATACCAAAAATTATACACGTACTTTCGTGTACGATCGCATACATTGCGGCAAAGGTAATATACGATCTGAAATGATCGTAATACGAATATGATAACATCAACATAGGTGGTGATCATAAATTGTCAATAAACAACATAAAAGTGTAGACCAGTAAAAATATCAGCACCACCGGCAACACAGTAACGGCCAACAAGCAACCGGCACCGGGAGCAGCAGCAACAACTACAACATCAGGTTGTTGTTTCCACCATACAAGATGCTGCTGCGGCTGCTGCTGTGTTGGTGGTAGAGCAGGCCGTGTCAGTTCGCTTTGCTGATGTTCGCGTTGTCGTCGTTTCGGTCGCTGTTGTTAAATAAAAATAATGTTGCATTATGATTTGAGACGTTTTTCTCTCCATTTGTTCTTTCTGTGTCAATGTTGTTTGTTGCACGGCCAGGGAATAAGCTCGTGTTGCATTGTCAAAGTTGCCATAAATATCATCTTTTTGCCGTTTTCGTTGCATTCGGGTTTTTTGTGCGGCTTTTAGTTTTTCTCTTCGTTTTCGATTTTTTTTTTTGCGAAGCTTCGCCGGAACACATGCGGTGTCACCGTGTGGAGTTTTGTAATAGGAGTACATGGAAAGAATGCCGCCACCATTGCACAGTGGTTTCATACAAGGACAATTGACTACAATTATGGATTTTATATCTTCAATATATGGAAACTAGTAAGTTGTAATGCGCCTATGGCGCCCGTTGAAATATGGAAAAAAAATTTTGCTGAAAAAAAAAATTTTTTTGGAAAAAAAAATGTTGAAAAAAAAAATTTTTGTGGAAAAAAAAAATTTTGTTGAAAAAAAAAAAATTTGGAAACAAAAATTTTGTAAAAAAAAAAATTTTTTGTTGAAAAAAAAATTTTGTAAAAAAAAATTTTTAAAACAAAAATTTGGAAAAAAACAAATTTGGGGAAAACACAATTTCTGTACAAAAAAAAATATTATTTTCTTTATTATTATTATTTATAGAAAAAGAAAATTATAGAATGCCTATTTAAATTCCTACGTACTGCGTGACAGAGTCAGTGAATCAGTGTCGAGGGTAAATATATATTAAGATTATTAACGATTTGGATTATATACTTCGTTCTGGTCAATTAATTTTTCATTTTCCTGCATAGCCGATTGCAGTATATGGATCTTCCAAGCGCAGCCACTGTTGGGCAATGACATTGAAGGCATAGAGATGGGAAATATTCGATTGTCCTCAATAGACAATATTATAACAAGCAGATGTCTCCCAAGACAGGCACAAGGGAAATATCTTTGCCTGAGACCCAGCATGGGATTTAGAATTACCATGATCACAATTTAAGGTCCTGGAAGTAAATCCATGAGTCAGTAGATTCGTTTTTAAGATTCCATTTTTGTTGTTGTTAACTTTTTCCTCCAGTTGGAGCCACTGTGCAGTGTCGCCGTTGCCACCGATCATATAAAACATCTATGGTTTGTTCTTTATTACGTTATTGTGATTTGCAACAACTATTCAGTCGGTTGCTGTTATTGTTGTTGTTGTTGTTGATTTTGTGATTAATTAAACCGACGGGGACGCATGATTTATAATGATGAATTTATTTGTGGCCCAATACCATCACCATCACAACAACAATGACGGCGACGACAGTGCCACAATATGAACAAAGTCAAAGATCCGCTTTTGTGGAGCATTTTATTGACTTTGACCGAGCGCGCGCACTGTGTGCGTTCATGGAATGTGTGTCGTTAATGTCAATTGGTCGGTCGGTCGGATCGCTTTTAGTGACCATTTTTGGCCAGCAGTCATAAAACATAATTCACTTTTTACATCTACACAAAAACAGAGCGATGAAGTAAAAATAGTCAATAGCCAAATTGGTATCACCAGTCACTGTGGCCTTTACAGTCTTCATTTATAGACTACGACTCAGTGAAAATTAATACAATTTTGTGTAATGAAAAAAATTAAAAAAAAAAAAACAAAATCAAGTTTATGGTTCAGCTCAAATATGGAAAGTATGTGGACAGTATTTGCCTGATTTCGAGACGACAAAGGGTGAAGTAAAGCAGTGGAGTTCAATTTGGATGTGTGGAATAAAGACAAATATGCCTATTCTGTACCGGTTGGGAGGAGTGGCTATATGTGCTTAATTTTTGAATTTTTGATATATAAAAATTAAATTGCAAATTCCCAGACATTTACATACATGTACTCCCTCACCAACATCAACGCAAATCCCCGTCTTTACCTTCATGGATGGTTATTGAAAAAACTTCGTTTTGTAAAGCTTTTTATACAATTCACTTCACTAAAAACCTGACATACAGAAAAATATGTATTTATTACTAGTGAAAAATTACTACAATTAACCATAGTCATTTAGCCAACTCGTGGACATTTAAATAAATATCACACACTTATAATTATTTTTTTTTTTTTTGTTTGTTTTATCTGTTTTTTGTTTGATTGTGTGCATGTCATAATCATTTAAATTCCTCATTATTTTATCGTATCGAAAAGCTTTTTGTTAATTAATTGAATTACGTAAATACAAATGAGATTTGTTCAATTCAATTAAACTGCAAGTAGGTCTATTTATCAATAGTGGACAGTGTACCGTATAAATTGAACATTATGCAACTTATTGTAGACATGGTGATTGGTAGAATTTTGGAATGAAAAATATGGCAGGGACATGAAAGGCATTATAAATAGGTAGTTCCAAAAGCTATATTATTCCGGCTGAACATTAAGGAGCTCAGGTTTCCATCACCGTACAAATACTATAAATCTCCCATTTTATGAATCGCTTAATACCGTTGCCTGCACTCCTTTTAAAATACAGACTTTTCCAACAAGAGGTGTTAAATTGGTATTCAAAGAAAAATGGAATTTTTTGAGATAAACGATCGGATGTTTATCTTAATATATATTTACCCTCGACACTGATTCACTGACTCTGTCACGCAGTACGTAGGAATTTAAATAGGCATTCTATAATTTTCTATAAATAATAATAATAAAAAAAATAATAATGTTTTTTTGTACAAAATTGTGTTTTCCCCAAATTTTTTTTTTACAAATTTTTTTTTTACCAAATTTTTTTTCCAAATTTTTTTTTAACAAAATTTTTTTTTTTTTCAAGAAAAAAATTTTTTTTAACAAAATTTTTTTTTTTTCAAGAAAAAAATTTTTTTTCAACAACATTTTTTTTTCCACAAAATTTTTTTTCAACAAATTTTTTTTTCCATATTTCAACGGGCGCCATAGGCGCATTACAACTTACTAGTTTCATAATAATGAGGAAGGTATGCCGTTAATAATGAAAAACAACATCAGACAAATGGCCACCACGACCACTCTTACAGGGCCATATCTTTCACGTAGCCCCAAAGGAAGAAGTCGCAAGGTGTTGAATCACAAGATCTCGGTGGGCAATTGTGATCACCTCTTCGAGAGATAACTCGGTCGGAAACTTTTCCCCAGAAACAATGGTTTCGTTGTTTGTTTGGCACATAGCTCCGTCTTGTTGAAAGTAAACGTTGTCCAGATCAATATCATCCAACTACGACCATAAAATATCATTAATCATCTCTCGATAGCGCAATTCATTCACCGTAACTGTTGATCCAACCTCATGTTCGAAAAAGTAAGGTCCAATGACCTCGCCGGACCATAAACCGCTCCAAAAAGCCAAACGTAGAGGAGGCTTCCCAACAATAATTCTTGCGACAATTTTTGCTTGTTGTCGTAGCCAGGTGAAAATGGGCCTCATCAGTCAAGATGATTTTTCGATGGAATTCCGGATAATTTGCATGCATTTCAAGGACTAAATCAGCAAAACCACGACGTTGTTGATGATCGGCCAGCTTGAGTTCTTGTGTTAACTGAACTTTATAAGCCTTCAGACCGAAGTCTTTATGCAAAATACGGTGTAATGACGTTTTTGGAATGCCCAATTCCAAAGAACGGCGAGGAATGGACAGTGCTGGGTTTTCTACAACACTTTGGCTAACAGCAGCAATATTCACAGTTGTTCTAGAGCGACGTGCACTGGTTTTTTTCTTTCTGTCGTCGAGACGTCTGCCTAGCAGTGACTATAATATATTTTGTCTTGCCCACGTTCGCCATTCGATCCGATCTCCACCCATTCTTTCGCGATTCTGAAAAAAACACCAGTTAAATGTCGCCCTATTTTTCCTATGATGTCAATTTCAGCCGCATATCCGAGGAGGAGTAGCATTTGGGGTTCACTGTGCCTGTTTTATTAACTTCTGCTTTTCGCAATTGACCCGAAAAACTAGACGTTAGCCAATATGGGAAATACTTGTATACAGGGAAGTCACTGAAGTCATCATACAATCATGGTATATGAAGGATCTACAATAACATGTAATGATATTTATCAGTTTAATATGGCTCATCTCCAAGTCTTGGGTTGATTTGAAACCTGATGACGCAAAAGTTAATCACCAATATGGAATTCAACCTATAATACTTTGTATCTAATTAAATTTCTATCAGTCCATATAAATGTCCAATCAATTACATGCATGTCAAGGATTATTATTTTCGAGCCTAATAAGGGTAAATAAACTATAACCTCTAATTACGCGAGGTAGGCATTGTAAAAAAAGATAGCCTCAACAAATAACCCATCACCACATGTTTCGGCTAAGGCTAAATGGACATGTGCCGACGAAGGCGAAGAAGAAATAACAACAAACCCCGAACAGAACATTAAACAATGGCCACAAGAAATCATCATTAAATAATAATCAAAATAACAACAAAAACTTAAATATGTCTATAGCGGCCAACAGAAAATGTTTAAAGGTAATTTGTTACGCCTAAACGTAGGCACGCGTAATGCATTATTTATACTTTTCATAGTTTCATGGGCCGTGTTTTTTTTTTTTTTTTTGTATGAGTAGTTGGTGTTAGCGTTTTGTTTTTAGACCACAAACCATATTTACGCCAACACAACAACCCGTTTAATAAAACCAAAGTGAAAAAGTCAACAGGAAACCAGTAAAAGGTGGGGTGGGGTTGTATAGACTTCAACACAGTTCGTGTTTAAAACACGCGATATATTATTTTTTTTATATTCCAAAAAGGAGGATAGAGTTGCTGTTGTCTGTGCAATACGATAGGGGAGATGTGCTGTACGAGGCATAGGGATATTTCAATATACCCAAAAGGGGTAAGGAGTTATGGAAATGTATAGCAGAGGACTTATTTAAAAAAAAAAAAAAAAAAACTCAAAGGCGCCCCTGTAGGTGAGTTTGTAGCGAGCTTGTCTATCAGCGTGGGGTTTGTGGGTTCGATTCCCACCAGAGGCTTTGGTCTGTCGCTGCAAAAATCTAGCCACATGGTCTGTGTCACCCGGTTTACTCTTGGACCCAAAATTAGAATATAAATTTACTTTGTAGGCGCCCCGGTAGGCGAGTTGGTAGCGTGCTTGTCTATTAGCCGGGGGGGTTGTGGGTTCGATTTCCACCAGAGGCTTTGGTCTGTCGCTGAAAATTTTAGCCAAATGGTCTGTGTCACCCGGTTTACCCTTGGACCCAAAATTAGAATATAAATTTACTTTGTATTGTAATTAATAAATAAATAAATAAATTAATTTACTTTGTATTGTAATTAAATAAAAAAAATCAACATTCGTATTCATAAAAAATACAACGTTTATTAAAAAAAAATTTATTTTTTTTTTTTTTTGTACTTTTTTCTTAAGCATGATTTATAAAGCTGTTATATTTGTAAAAGTTTATTAAAAAAAATTTGTGATTTTTTTTTTGTACTTTTTTCTTAAGGATGATTTATAAAGCTGTTATATATTTGTATGAATACGGGGATAAAAAGACTGACAAAAAATTAACATTCCTCAATTGTGTGGACATTCCGTAGTGTGTGCGATTATCACACAGATAAACACGAGTTCGAAATCGGGTAAGACCATCACACATTTTCCAGTGGCTGTTTCCACCTCGTAAATGCGACTTTACGAGTAAGACAGCAATCTCTAAGCCATGTAAAACTTCTCTAGAAAATCATTCACCGTTCGGAGCCGGCTGTAAATAGTAGGTCTCAGTCTGTGAGTATAAAAATTATATCGCATACAGAAGTCGAGAGAAGTTCCCCGTCTGTTCCTTCTTGGAATATTAAGGGAAATATGTAAGTTCATTTTAATAGACTTTCATTTACCTTCGGCTAAACACTTGCGATATTCCGCACCAACCTCAATAACATCTGAATAGTATTTGTAAAACTACACAATTGAAAAATCAGGCCATAAAAAGGCCTCCCTTCCTCCACAGTCCGCCACTTTGCCTACTTAACATTACATGCCTATTATAATTTGAATAAAAGTTTTCCTCCACTTTTGGAAATCATCGCATTATTTTTTATTACACATACTACGTTTCCCTTGTACTTAGAAAGTATAAGTTTCCTTGTTTGCATAACTATTACGTATACTTTTTTTTTTTGTAAAGGGTCCTGAAAATTATCCACTTTATGTCGATGTTATGGTTGGTTGACTTGACTGTGGGTTATGTATGTACCTGTCCGTTTGGATAATTAACTTTATGGCATTAAACACGACACTCATTCCCGCAGTGGCATAACCCGACCAGAAGGATTTTTAATATTCGAAATTGCCAAATGAAATAGGTAGTTCAATAGTGTTGCATGTTTGTGGTGTGGAACAACGACCACAAGGTGAGATATTTTTTGTGGAATATATACGGAAAATTGTTTGTGGAGTGATGGATTTTTGGAAGCAATGGACTATTTGAACATGAATATTGCTTGATTTTTAGCAAACCTTATGTTTTCAACAAAACCGTCGCTCGTGTCTTCCGGTCTATGAATGTGTATTCCAAAGAAGTTATTTCATTTATTTATTTATATATTTATTACAATAAAAACTTATAATAAACTAAAATTTAAGAGCAACAAAGGCCGTCGGCCTAGCCAAAAAAAGTACAGTGTAATCTCTCTAATGCGGACACCTAAGGGACTAAGAATTTTGTACATGAGAGGTGTCCGCTTATGAGAGAAGTACACAAGAGGACTAAAGCGGATTGGTACAGAACAAGTGTCCAGTTATGAGAGGTGTCAGCAGGAGAGAACACTGTATATCGAAAGTTTTGTATTTGCATAACTTTTTTTATGTCCAACCACGGTTTCCTGCACTCAATGCTGCCAGATAATATTGGGAAAAAAAACATATCGTCAATACTTAAAAAAATATAATAATCGTCATATACTCAAAAAAAAACGTGTTTTTGTTTAAAGCAGGAAAACAACGATTTTTTTTATTAAAAAATAATATTAAACCATTTGGTTAATGTCTTTCATTGGGTCCATTTTTAAAAACAGTCCCTACACAAATGAACTTCCCGAGTTGTGGTCTAACCGACTTAAGCGTGAATCTTAGCTTATGAAGTATTTAAATTCATATTTTACGAGACGATTTTCTCTTCAACTCTTGATATCGCCATGAAAGTGAGTGGCGGCTTTACACTTCTCATCGAAAAACAATTTGAAGAATTGGACCTTGATGTGAATTGCGGCCGTTCGTCTACTGGTGGGAAACCCTCGAGCAGGAGACGTATTCTTTTCTTCATGGTCCTTACCATCGTATTTCCTGGATGACGGTGATGTCCTGAAAATGTCAACATTAAGAGTGTTGTTATCATTTATTTTGCTTTCCCAACTCCAAACTCTTAATCTGAGAAAAGGTTTCGCCGCTCACACGTTAGCCCTTGCATTGCCGGTTGTCAAAACGCCGTTGTCCAGGAATTAACACGATAAGGTGTCTCGAGACGTCTTGGCCTGTCTAACATATGACTTCCAAGATCTTCCTTCTTGTGCGAAATTTTCCAGTTCGTGATTGTCTTTCCATCCGAGTCTGGCCTTGCTTATCTGTATTATCTATATCAGTTATCGTCCAATGGCTTTCTCGCTGGATTTTCTGAATTCAATAAACCGACTTCGCTCTGTCAGAGCAATCGATGTATTTTGATATGCTCATATAGGCCATACTTATCGCAATACATTTTGCAAAGGATTTTTCTTTCGACCAGCAGCGGTTCATTTGCTTTCGCAAGTACACATATTCCAACATCGTAAAGAACCTCGGGTAGAATATGTGTTTGTTTTAGTTTATTTTATTTTATGCTGAGCTATGATTTTTGACGGGCTATTTGGTAATGAAAATAAATAAATATTTTGATCTTTTACATATGGGCAACAACAGAATAACTCTATGTATCTTAAAGTGTGATGATGTTCTATATTTTCTATGAGCTCTATCTTGTCTTGTCCCAAATTATTCAGATCAGCTCCACAGTGATTTGTTCCAAAATACCCCGACGATTTCCGTTTTTACTTATTATAACCCCTCACTGTCCTCAGATTCTATCATGTCACCAACGTCACATCTTCTTCTCGCATTGGCCTTTCTTTACAAAGAACCATTTTAAATCTTTGTTAACAATTTTGCAATTACTTTTTAGACAGTGGCTTATCTGGTTTTAAGGCGAAACATAAAGCAAGAAACTTTTTAAGTACTTTTTTTGTGTGTTAGTTTTTGGAAAAGAAAACTCCTCTCAAAGAGAATTGTTTTTTTTTGTTAATGTAAAAGGTTGGCAGACGCCTGTCATAAGCGGTCAACCACTTTACATCAAAGCCACACCAAACTCCTTACGTGCCCGTTGGAAAGGAAACCCAACAAACTTGCAAGTATTGCGTGAACACGCTCCTTAAAGTCGCGGGGAAAATTGACGTTGGTCCTATCATTCAATCCATTTGATTCAGCTTTCAGTGATGCGTTATTAAGCTTTTATGTTTTGCGTGTTTTCATTTGTGACTTTGCCTTCGTAGTCCATGTGTACATAAGAAAAATTTTATGGGGCAAGGGAAAGTAGTGTGGTCGTATTAATTGGCCCATTTCGACTGCTTGTCATGCCATAGCCAGTCACACTACCATCATGACTCTCCCTTCTGGCATTCAGCCGTGAACATCATTGGCTTTGATTTGCCTGCCCGACTGTCTGTCGGTCTGTTCATCAGGTGTCCTAACTTGGCGGCTTGGGCAGGGGAAAGCATAGATCCTTTTGTTATATTTAAAATTTCTCGTATGTCCCCTGCTCCTTCCGTCCCGGCCATTGGCAGTGCTTCGTTTTTATTTTGGCCATATGTATGTATGTTAATTCAAGTGGAATTAATTGTTTCCGGTATTTAAGTCAATTTTCCCCTAAGAACATTTTCCTTTGCAACAAAGTTTTTCCCCAAGTTTCCCTCGCCGTGTTCCTTCTGCTCGGTCTCGGCTATTGTTTGTTGTGGTTTTCTGTTTTCATTTTAAACTTTTTACTCTGTCGAACAATTTGTTGTCGTTATTGTTGTTGCTGTTGTTGTATTGAATTCTCGGTTTTCTTAGGATCCTTAATTTGTTGAGAAGGAAAATATCTTCCTGGGGGTTTATTTTTTCATTATGAAAAAAGTTGGGAATATTCATGGGCTTTTTGTAAAGTTAATATTGTTGTTGTTGTTGTTGTTGGTATAACTAGTGTAAGTTGTTGTGGTTTAGGTCTTAACAAAAATGTAAATTAATGAGGTTAGTGGTGTAGAATCAATTACATGCCATTCCTTGGATTCCCTTTAATTGATGTAATGCTCAAAATACACACACACGGATGAACGGACAGACGGACGGCCATCAATGAGATTACAATGAATTGAAAATGATTATCGAAGGAGATTAAATGAATATGCCTACAATGTCAGGGTAAATAGAAGAACTGTTAATGCAATCAATAAAATGTTTTAAAATGTCAATACTAAATACAAAAATTAAGAAAAGGACAACTTATTTACATATCCTAATGACAGCCTAATGATTGAGGTAGTGGTGGGAAACGTGTCTCGAAATTGTTGGTGGCTAAAAGGTATTTCGGAATACAGTTCTACATATAAGCGAGTCCCATTGTAATTGTGGAGAAAAATAGAAAATTCAGAAGTGAGCGAAATGTTTGCTTGCAACTTAGGTAACGCCAAACGATTTAGCTCCTTGAGTATTTTTGGAACAGTTGAACAAATTAATTTGTTTTGTAATGAATCACGGCTATACAAACAAACAAAAATTTTAATAATATGTTAATGATGTATAAAAAATCATGAATTTGTTAAATTAAGATTTTTAAAAATTTTACTCTCTTGGCAATATTGATGGCCTTACGATTTAAATATTTTTTTTGAATACATGTAGAGGACATATGGTCAAAAAAATCAGTATGGACTTTTGAAAGTTTAGAATTAGGATTTGAGAGTGAATTAAACTGCCGTGGGTAATTTTTTGAAAATTGTTTTCAACAACATCAATCAGATTTAAGTTGTCAGCTTCATTTATACACACAAGAAATGCAGTTAAAAACCAAAACTGAAAAACTTCAAAAGGTATCAAAATCAGGCACAGAGTTGCATTCAGGTACAACATTTTTCAAATGTACAAGGGCTGTGTACTAATTTTCTGAGATAAATTGTCAAGTATGTCTGAGAATTGTCAATTGTTCACTTAGAATGTTTGCCTTCCAGTCAAGGCTTATTTTCGAGCAATTCTTTGATTGATAAAAAAAAATTTAAATATAATATAATAAATGCATTAAGTAAATCGTCAGATTCAGAAAAGAGACTCGCCGTATCCTGTATGTAATCTCCATCAATGCGATCTTCCCAACCAAGTGCTCTGTCAATTGCATGCCATAAAAAAGTTATGCCTTCCAGCAACATTTGCACAAAATGACAAACTACACATGCGTCTCATATTAAAACGCCCACCAATTTTTTAATAACGTCGTTAGAAAACAACAAAAAACAAAGTCAACACCACATGAACACCACCCGCAAATGTTTTGAACATTTAGCTCTCTAACCGAACAGCAACCGGAACAGAAGAATGACAGAAACAATAACTTCAGTTTTCCCCCCCATACAAAGGACTCACTCACAATCAAACAAATGACAAATAAAAACGAAAAATTGCAAACGAACATCATTTCATATCAATTCGACTCGAGTCAATTCAATTTAGCGGATGGAGAGTGCATGGAAATTATAATTGAATGACACAACACCTGAGCCCGGAGGGCATATTCTGCCAGTATTTGCTCGTTGACGACTCTTTTCCTTGGATATTCTTATGGCACAACAACAAAAAAGTGGTTAAAAGGAATAATAAGGCATTTAGCAGAGGGCGCGGGGTTGACAATGGAAGACGACATAACGACGTAATTGAATTTGTTGATAGGTTGTCATTTAAAGATATTGAAGAGGCGTTGCAAAAACAAAACAAAAAAGTACTTTGACGGGTGAATACGTATCTTATATTTGCAAGAAATTGCATTACTGCAGCAAATGTTAAATGATGAAAAATAAATGTAATATACATTTGCGTCACTTGAAATTGGGATGTACTTAAAAATCGTCTGATTGTTCAGATGTGGAAGTTGGGGTTACAAGTGTTCTTAGTTACGATAAAACTGAAAATCCTTAAATTAAATGAAATATATATGTCGTTGGCTAACAACCATTGGAGAAGTCGATATGAACCGAGAAAAGATAGCTAAATAGTAATGATTCTTTAACTGAAATGGATTCTGTTTTTGATTTCGAAATGACTTGCCAATATGCTAGGTAGTCTTTCCCAGCCTTAAGAAACAAGGCAGGACTAGATTTATTGCCACTGTACATAATTTCGGCAGGCCCGTCCAGTGTGGAGATTAAAATACTTGATAAAAAGTAGTTTAAAATGAAAAGTAGGCAGTTTACCCATGATATCTGACAAAATTGACCAATAAAACCAATGGCTTAATCCGAGATTGTCAAGTATTCTACTTCCTAGTCTAAACTTTTAAGGCTGTGGTGTGGTGTGGTAGGTAGTGTGTGCGACTATCACACAAGTAAACCCAGGTTCAAAACAGGTAAGGCCATTACACATTTTTCAGCGGCTGTTTTCCACCTCGTCTATGCTGGCGACTTTACGAGTAAGAGAGTAATCCCTAAGCCATGTAAATCTTCTCTAGAAAAGCATTAGCCATGCGAAGCCGGCTTTAAGCAGTACTACCCGGTCAGTGAGTATACAAATTATATTGTGCATGGAATTTTAAGGAAAATAAGTAAGTAAGTAGTCTAAACTGGGCCGAGCATTGACAGAAAAATGTGGGGACAAATCCTCAACCCACTCACTATGTACAAGTCTTTGTATATTTCAGATCCTTTTTTTTCAGACACCCTACCCACCTCCAGATTACCCAGATGGATACCAATTCATGCGTGGACATATCTAAACAACATCATTAGAGTTTGAGGGTCATCTCTAGCCTCTGTCACTCCATGGTAAATAGAAATCGGTTGATTCGCATCCCTATGTGAAATCGAAAGTTGACCCGGGACTTCAGTACAAACCATTGCATAATTTGTGGGACATTCCTATGTAATTCAGCTGGCCAAACAGTTCTAAGTGTACCATATCACTGAATTGTCCTAAAGTATTATTTTTTTTCATAACTTTTAACAATTTCCTGAAAGTGTAAGAAACTAAGGATGCAGTTTTAAAGCTGGAAAAATCTGAAACAATTCTCAAAAATACTTTACACCATAAGCTATTACAATCAGCCTGATGGATAATAATTCGAGGCATATTTCTTCACTAGTAAGTTGTAATGCGCCTATGGCGCCAGTTAATTTGCTTGAGAAAGTATTTGTTACTTAATTTTAAAAATTTTGTAAACAAAAATTTCGAAAAAAAATAAAATTGGAAAAAAAAATTCGTGGAAAAAAAATGTTTGTTGAAAAAAAAAAATGTTGGTGGAAAAAAAAATTATTGTTGAAAAAAAAAATTTGTGGAAAAAAAAAATTTGTAAAAAAAAAAAATTGTAAAAAAAAAATTTTGTAAAAAAAATTTTGGAAAAAAAAAATTTGGGAAAAAAAAATTTGGTGAAACACAATTTCTGTACAAAAAAAAAATATTATTTTTTTTATTATTATTATTTATAGAATTATTATAGAATGCCTATTTAAATTCCTACGTACTGCGTGACAGAGTCAGTGAATCAGTGTATCAGTGAATCAGTGTCGAGGGTAAATATATATTAAGATCTTTGGATTCGAAGGCCAGAACAATAGATTCAGGTGTTGCTGAACAACTGCTATGGAGCTATGGATTTCCATATAAACAATACACAGATTTTCTATGACAGGCTTTGTGAAAACTGGAATTTGCAGGCATATTCACATTCCTGGCCTCCAGATGGCATTTGCTATCAATCCAGGGGCAAATGAATAATTCCCCAAAATAGATGAAAAGTTCTAAAAATAAGTCCACCTTGAAAATCTTCCGTAAAATTCTGACAAATTTTAGGAAAAATCGCCGCTAGCGTCGATGTTTTGGAAATTCTTTATTTGGTTCACTTTTTAATTTTGTTTGGTTCACTTTTCATAAAACCCATCCATGGATCATGGCATGGGTCGTTATCCCCCCATTTTATCGCTTCAAATTCAAAGGATATCATTCTAAAACCGGTCATGAGTAAAGTTTTCACAATTGCATACGCCATTCATTTCAGCTTGATTCAATCCAGCACAATCGTTTTCTTTCATTATCTGTTTAGCTAATACAAGTATTGAAGTTTGAATTTAATTAGCTTCTATTAGGTAATTGTCCATTACTTCCAGACGAAATCTGACTCCGTTCTATCTCCTTCTCTCCGCAAGGAATTGAATACATCGAAAACAAAATTCCGTAATCCCCAGGACGAACGAAATCTCTGACAAATGCTATGCCTTTTCATTCGAAAAGAACGCAAAAATAATTGAACAATTATGTCCAAATGTCCGAATGCCACTCATTATGATTAAGACAAAGACTGCAGAGCACTCCACCGGCCGAGACGGGGAAAAAAATGCGATTAAGCCAAGCAGATCTCCCCCACACACACACAAACAGAAAAGGGACACATTTATAATTACCTCGGGGCAATTGGGGGTTTATAAGTTTTGTTTAGCGTGATTTTGTTTGCCATTGTCATCGTTGGCGACTCAACCCCCGCCATGATTAAATGTGACTGAGGGGGTGGTATGATATGCCTTAGAATTATTTAAAAGAAAAAATAGTCGATTGCCACCAGAAGCTTTCGTTTGTCGCAACACAAATCAAGCCACCCGGTTTACCCAAGGACTCAAAGTAAATTACAAATACAAAAATAATTTATATTCTAATTAATAAATAAATAAATAATTAAGAAAAAATAGATCAAGTGTAGACGATGCGAAAGGCAAAGACAGACAGACAGATTATAAACCATATATAGGGATCTCCAACAAGACTGCCGACTATGCTACTAAGAGGTGCCTTTCATGGTCGATTCAGCTCTGTCCAATTTAACAACCTAAACCCACTCCAACTCTCAATATTCCAGAATTAAAATACAAACCTCGTACTGAACAACAGACAGCAGTCAATGGAAAGAAAAGAAACAACCACAATAACCAAGAAAATACCAAAAGAAATGTCACACTTTGCAGACATCCTCCACTTGACTGCTCTTTCCATGTTTTCCTCCCCACCCCCTCATCTTCCTCAACTGTTCCTAATTTTGCCATGGCTCGTCGTTCAGTGCTGCTTATCTCAGCTTCGCACAAAGATCTGATGAGGCTGATATGCCGCCATAACAAAACAGAATAAAAGGAAGATGATGAAAAAACAAAAATCCCCATCATTTACCAAAAACAAAGGAAAATGAATCTTTTCGCTATGTGGTAGCAGCAGAAGGCCACGGCACGAGTAAGAACTACGTTGTTGTACAAGTTATTAGCCGCTATTTTATATCGAGCACACGTTTATGCCATCATTTTCCATATTCTGTCATGTCCGGGCGGCACAACAAGTTCTGCCATCCTTCCAACTGCGAGACGACCCATGAAAATATCCTGTCGTCCTTTTCCTTGAAAATTGCTTTCTTTTTTCTTTTTTATAAAATAAGCAAAATTTTCCGAATGACTGAAACTTTTTCTGACTCCATGGTGTTGGAAGCCGATTTTATAAAAGGGAAACAATTTCTGCAGTATTCCTTTATCGTATCCTTCTTTGGTTGGTTGCAGTAAACCGTCCCCTCTCTGCTGGCGGTGTTCTTGCTGTCCTTGTAGCGATTGGCTGTTTCTCCTGATTTCTCTTCTTTATGTTGCTTGAGGAAAATCATGGCTTTCGTGATAGTGCTGACTTAACAGAAATTAAGAAATTATAAAAATGTTCTTTCCAGCCAAGAACAGCAAAATGCTCATGAAGAATACTTTGCTACGAAGCTGAGGGAGGTTGGGCGAATGTATTAAGAAAGCTGTTGTAATTTCATACAGATTATGTGAGTGGCATTTGTAATGTTTTCTCGTCCATTCTTTTGTGTCTGCGAAATGTAATTAATTCATAAATTACAAAAATGTCTAATGGTGAAAAACATGCGAAGTGTGACCATTGGATACCAGAAAACTTTAAGATTACACGACAACTTAAGGCAGATTAAGACCGATCAAATGGTCAGAGTACATGATTTGTGTTCGTCGAGAATCTAGAACATGGATATACAATAAATATTTGACCACGTAAGGCACGTTCGCTTAATATAAAACATTCGTAGATAATTATTTTCAATTCCTGTGGAGCTGATTTTACCCGGAAGATCGAAATCTCAGAAAGTGTTTCAGAGTCGGGTAAAGCGATGTCCGTTCCGTTCCTTAAACGTTTCATATCTACCCCATATTTTCACATTTCAAAAACCATTTGCCAATCATTTGTTACGAATTATTTGTGTACGATTCGAAATCTTCGTTTTTTTTTTTAATTTATTTTATACAATACATATTTAAAATATTTATGCATATCACTGCACTTTTAATTAAAAACATATCAATCGAACATACGTTTGTACAAAAATCAATCACAATTGAAATATTTAACCGGAAAAAAAACTCTGATTTTTTGTTGTTGTTGTATTTGTTATGCACATGGAATGGACGGTTGAATGGATGGACGAATAAAAAAACCCTTCTGCAACCCTTCTGTAAATGAAACTTACTTTCAATCATGCATGTATGTATGTATGTATGTGCGCATATGTGTGCAGATATGTTTATACATATCTACGGACGGATTGTCTTTTTACCCTGATCAATTCCTCTTTGGATTGTTATTGTATAATGATATGCTCGAATGTTCAATTTTGTTTCATCATACCAAAATAAAAATGTACATACATACATATATACATATGTATGTAATGTAACACACGTTCATATTTACACAACCAAGTGTTGCAAAGAAAGGAATATGAAGGCCTTGTGGCAGGCTTGCATGTTCAACTGATAGGTATGCCCGACCAATGCAACACTCGTGCCATTGTATTTCCTATCCATCTTCTACAGGACATCCATTAGGTAGGGCTTGGAGAAAGTCTATCTCAAGATTGCAAAAATAAAGCATTATTTTCTGAATTTAAATATTTTCTACAAACTGAACTAGCAAAACAACCTGATTTACTTTCATACACTACACTGAAAAGCTGCGGTAACATAAGGACTAGCATCCGTTTGACCGGTTTTAAAATTACCATTCCTCATCTGAATCAGTCAATTTAATTTATACGATTTGCTTAAAATCATCATAGAATCAAATCATAGAATAGAAAAATTTGCTCGAGTCCCATAAAAAAAAAATAAATTTTATTGCGAACAATTTAATCTGTTAATATTTTTTAAAATTTAAAACATTATCGGTTATATGAAAATTTTTATCTTTAAGATACAACTGCACCTCAGCGTAATATAGAGTATAGGAATAGTGGACGGAAATACGATTTTCGAAATTTTATCATTGAACAACTCAAGTTCGACTCCGGAGTCGACGAGCTACTCGACTCCACAGCAGTGGGCGGTAATCGCTATATTCAACATAATACACCAGCCCTAATAATAAGATTAGAGTTTATGGTTCCGTATATTGCAGCTGGCATAACACCTGTCCCATATTTGGATATGGTTTCGAGAAAAACAGCAACCTTAGAGATTAAAAAGAGATAACAAAAAAAAAATCACCATTATTAGTATGAAAAGATTGATCCGATCAAAATGAAAAAGGATCTCAGATAAGGTGGCAATATGCAATGGCTTCTGTTCAATATATTACTGCAATGAATCTTGAAAAAGCTGTCAAGCCGAATATGGTGAGAAAGTCCAATTTAACATTTCTCGGAGACGCACATGTCATTGGAATTATAGAATCGTAGCGGCTCAATTTACAGGGATTTCTTCCTTTGCTGGAACATATTTGGCGAAAGGATGTAAATTCTCTGGCAATAAGAATTTTCAACAAAGAGAAATGACGACTCAGGCTCTGGAAGAAAAATCAAGTCCAGTCGTCTCTGACGAATACTGGTGAATACACAAGACCAAATCGTGTGGAATTTTAATTTTAACGTGTTTTATGATTTTAAATTACCAAAACAGCCTGGTAATTAAGAAGGCCTTGACAATGCCATCCCTGACAGGAATCTGTAGATGAATACATATAAAGAATATTTACATTCATTGTTTTTTTTTTTTGGGTTACATGTGAAAAATTTTTCATTAATTAAAATTCCAATTAATTTTCTTGTGTGAGTGTAAATTTCATTTTCCCCTTTTCGTTGTTGTCTTTTTTTTTTTGTTTTTTGCAACAATAAAAAAATATCGTGAAAAACTGTTTACCACATCACATCGTATTGATTCCTTTTGTTGCTTACCTCACGTCGATGATGCATTCCGTTTTGGCATATGTCATTGGTGATGTGTACATAAATATATCCATATATTTATTCGGAATGGGTATTGACTAGTGAATACACAGGAGCAGGCCTGTTAAGACTGATAGGTTGACGTTAAAACACTAGGAGAGAAATGATCGAAAGCACTAGGAGAGAAATCACATATACTAATTGAGTGGAATTTTTTTGTGTAATTGTGGACTAAATTCTAGTCACGACTTTATTAATCCAATGGGCCAGTTTGGTTTGTATGACAATGGTCCAGTTTGTTCAACCTTAACGTTTATATTCTATGGAAATAATTAAATACATTTTAAAAGTTCTAAAAGATTTTGTACTAGCGCGGCACAGTGCTTTCAAATCGATTTCCCATCAAGGATTACTTTCGGCTCAATGGACACGTCAATAAACCGAACTGCCGAATTCGGTCCAAGGAGCAGCCACAGGCTGGCAATGCATCCTCAAAAGAGCTCATAATTGTCATCCCCTACATCTGTGAAAACAATCGAATCATCACTAGAATTTCAAAACTATAACAGCGGCAGATAGAAATCTCTGCAGTTCATATTAATCAAAACAACGGCGGGAAAACGCACATATTGGCCTTCTAAATTTGTCAAATTAAAAGTAAACATTGTCAGCAAAAATGTCATTGTTGGGCTGACGGTCGATTGGTGTGCCCACTAAAAAATAACGACAAGCGTAGCGCACAATTTGAAAAAGTAGCGTTTTCCAAAACAAAACACACACACAAAAAAACTAAAACAAATTGAAAATTTTACACAATTTTGACGGGGTTTGTTATTTCAAAGTGGCATTATGATGATGACAACGCGCCGATGATGATGGCGGTGGCATTGCCTCATATCCCTGTACCGCATATCTGGCAGAGGAGGGATATTTTGTTTGTGATTTGTTCGGTTTTGTTGTTGAAGTTGTTGTTTAGGATATTGTTATAGATGCCTGATGGTTGTTGTTGTTGCTGTTTGCTCGGTTTGGTTGGTTACAGTTTGTGTTTGCCAAATGTTGGTTGGCTGTGTCGTCCCCGTTGTATTGTTTCATGCGATGTTGTTTGTATCTTTGTTGTTTGTACATATGTCATCTTTTTCCCTTTTGACGGAATTGTTTGTGTTTTTTGTTATTGTAATTGTTGTTTTGCTTTGTTTTAATTTTCATTTTTTTTTTTGACAATTATCATCATGAGAATACGATGTCAATATTTGCTATGACATACGTTTTTTGTCAACGCCGAGAGTGCCTGTCGTCTGTTGTGCCGCTTTTGATTTGTGTGTTTCTTTTCGGTCTCAAGGACGGACCAGTTTGTCACCCTAATTTCGTGATATGATCACCACTCTATTCGGCTGTTCCATTAGCCCGCTGGATGAGCGTGAAATTGAAATGTATGAATGAGTGATGGGCATAAATGATGCAATTTTAATATGCCCACGAAAGATGTCATTTATGATAATATTGTGTACTGGGTTGCGATTGCAATCTAGAAATTGATGATTTTTGCCTCAGCACTATTGGAAAACAATTAAACATATTCCCTTCGCATAGGAAAGTAGATTGGCAATATCAAATTAAACAAATAAGAGGCTAACTCATTTTACTAGTACATCCAGTAGATTTTTCTAAAAAAAATTAAATTTTCTACGTTTTGTCACTCGCAAAAATCAACAATTTTATACACAAAAAGCTGTAAGCGCATTTTTTTTCAAAAATCGTTTTTTATTAATGAAATTCGATTAAAAAAAAAAATTTCCAACGCTCTTAATTCCAAAATATTAAAGAATATGAGCGATTTTCTGCGGCGGGGATCATTTTCACCTGAAGACAAAATTTCGTTAAACAAAATATTTTCTTCCCGAGCACTGAGAATACACGTATCGTTAACGATGAGCAAATATCCACTCAAAGTCTACAAAATAGTTTATATCCACCCTTTAGGTAAATACCTGGGTATTTTCCCATTTTTACCCAATTTAACCATTTTACCGGGTATTTATCCTATTCCCATCTCTACACATGATGCCTAATGTAAGTTGCTGATACAGTTTTGTTTTTGTTAGTCGATTTTTTCTATTTTCTTTTTTCAAAAAAGGCTTCAAACATTTTGTTTGCTTTGATTCGTTTCGGAAGCTGCCACACTTCTTCATCGGTACCCATTTGCAATGATTTCTGCTGCAATTTTATGTCTAATAAAGGGTGTTTTTTAATGAGGTATAGAACTTCGAATTGAAATAAAACACAAGAAAATCGTTTTAATGTCCATCAATTTGGCTTTATTGGAAGGATAATTTTATGCCATTAATGTATAAATATGATTTCGGGCATGTGGCCGCCGCGGCTGGCTCGAATAAAGCCAATTCTACAGGTCCAATTTTCAACCACTTGTTGGAACCACAACTCATCCACATTCATGCCATCCAATTCGGGAACAAAATAGTCGGTTATCATGGCTCTACACCGGTCTCCATTAACGGTAACTGACTCTCCAGCATTATTTCGGAAGAAGTATGGCCCAATGACTCCACCAGCCCATAGAGCACACCAAACAGTCAGTTTTTGTGGATGTAATGGCATAAATTGGACGGAGCTTGCGGTGAACTTCGCGAACTGAACCATTACTTTCGAAATAAATTTGCACGATTTGCAAGCGTTGTTCTTTTGTCAACCTGTTCATGATGAAATGGCAAAAACCAAACTAAATATTAATCACTTGACAGCTGACAAAATGGCCGCCAGTTAAAAAAGTGATGCCAACTTAAAGTTCTATACCCCAATAAAAAACACCCTTTATGTGTCATAGTTCTCGCAAGAGAAAGAGAATAACTGTTTAGTAGCACATTACGCCAAAAAAAAATATAGCAGTAAACCAAACTTTTGATTTATTTTTCAATTCAAAAATACACTTTTTCCGACTTTTGGGTATTTTTCATAATATTTTGGGGGATCTTGCATAGGGTAATTTTTCATAAATAGTTTGGCGGATTTTCAGAATTTTTGTGGCAATTTTCATATGGTGCTTTTAGGGGATTTTTCGTTTACTTTGGAGAATTCTTTATTATGTTTGTGGGGGAATTTTGAGTTTTTTGGGATATTTTCATAGATCCCTGTGCGGTAGCGTACCATGATTCACGATGATAATCATGTAAAACTCACGACGTTCTGGTCTTGCTATTTATGAGATTTTAATTTTAGGAAAGAAACTCAATTGAAATTATTAAAAATAAAACTAGTTCCATTTTTAGATAATTATATAGATTTTTTTTAGATTCTTGTCCCCAGCGAAGTCGTTTATCTTTTAACTAAGACTTTAGGCATAAAATTGATACATTTGATTTGGAATCAAAAGAAAATTATTTTTTTTTCTTTTTACTCAGACGAAATTCTGAATACCAATAGTTATTAAATTAGTCTAAATATTAAGATAAAAATAAATGATAAAAACTCCGCATGCACAAAATTCTAAGTGTTTTGAATCGTTGTGAATGTTAATAACACAGATCTCGACAATCGAAGATCGGTCGTCTTGCCTTAGAAGAATTTCAATTTATGTCCAGTTCCAATACCACTGCTACCATCTATTGGCAAAGTCTTTACACTAATACTCCTGCATAGAAAATATCCTTTTTCAGTTAACCACCCCCGTAGCGCCAGGCATTTGAAATGACCGACCTAAATAAAAATGCAACCCCAACTAACACAAAGACCATCACAATCGCCCCATACTACCCGTTGACCATTACATAACCAATAACACGATAATAATGGAATCGTATATGTACAACAACAACAACAACAAAATATATATACGATACATAAGAGTGGCCCATGAGAAATTCTTTCGAATTTGGAATGTCTACATCGTTAAAAACTTGTACGTTGTACAGAAATTTATTTACTAAATAAAAAAAAAACGTTGTACTGGTTTTTGCTTAAAAACCATCATTCGAGAAGGCAAAACTGTAGGCGGGGAACGACATCAGTGGATGTTGGCCGGCAAATGTGTATGCAAAGTTTTCGACGGTTACTGGTTCTAATTAGATTTCAAGTTTTGTACGGGACATCTTTTCGCGGGGTTATTTTAAACCAACATGGTTTTAACCAATGACGAGCTCTATGCAAACATTCGTGCCCAAATCATTACACACCATCATAGATGCTAGAAAAAATGATTTTACCGTGACCAATAAAGCAGACAGTTGATTCAAGAAGTAGTCGAAATAAATTGTTTAGGATTAAGTTATATGGCAAAAGACCGAGAGGGGTTGTTTCTTAAGTTATTCATTATTGACATACCGACGTAACACCCTGTAAATAACCTAAATTCTATCTCCAGAAAATTTGGACCACTCTAATAAATATATATGCCATGAAAAAGGACACACGCATTCTATAAAGACAATTTCTTTGTTCATTTTTAATAGACTCCACCCACCTTTTGAGCACAATTCAGTCCATATGGAATGGAACACCCAGACTCCCCACCCCCCCTGACATCCATAATGACGTTGGCCGTTATTATGTCACGTACATATCTATAAAATAACAAAATGTTAATGTAAGAATATATATGGAGGTACATATATATAGACTTGTATGTATGCACATATAAATTATATGCGACAACGCCACCACCAACCACTACGCAGACCCGAAACTCCCATGTGTAATATTTCTGTGTGTGCGTGTATGTTTATGACACAATTCTCATTTTATTTTGTTTACTTTAGAGTAATAAAATATATAACAATAATAAACAAAATGGCACACTGTGACACAATTAAATGTTCGTTATTGAATAGAACAAAAAGAAGACCAACAGCGACACAATTATTTATAACCAACAATGCGACACCATGGACCAATAGGAATATATAGATGTCCAGATATTATGCGGGCGCTGAATCATGCAATAATGTTGTGTTGGACATTTACTATAGTCGAATTTTCTTACAATCTGAACACATTTTTAAAATTTTCAACTAGAGGTACTCGTAGTACTGATGGATGTCATAGAACTATCGTTTAAATTATATCTAATTATCTCATGATTATGTCTATAAAGAAAATAACCCATGAAGGGTTTAATAAAATGTTTAGGAACGTATTCATAAATCTCAGTATTACAGAAGAGTTGCTGTGAAATTGTTTATCGGCCAGGCTCTAAGACTACTAAACCTCATTCGAGTGCAAACTGCAACTCCCTCTCTTTTAAAACACCCCTTCAATTAAAAATCAAAATATTCAATAATCGTTCCACTACCGTAAAACCTCAATGGACTACTGTTAAATGTTATATTCTTTTTGACAGTCATTTAAAGAAGACAACAAATTTTTATGAAACTTGAAAAATAAGAACTGTTAGATTAAAAAAAAAACCATGGCCGAGACTAACTAAAGGTCATAGGAGGGGATAAGATGTGAAGACACTTTTAATTACGTACATATTCCCTTTACATTCCTTGAAGTAACAGAATCTGAGAGCTATCCACGTAATAACTTGGATAATCACATAAAGTTTATGATTAAGGGAATAATCTCTAAGTCAGAGATTATGTTCCGCAATCGTAAAGTCGCCAGCATCTACAATCTCGAAAAAGGCTGGTCAAATATGTTAAATATTCTTAACGGATGTTCATGGGGTAAGGTTATTGATGGGCTCAACATTGTGAACAACATTGAAGAAGGCAGGGCTGACATCACCGCCATCCAGGAAATTCGATGAAAATAAAGTAAAGAAATGCTACAGCTGACATGAAAGAAAGCTCCAGTTTGTTTGCGGAATTGTGAAGATCAAACGAATACGTTACCTGGTTGTCAGTCTCACACCAACGGCTACCCAAATTTCGCATAATGGATAAATTCTTTTTTTTTATCAGACAGAAGAATCGTTTGCAAAATATGTGGACTCAACTGTACTGAACTACATCCCAAAACGAACTTCTTCATGTCGGCCAAACGGACCAACCAGGAAGGTGTTGGTAGACGATAACGCAAACAAGCAATACCGAGACTCTGGTGAAAGGATAAAGTGCAACAAGACATGTAAATCCTTGTTATCACCAAGTGGAGAAAGCCCATACAAGACCGAGGAGCTGGGAAATTATTTATTAAGATGGCTGGGAAATTATTTAAGCGGGTTGTAGATCCGACGTAAATAAGAAAATATATTGGAATATCGGCATCATAATTTGCATCAATATCTAAACATGGAAAATGATTACGCCTGATGGGAGCCGCGATGACTTCCCCGTGCGATAAAAAAACAACCATGAGTCCACTTCAACGGATTGTTCAGCGTTGTTCAGTTGTATCACATTTTACATGACTCTTTGGTCTAGAAAAAACCATGGGTGGGGCAATTGCTTACACTCGACCATAAAAGCAACCATCTGTCTGATCAAAGGCCACTGGATAACAAGAAGGAAATATGTCTAAACTAAATAAATTGAGGTACGAATTACAACCACAATATTCTCAGGATTTATCGACAGGAAATTATTTACTAATTCCAAATCTGAATTAAAAACTCAACAGATGGAGTGAATTACTGAAACTAACACCTACTTGCGGACCTTGCCAAAACCTATTATTCGAAGAAATAATTAAGATTAAAAAAACGAGTGATAAATGATTTTTGTTGGCGTTAAAAATATATTTTTTCAACATAGGATGCAGGAATTTCTAATCTTAATATATATTTACCCTCGACACTGACTCTGTCACGCAGTACGTAGGAATTTAAATAGGCATTCTATAATTTTCTATAAATAATAATAATAAAAAAAAATTTTTTTTTTTGTACAGAAATTGTGTTTTCCCCAAATTGTGTTTTACCAAAAATTTTTTTTACAAATTTTTTTTTTCCAAATTTTTTTTTTCAACAAAATTTTGTTTTTCTACAAAAACTTTTTTTTTCCACAAATTTTTTTTTTCAACGAAATTTTTTTTTCCCCAAAAATTTTTTTTTTCAACAAATTTTTTTTTCCATATTTCAACGGGCGCCATTACAACTTACTAGTACAAAAATATTCGACAAATTTATATTTAATGCTGTGCAAGGTTATGGAACAAATGCATTTCAGAGACATATGTACATTTTTTCGGTGATTTTTTTTTTTTTTTTGGATGTCGTTAGAAATTTTGTTCAAATACCATAAGCATCCATTAACCCGTTGGCGTCAGATCCAAATATGTTCGTGGGACATTTTTGGAAAATGATTTCGTATACCGCGAGCAATTTTTTCAATACTGTTTTATTTTGGTATACTTTAGGATTTATGGTGCTCAAGTGGTTAACTGGGTATGAAGTTTGAAGTGTCTGCTGCCGAATTACACGAAAAATGGTTTTCTCGATGTCACGCCTATTATGAACAGAAAAAAAATACATATTTAAACTCGTGAGTAAATTATCTTTCATTTGGGTACCATATTGTCCAAAAATGGGCCTGTACATTTTTTTATGCCACGCCCCATCTCTAATTTTCTTTATCGTAAGTTTGGGGTAATTTCGAAGACAACTGCATATTTTTTTTATTTAGAGTGGATCAATTCAGCCCTTTCTCTTTAATTGCAACAACAAATTTAATTAATTTTGGGGTAATTTTGAAGAGAACTGGATATTTTTTTTTATTTGGAGGTGACCAATTTTTTTCTTTAATTCCAAAAAAAATTAGAACAAATTTTGGATATAATTTTATGTGTATTTTTTTTCTGCCTCAGCATTAGGTTCAGTAAATTCTTAATTGAAAACCCATGAGAACTTGTCTGTGTGGCTTTAGGAGCTGGATAATTTTCTTCAATTTTCAGTTAACGAGAACTGTGGCGATGGCCAGCCACCCGGTTGTGGTCTTTTGTGAACTACTGCAATCTTGACTCTTGCAACTTCTCATCACCAGGATGAATTTACAGTGTATGTCATCTGAAATCTCAGCTACCCAAAACGCAGTCTATCAATAAAATATTATTTGATTTATAGATTCAGTTGGACAAAATTGTTCTCCAATTTTTAGACTTCCGGAACTATGACAATGGCCAGTGACCCGACTTCGGTATTTTGGGAACTACTACACTCTTGACTATTGCAACTTCTCATCACCACGAAAGAATTTACCGCGAAATCTCTCCTACCCCAAATACATGCTATCAATCAAATACCATATGATTTATAGATTCATTTGGACAAATGCAATTTAAAAATATCTCTTGAAAATTTAAATACCACCCACAAACCTTCAACTCCATCCAAAAAAAAACCGCACCAACGTCAACTGCTGAGATAATTCTTTTAAATCTCTTTCTGCTTCTAATTGGATTTTTATTGAATCACGCCATAAAAAATCATTCATACATTCATTCTAACAGTCTATTAACAATAGTGCCAATAATTTAAATTAATTTTTTTTTGCTCATGTCGGCCGAAAATCGACTGAAATAGAAACAACTCTCGTCCGTGCCATATTGCATTTTCAATGGCCATTGTGTAAAGTCCTTTAAATCAGGATATGCGAGTATATCTCGGCAATATTGAACAATATCGGCAGCATTCATGCATCATTGATTGCAGAACAGCAATTTTTAGTTTGTTTCTCATGCATTTCACATATTATTTTTTACATGCAGCTCTTCTTCACTTTTATTGAAGTGGAGTATTTTATTTTAGGTTTTTTTTTGGGTTTTTTATTTTTTGCCGGGAATTCGACATTTTTTTTGGTTCGTTTGTTTTTTAGTCCCAATCATCCAATAGTCAATAGGTATTGACACGTAACAAATTTTAGTGATATGAATGGAGTCTATTTTCCATAACAAAGTACCTTTGTTTTGTTAATACTCATCTGCCAACTGTGTGCGACGGCTTTAAAGGGTGTGTTGTTTTTGGGGGTGATGGAATAATTTTGTGTACATATTTGTTGGGCAATGATCTTGATGAGGTTATGGTGTGGGTGTAAAAAAAAACACAAGAACGTCAAGGACAATTGATTTAAGAAATGTTTAAATGTAATATTGTTTTCAGAAATTCAAAAAACTAAACAAAAATGAATTTTTATGGAGCACGATTTCATTCATGTGGCTGCCTCGGCTGGCTTCGCTTTAGCGCATGCTGTCAACTAAATTTTCCCACACCATGATGATGGTCTCTGGCTTTAAATCACGAATGGCTTGGTCTATATATAAATCTAAATGTCCTGAATTTTTAATTAATTGTTCGAATAACATTCATCCTTCAAAAAAAAACTATCGGTGTCAGAACGCAGCTACGAGGCGGCCAATTGACATAGCCAAGAAGGCTGATAACGCGATAATCGAACATGGTTCACAAAAGATCAACTGTGGCATGGGCTATGCGGCATTCTGCTGAAACCCCAGATAGCCCAAGTCTCCTTGAAAAAACGATTTATGCCTCCTTTAACCGAAATGCAGTTTCCAGCAGCCTTCTTAAAGAAAAATTAGCAAATAGAGCCACCGCTCCAAAATCCACAAAAAAAAATTTCACTGAGAATGGATTGGTTTCTCGACGATCCCATGCGTATTGTTCAGTCCCTAGATGTGGCTGTTTGGTTTGTCAACATAGCCGATGAGATGAAAATCAGCATTGCCAGAAAATAAGATTTTTCCACGAAAATTGTTTTCAGAGATCCAAATTGAGATGCGATGACGTGCACAGCTCACTAAATAGTAGTTCTTTTATCTGTTCCTCCACGAAATGTTAAGGAATAACGCCCATAGTTTTACTTGAGAAAATATTTCGTATTTCACTCTAGTACAAAACTCTATCATTCCCCTATAGCACACCCTCTGCCATCATTGCATATTTCATGTATTTTTCCCATTGACTTTTTGCACGTTTTATTTTTTTGTGCCATTGCACAACAACAAAAAATCGGTTGTTTATTTTGAACAATTTGTGTCTCATATCTGCAGATATAGCATTTTGTAACATTTTAATATAACAGCATGTTTCAATATTTGTCGACTCAGGATTGGGAATTTTTTTGGTTCATTTTTTTTTTTTTTTTTTTTTTTTTTTTTGGTGTAGCCAACCAAAGTGCTCTCGTTTTGTCGTCGTCGTCGTCGTTGCCATATCCTATCGTATGAATGAATGAGGGTTTGTCGGTCCGTGCAGTCTACCTTAATAACGTATGTATGAATATTGTCTATATTTATTTTAGTAAATGGTTACAAACAGAAATAACAGCAGCAAAAACACACACACATACACGGTTACGATGTGATATTCAATTTGATTTGATTGTGAGAATACCAATTTTTTTTTACCTTGTTTTCTTTTTGTAGTCATTTATTTTTTAGTCGTCGATATTGAATAGTAGAGCATATTTATACAAATCTAGTGTGATTGTATTTTATGCTGTCATATCAATTGTATTGGTCCTGGTTATATCTGCAGGTATTCGGATCAATTTTAGATATTTATGCATGCATGAAGGTATGTGAGTATTTGTACGGGTATTAGAGAGTTCACACGAAATTGAAATATTTGCTTAATCTGGATGAATTTGAGAGAGAGCGAGAAAACAAAAAAGGAACAAGAATGCATCGGATTTAATGGAAGCTTTTATTTTCGAAAATATTTAAAATCACACATGTGGGATGATGAAGGACTTTTTATATGAGTTCATGTTTATCTACACAAAGTCCCCTGTATTTATTTGGGTGATATCAGGTTGGATATCAACTTGGCAACACTCAGCAGTTACCTTGGCCGCCATATCCCTTAAGTGGATGCTGACCTCCAAAATAATTCACTTGGTTAGTTATCTTAGCTCGCTTAAAACGTTAAAGAAAAAACGTTGGAACGTGGGCCCATCTCTGGAAAACATAATCACAGTGTAGGACACAATAAAAAATAAATAAAAAAAAAAGCTGAAAAATATGAACCACGATCGTTAGAACCTTTTAAGAGGTTTAAGGACGCCCACGAGAAAAAAATTACCAAATAATCGCTGAAGGTCAACATACAACTATTTTTTTCATTTTTTTATAGGTATAGACTTTGACACTTTTTTTCAATTGACAAGTGCTTCAGACCTTCATATGTTAGAATTTTCTTTCGATGTTACAGCCATGCCAGGCTGCCTGCCTCTAACGTTGATTCTCACGATACATTTCCAAACGAGGGAACCAATAGCCAATTCATTATTCGCTAAGCTCTCTACGACAGAATAATAACAATTTGTTTTCAATATACAGAATTCGCCCACAAGAGGTGTTCATTTGAATCACCCGGTATTTCGGTAGCTGTCACTTTTGAAGCTTTTATTCTTTGACATTTGACAAGTAGAAACTACGCCATTACTAAAAATAAAATGATACACGCTTCAACAACGCATTGAAATTATTAAAAATCACTACAAAAATGGTGAAAATCTTGCAGTCACAGTTCGCAAAACTAAAAAGTTTCCGGACCGTGTTATTTGTCGAAGAGGTAATCGCAATTGGCGACCGAGATCTTGTGATTTAACACCTTGCGACTTCTTCCTTTGGGGCCACGTGAAAAATAAGGCCTACGCCAACAGCCCAGCGTCGTTTCAAGACCTCATAGATTTCGTTAGGCTATCGAGGACATAGGGCCACTTTGCGAATTGGTTAAGAAAAATTTCATGAAAAGGATATGGGCCAGTATGCGTGGTCATGGTGGCCAATTGGCTTCTCTTTATTATGAAATAAAAATCCGATCATTTATCTAAAAAAAAAATGTGATATTTCTTTGAATACCAAAATAACACCTCTTGTTGGAGAACCCTGTAACAAAACAAAATACAGGCGCCCCGGTAGTCCTGCTCGCCTATCAGCGTGGATGCGATTCCCGTCAGAGGCTTCGGTCTGTTGCTGCAAAAAACTAGCCATATGGTCTGTTCACCCAAGGACCCAAATTTAGAATATAAATTTAATTTATTGTAATTAAATAAAAATAAATAAAAAAAATGCAAAAATTCATATTAAGTGTAGAATCTTAATTTTTTTGGAAGGACATTTTATGGCATTTATTTTTTTGAATATTATATTCTTTAAATGTTGGCCACAGCTGACCATACCGTTTCCACCGGTATGGCGTTAATGACACGCGTAATGTTGGCTTCCAAAACCTGAATCGTAGCTGGTTTGTCAGCAAAATATAAGCTGGACTAACTCTTTGAAAACAAAAGCCGAACATTAGCGTTCTTAAACGATATTAATGTTGGAATCATATCAAAATGTTTTTTTTTTTTTGTGTGACAGTCGCAGCTATCACGGCCGACCTATATACTACTTGTAAAAGAAATAGTTAATAACCCCACAAAAAAAGTCTCATGAGTATGTCCTACACAAACGGAGATGTTCGATTTTCTGAGATTTTATACCTCTTGGCCATCGAGTTAGACACCTGCTAAATCCAACTTATTTCATATTACAATATCAACACCACTTTTTGGGCACAATCGAAATGGTTTGGTGCCTGTTCGATTTTGTTTTTCATATGTAATACAAAATTTGTTTAATTTGTAGTTTTAGCAAAGACAATCGAACTGAGTCATACTTTTCCTGTAATTGACAGAATAGTTTTTCCTACAGATGTGTCGTTGAATTTATTGAAGAATTTTTTAAAAAAAAAATTCATCCCAATTAATGCTACTGCAAATAGACTTTGGTGGCCCTTCCTCTTCATAGTCTTTTGTTTTAGTTTGCTTTTATCGATCTTTTTTTTTTCACAGAATTTTTGTTTCTGTTATTTTTGTTTATTTTCTATTTTTCTATAATTTGGAAAACTTTAAATTCTTTAAGAAATCTACGAATTAGTTTCTTAAGTTCCTTCCCGAGATATTAGTATAACGCACGCTATTGTTTTCAGTGTTTGAACCAGAAATAGCTCAAACTTCAGCTTTTCATTCACAGAAAAAACATATTTTTGAAATCAATTACGAAGTTTGTATGGAATTCGTCAATTCAATTACTTTTTTAATTGATTTTCTTCCAATTACAAAAGTTGTGAATTTAATTACTCAAATTTTAAATAAGTAATTGATTTTTTTACTAGTTTTTACATTGATTTCACCAAGAATTTCTAAATTCAATTACAACATTAATTGATATCCAAGCTTAATTTCAATTACGACAGTAATTGAATTTTTTTGGCCCGTATTTTTTTCTGTGTTGAATTCTCTTTCATTCGCAAAAAAAAAATATTGACAAAAATGTAAACATTTCACGATAAATTACCATAATTGGCCATAAAGTTTTAAAATTGAAACTTTTGCATAAAGCATGACAATTTTCTTCCACTTAAGCCTCATAAGCCAAATGACCGATTCATGTCATGATAAGGTCCCTTCCTCCCCACCCCCCCCAAAACAATATTTGGTAAATGCATCACAGAGAATGACTTGGTTGTTTGCACACCAAGACGACTGACGAAAGGACGAATAATGTTACGTCGCGTCGTTGTTCCATACATAATATGCGCATAATATTCAAATCAAATTACAGATTAGTGATATGACACTTTTGCCTTTCGCCGGCATGAACCCCTTTCGGTTTAGACGTACGAACGTACAACCATACCATGTTCTGGGAATATTTCCATTTTGTCGTGTAACGTCTCGTTAGCATTTTCATGCATTAAAGTCTCATTTAATTTCACGATATCGCATCACTCGACGACACTCGCACACACACAAACACACTCAGTATTTCCCAGTGTTGATGTTCATGGTTGAATGTGAGCCATGAGCGGGAGTGTAAATGTGGAAATTATGCGTATGATTATCATCGCCATACTAATCATAAATGGGGGGTGTACGGAGGACATAGAAGGCTGAGCAGACTGTGATGGCAACCGAACGAAAATAGCACAGCCATTAAAGAGTTGTGTTGTTAGGGGATTAAATATTTTTCGTTTTTCATATATTTAATCTGATTAGAAACCGATCGGTAGCGACAGATATTTTGTCCTATATGCTCCTTTGATTTCCAAGTTGAAGTAGTGCAAACACACACGCACATTTGATATAACTCGCCTTAATAAGCCCTTTTGTCTCGAAGGGTGTCAAGTTATGAAAATCTTTTTTTTTTTGAAAAATATTCATTTAATGAGAATGGAGGCATATGCTTGCCTCTGCCTGCTACGAAATGGGAGATTTTGTAATGTGACACGTTTTATGAGGCGACACGTGTCGTCATTTAGTGATTGTAATTACTAATTATTCAATTATAATTGAATTATCAAAATTGTTTTATGACAATGAAATTGTGGACAACTGTATCGGATGTAAACACGTGCGTTTGGGCGAAACGGTTCCTTTAGTCTTTGCCTTGACTTAGTTCCGGTATTTTATAGCCAAAAAGATAATGGAGATAATGTCTATCATGATTATGTAACAGAAAACTACATTTGCAGTAGCGTTATTTAAATAACAGAAATAGTGGCCACAGCTCCGATTTGGTAGAAGACTCGGACTTTATTCATTGATCAGTTACAATAAAAGGTCATTTCATGCTCCATTTCACAGCAGAATCCTTACGGAATCAGAGTAGCTTTGCATGTATAGAGTCATTCTTAATTCTTCGTTTCGCTTTTCGGATAAACTCCAAAACTTCTGTTTTTGGCTATTTGCTCAGCTAAATTCGAGGAATGGAGGGTTCTGGTCGACTATTTGCTTTTTAGGCACACACATAATAAAATATACAAGACTTACAAAAATAAATTAATTCCGGAAAGAATTTTATTTGTCGGAGGTTTAATCCACAGCGTCGATATGAGGAGTTTATGCTACGATTTTTGATGGTACGACCTGAGAAAACTTCCTTAACCTGAACCTCCCACAGGAGAGTCTGTCTAACTATATTTCCGGCTTCAGGAGACTACAGGCAACGTAGGCCATTTCGAATTAGACTACTGAGACGAGAGGAGCCTGAAGCAAGAGACTACTAACGACAGAGGTGACTGTAGCAGGAGAGATGGTCCTATAGCAGGAGATTACTAACGACAGAGAGGCCCAATGTAGGAGACTACTGACGCTGGAGGAATCTGTGGCAGAAGACTATTAACGATAGATGGGCCTATAGCAGGAGACTACTAACGAGAGATGGGCCTATAGCGGGAGACTACTTATGGCAGAGGAACATGTAGAAGGAGACTACTGACGCGGGAGGAACCTGTGGCAGAAGACTATTAACGATAGATGGGCCTATAGCAGGAGACTACTAACGAGAGATGGGCCTATAGCGGGAGACTACTTATGGCAGAGGAACATGTAGAAGGAGACTACTGACGCGGGAGGAACCTGTGGCAGAAGACTACTAATGAGAGATGGGCCTATAGCAGGAGACTACTAACGACAGATACTACTAATGAGGGATGGGCCTATAGCAGGAGACTACTAATGACATAGGGGCCCAATGTAGGAGACTACTGACGCGGGAAGAATCTGTAGCAGAAGACTACCAACGATGGATGGGCCTATAGCAGGAGACTACAAATAACAGAGGAACCTGTAGAAGGAGACTACTGACAGAGGGACTTTTAGAAGGAGACTTCTGACGCGGGAGGAATCTGTAGCAGAAGACTACTAACGATGGATGGGCCTATAGCAGGAGACTACAAATGACAGGGGAACCTGTAGAAGGAGACTACTTGCAGAGGAACCTGTAGAAGGAGACTACTGACGCGGGAGGAACCTGACAGACAGGCCTGTAGCAGAAGTCTATAGTTGATATTAGGCGGGATTACAGTCGAAGACTACTTTAAAAACGTGGGTGATGAAATTGACAATACACATATATTTGCAAAGCGCCATTTAAACATTGAAAGATGCAGACAATTAGTATTTCCTTCTAAAATTTAAATCCGTAATCACAAATATGAAAATTTTTTATTGCACAAAGCCTATTGGTTTTTGGTTTTTTAATGCATATTTGATTAATTTTAGAATTTTTTTTAAGAGCCTTAAACGAACTTTTAAGCGTATTTTTTTGGTTGCCCTTGTAATCACTAAGTTTGTTGTTTTTTTTTTCTTCCTATATTTCAGAGGTCTATTGTAAAAATACTAAGGCAAGGCAAATATTATGTCGTTCAATGTTGATACATTGGCCCTGTTAAATATCATTGGCCCAGGATATCCTACCTTTCCCAAAATGAAAATGCTGTACCTTTGAAGATGCTGTTTTCCAAACTCTCTTGAATGATTCTTTCGATTTTACAAAAATGGCATCAGTCCATTCCAAACTGACGACGTCGAGGCGTCATATTAGTAGAATTTATTAGTGTAGTATTTTGCTTTAAATTAAATCGGCGTCGATCAGAAATATCTATGAGATCCGTCAGCAACCCAATCGGTAATCACTTAGTCCAATAGAAACAAAGCCTTCTTAAGTGCTTCGGTTTTCCTATTTCGTATTTCGTATTATGAAGAACCTTTTCCAATTTCCCTCTCATCAATTTGCTTAAGAAAACCAAGGATTTGATCTGAATAACCCACCCCTAACATAATAGTGAAAACGAAAAAGAAATATAAAAAATTGCCTTCAAAATTAACTCAGACAAATTACAGCAGAATTTCGCGTAAATGTCCATTAATCATTACCGAACTCTTTTGATTTATGGCAGTTCCAAAACCCGCGTCCTCCATCCACTACCCACAGCATTAAGCAGAAACTCGACGGAGACACAACTTTAACTTTAACCAAACAAATGGCAGCAATTTATTCAGACATCCACCATCCACACTTTTGACAAGATATCATTGAAGAATTATATGCCGCATTATAAGCCATCACAGCCAACCAGCCGAGCAGCCATTATTCCGACAGACACCAGACACCCGTCATTATGACGAGTGTATATCAACATAAAACTCCATCCAACAACAACATGTGCCACCCACTTTAAAACGCCATCTCATCGATCAACTGACAAAGTAACATTTCAGAGCAGCAAAGTTCCTACATCGCAACAACGATATGGCGAAAAAAAAAACTGATAATACCGAAAAGAAGTTTCGCGTGTAGGCTTTATTGAATAATATATTTTGGGGTTTCTTTCACTCTGGGCAAAAATACGGCTCTTATTTTCTCCAAAAAAGGGGGATGGTTGGATGTTGTGGGAAGCGGACGAAACGAGGGGGTTTTGCTTGAATGATAAAACGCCGCTTATCAAGAACATTTTTTGAACTTTGTGAATATGTTTGAACTTTTGCAAAATGTTTTCGAAAATGGCGATGATGATTTTGATGGAATGAATAAATTATAAAGGGAGCGATTATTTGTCAAAGCGTGATGGAGTTTATAACTGAATCGTTTCTTACACGTATTTCAACATTTTATTTGGGTTCTTTCAACATCAACACTTCAAAATATTATTTATTTATTAACTACAATACAAAGTACATTTATATTATAATTTTGGGTCCAAGGGTAAACCGGGTGACAAAGACCATTTGGCTTGATTTTTGCAGCGACAGACCAAAGCCTCTGGTGGGAATCGAACCCACAACCCCCACGCTGATAGGCAAGCACGCTACCAACTCGCCTACCGGGGCGCTTAACTCATATTTTTTTATTTTATTTTTTTTAATAAATAATTTCCGCTGTACAGTATTTGGTTCACTACCCGTGAATTCCCTATCGACTTTAAACTATACACCATTGAGTTCAGATTACACCCTCCATTCCACATCACACCAAATTATACACCCTTTAAGCGAAGATAAATATCTGTTATATACCCAATTTTAATGACAGCAGTATTTAATCGATCACACAAAGATTGCATGTTTCGAAAAAATAATGATGAGCTATTATGACTTACGAGAAAGTAACAACAACAACAGAATCAGCAACAAAGTCAATGTTCTTTACATCAGTACAGAGAAGATGGCATGGCGGGCGGTTTGGCTGGCATCACAAGATTAAATGTTTGGGGGGGATACGATAATGTTGAGAAGTTTGATGGCAACTGAGTTCGGTGGCCGAACAAAAGTTAAACTAAAGTTTTTGAATTTCATTTTAAAACATCAGTTGAAAATTGAACTGTGGGTGGTGGGTGGTAAAATTGATGCAGACGAAAGAAAAAACATAATGTTAATATGACATTGTTATTTCTTTTTCATTTTCTTCATCTGCTTCGTGCTTTGTTTTCTTAAATGGTATTTAAATTTTTGGGTGTCAAATACTCTGCACCATCGGCATCGGCATCATCAACACTGATGGCAACATCAGCTTCAGCTCATCATTCTGATCTCATTGTGTTGTTAATAAATGACTGACATCTCATGACACACACCCTTCGATGTTGTATAAACATGACATTCATTCTTTGCCTCACTCACTCATAATAATGATGAAATGACATGCAAACGTTTCGCTGGTACTTTTAGTCTCGATTCAATTGCCACACTTGGAGGGTGTTTCATTTTGACAACCAACAGTAGCAACAAAATATAAACAAAAATATGTAAATTGTTTTTATAAAAAACAAAAATAAAATGAAGAAAAAATTGCGTAGAAAATTGTCTGGTGAGGTATTTCAATACAAATGGATGGAATAAAAGTTGGGGCAGAGGGAGCAACTTAACTCAGCTAAGAGTTTTGGAAATTGAGTTTCCAGAGTATTTAAAGAAAGTACATTTTTGCTCACAATGAAGTTTTCATCAGGACCTAACAGATTTGTAGCCAGAAATCCAACCATTTCAGATGGTTTCCACTAAGAAATACGGAGTGTCAAATAAAAATTTCAGAAAAAGCGTTAGAAGAGAAAAAACAATATTTAAGTTTTTCTAAAAATTCGAAGAAAATATTTTTTCAGATATTTATTATGTTTTTATATGTTGTGATCAGGATCAAATTTTAGCTGGACCAAACAGATTTGTAGCCAGGGAAATGCATGGGGCTATTGATGCTGGGCTATTGGCGTAGACCTTATCTGTCACGTGGCCCCAAAGGAAGTCGACGGAAGGTGTTAAATCACAAGATCTCGGTGGCCAATTGTGGTCACCTCTTCGAGAGATAACACGGTCCGGAAACTTTTTAGTTTTGCGAACTGTGATTGCAAGATTTTCACCTTTTTTGTAGTGAATTTTAATAATTTCAATGCGATTTTGAAGTGTGTCAAATAATAAAAACTTCAAAAGTGACAGCTACCGAAATACCGGGTGATTCAAAACAACACCTCTTGTTGGAGAACCCTATATTTGTTTTCCAGTATAAAAATACTTTTTCGTTTCTCCATTTATATGTTGTTGTTTTTCTTCGAAAGAGGATCACATTCTACTCGAAATGCTTTTGAATTGCAGAAGCTCATAAAGCACTATCGCTTGCATGTAAACCGTTCAGATCTACAAATCTTAAAATTTCCAACATGGGCTGCCCTCAATACTTTAATTTATAATTTTGAGAAGATGCTCTATTTCACAATCCCTTATGGGAGATTAGCCGAACACATAAATTAGTCCCCCGACACCAATATAATAAGTTCATAATTTTCCATAAAAATGTTTAACCAACTGCTGGAAGCCACTTTTACGATTTGGTTTCCAGGCCATTAACACATGAACTCTTACTCCTCCACTGCACGGTACCTAAAGACCCACGAGATTAACTTATATGACATTAATTTTGAAATGGTGAAAATATAAATCACACTCTTCGGGCGTTCACACAGAAAAATGATCTTAAAGGAATTAAAACGAACATAAATAAAAATCAATTGATAGTGATCCTTTGGGCGAGGAGCGAGGAACGGGCAGAAGACGGAGACACGTGACTAAAGTGTTAACACGATAACAAAAACGAAAATAAAACACAAGTTTCATGTTAAACGAAATCTCATGCCATGACAATGGAAATGACAAATGTTTTCGTACGGTAAAGAATCATAATCCCGAAAACTTGTCTGTTTTGTTTTTCCAAAAACCTATGGAAATGGCGAAGGGGGTTGAGCTGTTTGGGATAAAACAAAACAACAAAAATGACAAATTTCCCCGTTTCCGTTGTCGTGGTGGTGAGCAATGCGCCTCTGCTCTCGCCCTCTGTGTTGTGATACGGCAGAGGGGTTTTGTCTTACTTGCATGTGTCTGAGATCATCATAAAAAGGATTAAATCCTGATTTCTATTACAGATTGCAGCCATGCATACCTACTCTGCTGCTTCCGAAGCTTGGAAATATTTGTTGCCACGTCCTGCGTCTGACAGTGGGAAAGCAAAACGGAAAATTAATGAGTAATTTGATGTTAAACATGAAAATTTGATCTTGAAAGTGTGCCCAAAGTCAATACAAACGAAAACTACCAAAAGATTAATATTTTGTCAAACACTGAGCTCCGTCACTCACAATCCAACTGGAACAGGAAATGTGAGAACATTTCAGTTTAACCGACAAGCAACAAATCTGAGATTGTTTTATTAGACATTTCCCCACTTCTAAACCGAGGGATGATAGCCCAAAATCTCTCGGGTATTTTCACAATCGTTTTCCTTGTTTTTTTTTGTTACGAAAATGTCCTTCCTTTACATTTATTTTATGTTTTATCCATGAAAGAAAACTTAATTTATAAAACAATGCATTTAGGAAATCTCTTTTGATAGTTGTCCCCAGAGTCTTTTGCTGGATGTGAATTAATCGCTTCGTACTTGTCGGGTTGAAAAGAAAAGAAAAAAAAAACAAACAATGACATTTGCAACTGTCACCCGCCACCATAATTTCACACTTGTTATTTCAGCACTCGCAGGTCAACACACACACACACATGACATTTTATTTGTTTTATTTTTTATGAGATTGTATCAAAAGGCTACAAGTTTTGTTCTACTCTTCGGTATTTATTCATTCATGGTTTTTTTTATCAGAGAGAATTGGCCAATCGTTGGCACATCAGTTTTCACAGGGTGTCGCAAGTAAAGACGGACCACCTTTGGTGAATTCTAGATCTTTAATTGAAGGCAAAGAGTAAATATGTAAATGTAAATTAGAAGACATCGAAATCCCGAAACGTTGAATAACATAAATGCCGTATCGGACTATTAACGTTTAAACAATTCAGAAATCGGTGATACAACTAAAGACCTATGAGTCGACCCAGATAAATGTAAAACAAGAATTAGATATCCGTTCCAATATAATTTGCAGTGGACGAGCGGACTCGAATTGGTGAAAGCCATCCAATCGAGAAACACTTTAGTTGATGGGATTACAAAACGTTCCGAGGGAAGTGGCATCAGTGCCGATTTGTAATACTACAGACGGATTTATTGACAAAAGTCACCTACTCATTAAGAGAAAGTATGAAGGTATTTACCTTAACATTCCATCAAGGAAAAGAATCACTAATTTTTATCTTATCGACCGAGACTTGCTGTTTGTTTGAAGACTCCCAACGGCATACGCTTTTTCTAGAGAAATTTCATATGGCCAAGAACGGTCGCTGATTTTTCTATATTCATACTAGGATACAAAATTTTTTTTTCGAAATTTTTGTTTTTTCCACAAATTTTTTTTTTCAACAAAATTTTTTTTTTTCAACAAAATTTTTTTTTTCAAGAAAAAAATTTTTTTTCAACAAAATTTTGTTTTTCAACATAATTTTTTTTTTTAACAAAATTTTTTTTTTTCAACAAAATTTTTTTTTTCAACAAAATTTTTTTTTTCCACAAAATTTTTTTTTTTTCAAAAAATTTTTTTTACCATATTTCAACGGGCGCCATAGGCGCATTACAACTTACTAGTTATTAAATATTAACTCATTGTGGAAAATAAGGTCACTTCCGCATCCCCGAAACAGAAAGCTGACTAACACAAAACCCTCAGTGAAAAGGAAGAAAGGACCTCTCCAAACAACACGTTACGGAACGAAACCTAAGACAGGATATTTTAGACACCAAAGGACCAAAATCATGGAAAATTAAGAAACTTTTTTTAGGATTTAACATATTATATTTTATTTTAATAATTGAAATCTTGTGTCCCGTTCAAAAGTTATTCCTACTACAAACGATTGCTAAATTTCATAAATGTCAAAGATGGCCCCAGTACACAATGTATCGAACATTTTTGGAATCAACTAATGTGAAAATCTGCACTCACTAAACCCACTACTGCCACCCTCTGTCGCATTTACACCTTGAGGGCAAAACGTTTTTGTGCAACAGTCCCACGTTTAATTGTATGCCATGAACTTCATTCACAACAAAAAGGGAAATAGAGGGAAAACAAACAACAGAAACGATAAAATGCTGTCAATGAGGAATGTTAATTTACCATTGACAAAGTGTCAGAGTGATTTCTTCCTGTGGTGACCTCATATGTCTGCCACGAAAGTTCTTCGCCTCTGTGCCTGTGCCTGTGCCTGTGTGTGTTTACAAGTAGCTATAAACAATAACCATATGAATGGGTGAGTGAATGAATGTTAATTCATATGCATATAAAGGCAGAAGTTCCTTGGGCGGACAGACGACAGACATAATAAAAACAAATTATTACAGCAGGACACAAAACACTTGCACCACCACCACCACCGCCAACACGCCACTTATGTCCGACACCCCATGACAGTGAAGCGTAAAACAACCGCGCCATGAATCAGGGGGATGGATGAAACGACTCAGTGAGTGTGATTGTGATTGTGGACACACCGAAAAAAAATGACAAGCACTTAATTTAAAATAAAGTGCGTAAAATAATTGAAAAGCATAAAAGCGCGTAAAAAAATACACACAAAACTCCAGCGGATGAAAATACAGGGAAAAATCTCAACATGATAAGGGCTGTTAAATCAACAAATACAAACACACACATACTCTTGCACCGGCTCCGACACTACCACACACATACAATACATTCATTCATATTGTTGTCCTTATAAAAATGTCAACATAACATAAGCACACGCTCAGACACCAGCACTGGGCCACCAAGCAAACCAACCGAAAACACAACATCCTCATCTCGAAGCACAGGATATCCTCGGCCGAGTAGCTCAGGGCAAACACAGCCAGTACGGGAGTCCCAACGAAACCCGGCACGACTTCTCATATGTCCTGTTTGCCATAATAAAGTGCAAGAGATTTGTTTGTTTGCCTGCCATAATAATGAAAATATTGGCTTGTAAGGACATGTTAAGAGGGGGGGGTTTTGTTTTTATTCTTCCTGTTTCTGGTTTTTGTTTCTGTTTTTTTTTTTTGGTCATCACCATACAGATACCCCGGCATTTTTCTTATATTTTATTATTGCTTCTGACAATGTCAACAATATCCACTTTGTAAAATGTCCCTTTTTGCTTCGAAAGCAGCAACAAAACAAAAAATAAATGAAAGAAAATGCGACAAGGACGACAATGCCAAGTAACAGTTTAAAGTAATGAAAAAAAACTTTTTCAATTGCTCTCTTCTCAATTTTCTGAAAGTGTCACAAAGTGATGTGAGTTTTGTCACCACCCACCCCACCCCAAGAATATTGCGCTCACCTGAAGAAAAATATTTAAAGAAATGCAAATTGATTAGTGTCAATGACTGTGAGGTGGGTTTGTAATGGGAATGCTGCATTGGATCTACTTGGACTCCACCCAGTCGATGTAGTTAAAATGTCATCAAGAGATGGGATAATGTTAAATTTAGTTGTCCATTTCACGATTGATTGCAGATTAATATTAAAGAGTTTCACAGCAAGTTTGTCGTGTGGATGGCCGTGGTGTGGTAGGTAGTGTGTGCACCTATCACACAGAAGAACCCGAGTTCGAAACCGGGTAAGACCTTCAAACATTTCTCAGCGGCTGTTTTTTACCTCACAAATGCTGGCGACTTTACGAGTAAAAGAGTAATCTCGAAGCCATTTAAAATTTCTCTTGAAAAAAGTCCCGATCAGTTAGTAAACAAGTTATATTATAAAGGGTGTTTTTTATTGAGGTATAGAACTTCGAATTGAAATAAACACAAGAAAATCGTTTTAATGTCCATCAATTTGGCTTTATTGGAAGGATAATTTTATGCCATTAATGTTTAAATATGATTTCGGGCATGTGGCCGCCGCGGCTGGCTCGAATAAAGCCAATTCTACAGGTCCAATTTTCAACCACTTGTTGGAACCACAACTCATCCACATTCATGCCATCCAATTCGGGAACAAAATAGTCGGTTATCATGGCTCTATACCGGTCTCCATTAACGGTAACAGACTCTCCAGCATTATTTCGGAAGAAGTATGGCCCAATGACTCCACCAGCCCATAGAGCACACCAAACAGTCAGTTTTTGTGGATGTAATGGCATAAAATGGACGGAGCTTGCGGTGAACTTCGCGAACTGAACCATTACTTTCGAAATAAATTTGCACAATTTGCAAGCGTTGTTCTTTTGTCAACCTGTTCATGATGAAATGGCAAACCAAACTAAATATTAATCACTTGACAGCTGACAAAATGGCCGCCAGTTAAAAAAGTGATGCCAACTTAAAGTTCTATACCCCAATAAAAAACACCCTTTACCTAGCTTACTTCTTGGAGAGAAAGTCTCCGTCTGTAGCTTAGTCTCGGTAAGGGATATAGGTTTCTTAAACTTAGTTCTAAGGTCTACGTTCTGAATAAGGCACCAGTCATACCGGCCACCGAAATTAGACCTTCGTATGTAGGAGGGCTACTCGTCGACACCGGCTATCCCTCCCTTCCTGGTTCCTTCATCAAAACATGATGTTCCTGAATAAGATATTCTTCCCATGCCGAATCTATTCGCTAAACACTCTCTAACGTTTTTTGCTCGTTCCTCAGCACAATTATTTCCCTCTAGACTCCCAACTGTTTTCCAATTTGTGTATTTCGTGTCGGTCTAATCTTATTTGTCTTACTTTACTACATAGCCCAGGATATCTAAGGATTTATGTCCTTGTTACTTTTAAATTTCTATAAAATAAGAAACAATTGTCATTTTCAAAACAAAACAAAAAACGCAAAAAGACCGTGCTTGATGACAAAGACAACTACGTTGCCGGCGAAACACTTGCCGCTGTCCGTCCGTCCGTCCGTCCATCTATCCATAACAGCAAAATCGTTTTGCATAAAACGTTAGAAATTGATCTTGTGCGATTAACTTTCAATTCGTCGTTGTACGAACTTAATTGAAAATAATAAATCAATCAATAATACTCTAATCCAATTTTCTATGAAATTAAATTAAAAATGACACATTTTTCTTTTCGTTTTATACGAACGGCGAACGTACAAATCCCGACACCGTGGGGAGTCTTTTAATGTTTTAATAAAGAACTATTAAAACACAAACCAACAGCAACGACACCGTAAAAATGTGTTTGCTAAAAATATTAAAAAAAAAACGACATTTGTGTTAAATTTCATTTTGTTCGTTTTAAATGAAATTTATCAATTCAGTGGTGGCCTTTAACCCCTTATCGTTGGTGTGTACCCCCCGAGGTGTCATCATCCAGGATGGGGTGTCCTCAACTAACAGAGACGACCAAAACTCAATTTGTAATAAAATGTGTTCATTTTTAAAAATTTTAAAAACCATAATTTGGCATTTATTGTATCTCGGGGGGGGTTTTCGTGCAGAAGGTTTTTATTTGGCTTACGACTGCCGCTTTCGGTGTTGCGTTGCCACACTCATTTCCGCCGCACCATTCATCTGAGGAGGGTGTCTTTCCCCTTTAGCGTTTAGAATCTAAACGCTAGAATCTAAACTTTAGATGATGTCGTGTCTGTCATTGACTTCTTCACCATTGGTGGTGGTGGTGTCGTAATGGTTATTAGCCACTGTGCCAATGAAAAGGGGGGTGTCAAAAATATTGCCTGTGAAGGTTTGTTTGGTGAAGAATCGTTTATTACACCGAGTGGTACAGAATACACCCGGTTATGTTTCTGCAAGGTGATTTCTGTTGAGAGTGAAGCAAAGACTCAGATTAAACAATAAAGACCGATCATCCTTATCTTTCGTAAATTATTGTGGAGTAGTAACTGATCAGAACCTGTAGTCTGACGTTGGCTCTAAATTATTTTTTGGAGAAGTTTGCAGGTTAATATTTTATTCAAAAACGTTGTGACATTCCGGTTTCAGAGATCTTCTGGACAGTTTGTTCTGACATTCCGGTTTCAGAGATCTTCTAGACTGCTTGTAAAGGTTTCTAATTTCATATTTTGTCTTATGTTCTCAATTGGAAGTCAAACAGTGTAATTGTCGCTGTATTGATTCAGAATCAAAGAGTTTCTTACTTAGGCTGCTTGTCATTGGCCTGCTTAATAAATAATTTCCAAAACGCAAAAGAAATAGATCTCATGATTTTCGCCAATTGTTTTGCAATCGCATTAGAAACCAAAAGATTTACTCTAACGGACTGCAAATTTATATTGGCAATCACTTATATTTTAATAATAGAAAGAAAGTGTTGATTTTGCTTAATTAGGGAAGACACAATTCGACTCGTTGCTCGTACATTTTGCAGTTGCCATATATCAAAGTTAAATTCATGTCTTCCCATAGAGTCGTTAATTATATTTTGCACCAATAAATTACTAATTCTTTGTGTAATTACGCTTTTTCCCCAATATCAGCATTTATTTCATATTGTTTGTGCATTGTTTCGTATGCACGTTCATGTGTCTGTATGTGCCGGATAATGTCGTTATTTAACCTCCGCCCTTTGATTAGCCGGAACCACATTTCGAATATAAATAATCTCTTGAACTCACACACACCCACACACACTCACACAAAATAATACAAATAAAACATTAATTCAAAACTTTTATAATACAAGAATAACAGAGAACAGTGTATGTGCATGAAGATTACACATATTTCAAAGATACCCGTAGTACATATTTTATATCTAAAGGAGGTGTCTTTCGGGTGATTCGATTTTGTGGCTTAATGCTTGTATTGGGCAATGCTTTCTATGTGAATCGGTGGTATGTTAGTATTCCATGAAGGAAATCAAACTTATATTGAAATCAATATAATTTCCCTGCTCACTGACCGGGATACCGATTCCGAATGACTTATGCCTTTTCTACGGAAGTTTAACATTGTTTTTACATTCGGGACATGACTGCTTAATACTCGTATTGGGCAATGCGTTCTATGTGAATCGATGGTATGTTCGTATTACATGAAGGAAATCAATGAGATTGTCACGATATAATTACCCTGCTCACTGACCGGGCTTATGCCTTTTCTACGGAAGTTTTACATTATTTATACACTCGGGACATGACTGCTGAAAACTATTTTTAACTAGTAAGTTGTAATGCGCCTATGGCGCCCGTTAATTTGCTTGAGAAAGTATTTGTTACTTAATTTTACAAATTTTGTAAAAAATATTTTGAGAAAACTATTTTGTAAAAAAAAATTTCGAAAAAAAATAAAATTGGAAAAAAAAATTTGTGGAAAAAAAATTTTTTTTGAAAAAAAAATTTTGTTGAAAAAAAAAAATTTGTTGAAAAAAAAAAATTTTGTTAAAAAAAATGTTTATTGAAAAAAAAATTTTTGTTGAAAAAAAAATTTTTTGTGGAAAAAAAAAAAAATTTGTTAAAAAAAACAAATTTTGTGGAAAAAAAAAATTTTGTTGAAAAAAAAAAATTTGGAAAAAAAAAAATTTAAAAAAAAAAAAATTTTTGTAACAAAAAAAATTTTGTTGAAAAAAAAATTTTGTAAAAAAAAAATTTTTTTAAAAAAAAAAATTGTAAAAAAAAAAAAAATTGGAAAAAAAAAAATTTGGGGAAAACACAATTTCTGTACAAAAAAAAATATTATTTTTTTTATTATTATTATTTATTATAGAATTATAGAATGCCTATTTAAATTCCTACGTACTGCGTGACAGAGTGAATCAGTGTATCAGTGAATCAGTGTCGAGGGTAAATATATATTAAGATGTTTTTACCAGGCTATGAACCTACTTCCGCTGTGGGATAATCGCACACTGTATGTATGATGATGTGGCCGCCCAACATTCGATCACCTGCCAATATACCTTAATTTCCTTAAATGTTATGGAAAATTCCGGATGTTTCATAATATCATCACAATTCCCATCACTCCCTTGCATAAACACCCTGCCCTTCTTGCAACATCATTTAGAGGTGGCAGCCAGAATAGAAAAAACATACGTGTGTGTGTGTGCACATACATTCTAAGATTGTAAATAGGTCCCCGGTGACCCATAAATTCACAATTACAATATTTAACATTAACATATGAACATTTATAATGTGGCCAACGTAAGTAGTTTTTATGGTACAATCGCCCCATACCTCACCACCCACCCTCACATTTTCCCCCCAATTGTACGGCTTTTGGACAATGGGAAAATGTGTATTTTTGTATGCGTCGCCATATCAAATGTTGTTGCTATTGTTCTCATGTAATACACCTAATTTCATTAAAAGATTAATAACGACTTTTGTTTGTTACATTGAGGTCAGCTGACCCAAGGAGAGGACATTTGAAACACCACAAATGTATTAGACGAAATTTTCTAGAGGTTGATTTTAAAATATTTTCCGCATATATTTGAAACTCTCCTTAAAAGTTCTTTGCCCTGAAGAGCCCCCAAGCATTCTGTTGTAACTCATATATCGGGTGTTTTTTTAAGAACTTGAAATATTAAAATGATAATACTAGATAGAAATATTTTTGGAATGATATTTTGTTGTATTACTGTCTGGTAGATTATTTTATGGCATTTATTTTGTAAATAGATATTAATTCGATTAGTTCAATTAGCCCAAAAACTTCTATTTTCATAATGAGTTTATTGTTTTGCATTTCTATCTTTAAATCACATGTTTTTTTTCGTTTGAAAAGTCATACCTTTTACTTCTAATGCCATCCTAGGTTGTAGGGTATCTACACAAGATATTACCGATAAATTTTAGTGTTAACCCACCACCCCTTGCCAATTCACCTCTTGGTACTACAAATTTGCTGTTTATGTCAACTTTTAGTTAAGGTTCACATTTGTATTCCATTTTTCCACAATTTTTACGTTAAAAACAAGTCAAATTACAATTATATGTGCCTGCCGGAGTCTGCTAAGGGTGGTTGTATGACATACAACAATTACCAATATCGGGGTTTCTATTTCATTTTGCACTTTCGCTTAAGTGTCTATGACCAATTGTGTGCATCGAGTATGGAGTAGTCGGAGTGACTACCACTCGATGAATGTGTGCATTTGGTAGTTTGTCAAATTGCAATTTATGGACATGTTCACAAGTCCGCTCCACTGCCAAAATAAGTGGAAAATAAAAACATCTGTGACCCTGTTGATAATATGCGTTGAAAATGTTTATTGACATCTATGCAATAATCGGTTATAGATATAGTTATGTGTATGTGTGTGTGTGTGTATAATTGTATGTCCGAATATGTGAGCATTGTGCCACTGGGATTTGGGTAATTGCAATATTTGACAATATTATTGATATGTAGGCGGGGTAAGGTTAAAACGGCAAAGGGCAGAAGGTGACACGACAGTAAAATAACTATAAAAAAAGAAACCCAACGAAAAAGGTCTCAAATGTATGTTTCTTGGCTCATGTCCGCCATAGCCTTTAAAAACATTCCTAAGAGATACTTCATATCGGTTAGTTTTTGATATCTCTTAAAGCTCATCTTTTATACACAATTTTGGAGTTCAGGACAAATATACCGGGAATATGTTCCGAAAAACTTTAAACAAATTTAATTACTAATAAAATATATTTTTATTACGGGCGGTGTTTGACCTGTTGCTGGAAAAATCTAGCCAAAATTATAATATAAATTTACATGTTCGCATATTAGATCCCTAAACCCTCAGAAAAAATACAAAAGTTCTCAGACACAGTTTCTTCAATATTCTGATGGAGAAAATGTTGAAATCGGCAGAAGTTAGTAAAACTGATATAGTGAATATCAAATGGCATATCCTTGTGTCATATGCGGACGACTTAGAGATCGTTATGTGCCTGGTGGCTCTTTAAAAATCGAGAATCAATCGACAAAGTTCAGGGGCCTAATCACGGCATCCGCTACCGACAGTTTTCTAACGTTAACTTCTTTTTGAGGATCACAGCAGTCGTTTTCGATAAATCATTTTTGAGAATTCTGTCGATTGCTCAGCTGCTATCCGACTTCAAACTAAGAACAATTTCGATCGGAAGCCGAACCATCTACAACTATGTTGGCAGGAAAATCTTGTCGATAACGGATGCCATGTCTGATGATGAATGAGGACAAAGCAAAACCTGTGCTTGCAAATTTCTTTTGTAACAACAATTTTTACTAAAATTAACGAAAGTTTTCTTGTTGGGCTTTTTCCGGATAGGAGAACTTTCTGAATCCAATTTGTTTATTTTCGTTCAAACATTCGTTCAACGATCTATTTTAACAAAGTGTATAAAAAAAAAATTGACTCGCATACAAACAACAACTACCACCGACTACATATCCATCTTCAATCCTATTTATTACCGCCGTTACCATTTGCTTATCGCCTTCTTTTTCTTCGTTTTCATTTGGTTTCATCTCCATTTCATTTCATTGCCTGTTGTTTAGTTGCTGTTGTTGTTGTTGTTTGTTTCCTTGTGATTTATATGGCTTTTAAGATATTTTATTAAAATGCATATTCGTTGCTCAGATGTCAAGTTGCCAACAGTAAGAAGAATGTTTATGATTTCCATATGAGCATATAACAAAAGATTTGTCTGTCCGCCTGTCCGTCCGTCAGAGTCGTGGTGCTGGTGTCATCGGTGGCCAGTGTCGGTGGTGTTCAATGGTGAGTTACAGTTTCTCTCCTGGTTGTACGCAGAAAAATTTCAAAGGCAAATAACAGCAGCAAACTAACCCAACTGAACACCGGCTTATCCATGTGGACTAAAGCATTTTAGGTGATATTAAGAAGAGACCATTTATTGATGCAACATTGCTTAGTGGTTGTTGTTAATTGTCGTTGATTTTTATTTGTATTTATTTGTATAGGCAGTTGGACAACTTCGTGACATTTTGGAATAAGACATTCTTTCTCAATATCGCCCATATTGAAGTATTGTGTCTGTGATTAGCTCTTCATTCGACCTAAATCTCCCACAGCCTAGCCGTTTCATCACGTTTGGAAATGGAAACAAGTTGTAATGGTCTATGCCAACTTGAAAAATTATATCCAAGAACTTGAGCTTTCTCTAGTTCGGAATGATGGTGACAGGAAAATGGACTCCACGAAAATACACCCCAAGAGTAAAAGGCAATGGGCCCCTCGATGGCGTTTTTTGTATATTTTTTCCTATATATTATTTAAAAAAATGGAATTAGAATGAGAAATGTATTTATGACAAAAAAAGTTTAATCGCCGTCAGCAAAAATATTTATAATATATAATATTTAGTTTGCTTTTCTTCATTGTTGCTGGCATTTAGGGCACAAATTCATTTTTATAAAAGATATTAAAATTTGGACCCCGGGCACATCTATCCTTGTGTAAAATGAAATTACTCCCCAACAGTAAGGACTCTGACACAAAATAGACCCGATTCATATTCATAATGAAAATAACCACCAACAAATTCATTTCTTGTTGTTTAACGTGTAATTTTCATTTGTGATTTGGAACAGTTTTTCTTTCATTCCGCACCAAATATTTTTGTGTTAAAATTACTTCAAAAAAAAAATAAAGAGAACAATTTCTTCACTATTGCGTTCATAGAAATATTCAAAAGAAAAAATGGTAGAAAAATTCGATCCAGAAATGTTGTCTTTAACAACTTTTACCGACTCTCTCTCAGACTCTCCAAATCTGCACTCGTCTCTCTCTCGCTCTTTAAATCTCTCTCGCTCTTTATCTCTCTTTCAAATTCTCCAAGACTGCACTAATTGCTGTCCTCTAATGCGTATCCTGGATGAATGGAATAGAATTATTTGATAAAGAATTTGAGAATTAAAATTTCCGGCCAGGTTGGTCTAAAATTAATTGTATATTTTTATATGGTACGATCGAGACCTGCTGTTTTTAAACCGGCTCCAAAATTATAAGGATATCTCTAGACAAGTTTTACCTGGCTTAGGAATTGCACTCTTGCTCTTAAAATCGTCGCCATTATTTAGAAGGTGAAACGGCTGCTGGAAAATATTTGACATTCAAGTCTCATAGTCGCACACACTACCTATCTCACCATGGCCATCAAAATGGTTTAAACCCTGTCGGGCTTTTAGTAGCTTACTCAAAATCAAGTTAACTTTTTGCTAACTCATTTACAACTGACTTCAAGCTACCTCAAGAATTATGCAGACCTTAGTAATTTATTTTTTTTATCAATCGAACTTCTCCACAAGTAATGAACTGGCTTTTGGCTCACCCGGCTTTTGGCTCACTCGAATGACAATACATGAAAAAACTGAATAGGATTTAACATGGAAAATGAGTTAGCATTTGAGTCATCCGTAGCTCAACTTTGACGAAACATTTGTTAGCTTAAAGGTAACTCAAAGGCCAATACATATCAGTTTGACTTCTTTCATAGAAAATGTTTTATAAGTTCGGAGAAAATCGAAAAATGTATCCTTCAGTGAAAGCATCTTTGGCAGATCGCTTTTCCTCCATCACATTCGACATCGGACTATGAAACGCAATGAAAACATATTTCTGAATGTCAAAAATATACAGCCCTAAGATATGCTCCTAATTTTATAAACAAATAACCGACATTCAAGACAATAACGTCGGCTCTCCAACTAGCCCCGGCAGAAATTGGATTTGGAAGCATTCATTCGTAAGATGTGTGCGCGCAGTAACTCTGTACTAATTTTATTGTTCTAACTTCGATATACGATAAACCTCTCACACACATAACGTCTTATCCTTATTTATTTAAATTTTATTCATAAAAATGAATACAATAAGCACATGCACACACTCACATTCATACATATCGTCAGATAGGCTTACAAATCTCACAAATACGATAAAGTCCTACAGATATAAATGCAAAATCCCATTTAAGCCGCGTCATAAGCAATAATGCCGTACCATTGCCGTTGGCTGTTTCGTTGTTATTTTTTCCCATTCGTCCTCCAATGAAGAAAGAATAAGATTGCATTTCCTTTTTTTATGTATTACGAGCATTTTTATCTGTTAAATATGGCTCCTGCTCCTGGCCCAGCTTCTGCTATTGGGTGCTACACTGTTATGTTCGTTCGCATCGGTTTGGTTTGGTTCATTTGCCTGTGTGTGTGTGTGTGTTTGGTTTAATACTTGACGATGATTTTTTCCATCAGATATAAATGAAAACAGACGAAAAATTTCCATAAGATTTTCTTATTGTTATAACCGAAATGGAAAGCAAAGAAGATGTGAACACAACACACACAAAAAATCGCAGGAATGGAAAATTGGATTTCGTTTTTGCAAGACATATGTTTGTGTGTGTTTGTATCTGTGAGCTTGTGTGAGAATATAAGTGAACATAAATGTTTATGGCAACTCATATCTGAAAGATATAAAAATGCTAAAGACAAAGCACAAACATATGCAAACATACAGTTGTAATCACTTAAATAGCACAAGCATTTGGTGTCGGTAATACCTTCTCTCGATTCATATCGAGTTTTCTCTCGGATCGCTCTATACGAGTTGTTATAGATGGGGTCTCATCCAACGAGCATAGGCCGACCGCAGGAGTGCCACAAGGCTCTGTCCTCTGTCCTCTCTCCTTCTTTATTTCTTATTTTCATTGACGACCTGTGAACCCAATCTACTCCTTTGCGGATGATAGCAACCTCTGTCATTCGTACTCATTTAATCATCGGCCAAGTCCCTCGGAGATAGAGGACAAAAGGCGAACGATGAATAACTCACTTAACCGCGACTTGGCGACAATTTCTGAGTGGGGTCAAAAAAAAAATCAACAGTGTCTTTACCATTTTCATAAAAACCCTGCTACTACAATGAGTACAACTGTCGATATGTGTTCATATATAAAACGAAATAATCGAAATCATAGAAACAAAAGGAATTCGAAAACATGAATACCATTTTGTGAATATCCCCACCATATAAATGAAAATGAAAATGGGTACAAGGATGCCATCATCATGCCGAGTCAAGAGATACATCTGCAAACATATGAGAGCTTACATACATTCACACACACACATACACATTCATATGATTATGCCACACCAACAGCAACAAAATGGAGGAATGAAGTTTATTCCTAACAATATTTAAGGATCTTTTTATGGTTATTTTATACAAAAACAAACCAAAAAAAAAAATACATAACAAAACTTGTGTTAGTAAAGATATGTTCCCATACCAATGTGCAAGTGTTTATTAGGATGTACTGAGAAACGTTTCGAAGGACTTTTTTGAACAAATGGTGGCAACTAAAAAAAGAGCCATTGCTGCTAGTGCTCTACATATAATCTTTTTTTAATCTTAGAAATATTTTTCATACGATTAAATAAAAATAAATAAATAAATAAATGGCCTAGTTACGCCAATGATTGTCAGCTATTCTGTATGTATCGTTTGATTTCCATCCTGATTTTAAATTACGAACCCCGAGTTTTTCACTACCCTCTAATATTCACATATGTTTATACGTGTGTGTATGTTTGGACTGTAAAAGCGGTTAGATTGGAGGGGTAGTTTAATATTGAGATAGATAGCTATTGCGACGTTCCATTCATACGTACAACCAAATTTCCATATCAAAATGAACAATCTGAAAACATTAGCCTTAGACCGATGTACATTAAACTGAGATGTACTGTAGATATCTGTACGTATATCGGAATATATACATGCACATATACACACCGACATGTTCCATAGTCCCTGATTCGGTTCCGATGCATTCAATGCACAAAATATGTCTGCTATGACTTTGTTGTATATTTTTCTAACTTCATTATGATTATTATGTAAAATCGTATAAAGTTGGGCAGAAGTTAAACATTTGCTTGAACTGTGGGGTTAAACAAAGAGTGATTTTCCTGAAAGCAAAATTTTCAATGTTGCAAATAAGTTTACACTTTTTTTCCAAAAAAAAAAACAAAAAATGATTTTCAAATAAAATTCTAACAAGATGTGTTACTTTGGTACTCAAAGAAAAATGGAATTTTTTGAGATAAATAATCGGATGTTATACATCAAATTAAAGCTCGGAAATGTTTGAAATGATGACTCAACGACTTTGAAAATGCTTTTTATTGACCAACTTGTGCTTGGAATAGGAAAAACTCAGAAAACCCGAATTTTTCGCAAATAAACAGTTTGTGGCAACTCTAAACCTTTTCAAAAAATTTTAAAAAAAATTCTCAAGAATACTTTAAACCATAAGCTTTCAAAATCAGGTTGGGCTAATTTATATGTATGGTATCATAACTTCCCTCTTGGTTGGAGGATGAGGACCATCTTACACCTCTACCCATTTGTGGGATCTCGGTACGCCGTTGTAATGTAAACACCACACCGAAGCAATTCCCGCAATCTGGGTTTTTATTTATATCAGTCTCAGGTCAGGCCTTGTATCTCACCTTAATGTACTACCAGTTTGAGCTCCATTCGTGCGGGTGAATGGTTTCCCCGAGTGCAGACGCAATGAACCAACATCGACCATATGTCCATTCCCATTGACAGTTTCGTCTTTTCTGAAGTTGGTCCAATGATTTGTTAATGCAATGGTGTTTCCTGGACCTCGTGTTAATTCGCTGCTCCCAAAATGAAGCCATTTCGAAATCAAATTTGCTTCCAAAAATCAATTCAATAGATTTTTGTTACGATTGGACGTGGTAGATTGTGTGTGCGACTATCACTCAGGTTAGTATCCTTTTTCTGCGTCTGTTTCCACCTCCTAAATGCTGGTGACTTAACGAGTAAACGAGTAATCTCGAAGCCATGTAAAACTTCTGTAGAATAGCATTATCCATGATAATCTAGAGGATCGAACACAAAATTGTTGTTCGTTCTTTTCTCACATTGTTTTTTTCCAGGCCACACTTTCAGGCAGACAAGTTTCTCTTTTATGAAAATTCACCTTTTGAAATATTCTAGAAAATATTTTGACCAGAGTAAATAGATCCTCCTGATAACACACAAATTGAACCATACAGTGAAATATTATAGGAAATATAGACAAATCATATTTATTCAAAAAGTTCTGCGCCCCTACTGTAAGTAGTATATGCCCCTAGGACTTTTGTTCCAGTCTGACCTACTAGGAACTTCCCTTCAATGAGTTTCGTGGTGGCTGTGGTGTACCATCCTAATCGTAGTTATATTTAGGATTATCGTGGAGTTACCCATCAGAGTATGCTGAGTTCGATTTAGTAGCAGAAATTCTAGTCTATCTCACAGTAGTCTGTAATTGGGAACCGCAAGTAATCATGAGAGTCTCCAAACGGAGAGTTTCGCGAAGGCTGTGATATAGAACCTAAATCGCTCTCCGGGTGTACCGAATTTACTAGATCGGTTAACAGGGTTTACCTTTTTTGTGGATATGGTGTCCACATCGAGGTTACTTTAATGTGTGCTTCAGGGTGATACTAATGTTAAACCTACGATACTCTCTGTATGGATATGGAATATATATGCTGATCTGGATTATTATTCGAATTACTCTCAGAGAAATTAAGAAACTCTTCTAACAAGGCTTAAATTAGACTTTGAAGATTACAAAATTATTTCGCGCGTATTAGGATCATTTGTCACAACAGGGACAATTAAAGACAAATTGAAAAACTTTTACACCCCATACTGTGAGACATCATACCATGCATGAATAGACACCACCCGACGCTCCTCTACTCTGCTCCCATTGAAAGTCATAAAAATACATTAAATGATGGCACCCAAAGATATCAAATAAAAAACGTATATCCTACGTACGAAGAAGAAAAACAAACACGTTAGAATCAAAAACAAAACACACAAAAAATAAGAATAAGAATAAACGTTTTGAGACATTTATGCCACCCTCGAAAAAGCTTGACAAGCATAACAACATACAACATGTCATGGAGAGCACCCACTCCCCCACAACATTCCCTCACCACCGCAATCCAATGAACGATACATCCCAACAGCAACAGCCAGAAAAAAGTGAAATTTGTGTATGAAAAAAGAAAAATAACATTTTATTAACAATATTCTATAACAACCACCGGCGTCATAACCCCAGCCCCTTAGCCCTCGATTTTTGGGTGGCGCGTACAGCGGATCCTTTTTGACACACACACAAACATAAACACTCGAATATGGCGCTTACAGTTGTCGACAGTGGAGTGGGCCATGGGGCGAGGTATTCTTTTTTTTTCATTTTCATAAAAATGAAAAAACCTCATGCGAAAGTTTGTTGCCTTTACGAAATTGCTTTTGCCAAAAAAAAAGAAACGCTGGGGGACGAAAAAGATGAAACCAACAGAGCAGGGAATGGAAGAAAATAAATAAATACAGACGTTTTTTTTTTTCGGTAAGCACCCACTGATATTCAGTGTTGATATCCTTCGTGTTCGTCCTGTGCTACGACCGCTCCTTGTAGCCCATGACTTAGTCGCTGTGTTGTGCCCGTTTATGTTTTGTTATTTTATTTATTTACATTTTTATTTTCAAATACCAATATTGCTTAAGTACGTGTTGGTATGCCATAAATACGTACAAAGTATAAATGTTATATTTTTCCTTTTTATTTGTATAGATGGTGGTGGTCGAGGGAGAGGTCTGTCGGAAGTTTCCCTAAAAAAGAGAAATTATTGGCAAACATTTTTGAGTATTTCGCTTACACCACTCAGACTTTTATTATTTTTTTTGTACACAATTTTAAGCGACATTTTAATGTCTTGGTTATGATTTTTGAAAGTAAAAAATTAAGAAAAATACAAAGGGATTTTACCAAAAAAAAAGATCAGCTTTAGCTTTTTCTACAAACAAGGCCCACTTTTTTTGGTAAGGAGGCGTAATTACATCTAGCAGTTGCAGACGAATTACTACTTCTGCAAAACGAGTTGAGTCACAACTTCACGCACCTCCGTTCCGCTGACAGGCATGACAAATAATGACTTTCTATCACCCGACATCAATATTTTGAAAATGAAAATCCTGAAATAAAAGAAAAGAAAAAATATTTAACAAATCGTTTTTATCATCAACCTTTCGGTAACTTTTGATAAATGTTAACAAAAATCAAGCTCGTAGTCTGATGTTATATATTTATTTTTATTTTTATTTTTATTTTTATTTTTATTTTTATTTTTATTTTTATTTTTATTTTTATTTTTATTTTTATTTTTATTTTTATTTTTATTTTTATTTTTATTTTTATTTTTCTTTTTATTTTTATTTTTATTTTTATTTTTATTTTTATTTTTTTATTTTTCTTTTTCTTTTTCTTTTTCTTTTTCTTTTTCTTTTTCTTTTTCTTTTTCTTTTTCTTTTTATTTTTATTTTTATTTTTATTTTTATTTTTATTTTTATTTTTATTTTTATTTTTATTTTTTAAATATTTATTATTATTTTTATTTATAAATATATAACATCAGACCTCGAGCTCGATTTTTATTAACATATTTTTTATTATCAGGTAAAATGTTATCCTTTTCCGAATGAATAGGAGGAGGTTTCAGGAGTCTAGGGTTGTCTAATGGCCTTTGCATCTTTTTTCACAGTTTTTTTTTTTGGAAAAATGTTCCCAAAATGTTATACTTGATATACGGATTAACCGCAGATACAACTGAGCTAATGGCTCAATTGGACCATACCAGTTTTATGAATTCGTCAATCTCAATAAATGTCAAAATCCAAATTATAAAAAGTTTGAAGTATCATTTCATAGGTTTCGATCCCGAAAGTATTTTTTCCAAATTATTGAGGTTTATTAAACCCAAAACAGCTACGCAACAACATCAGTATTTTAAACGACTAAACAAAACTTAAAATAAGATGGGACTAACCGACACCACAACAGTTGCCATGGAGGAACTGAAGTTCCTGAGAGTGGCCACCGCAAAATTATTGTAAAGATCGCGGAGAAGCTTTCTTCAATTTTGTGTCATCTATTTCTTTTTTGTCCTATTCAGAGAGGCAATTTCCGACAGTGGAATAAAACTTAAAATATAAAACAAGATTTTGCATTAAATATGGAATCTCTGAATCGCTTAAAATTGTAGGCATTCAAAAGCGATAGAAATATCTTCAAGGTAAGTTACGAACAATACGAATCATTTAAAGGGATTGTTTGCAATGAATTTAATTAGGAATATTATCTGACATGATAGAGAGTAACAATTACTCTAAAAATCACAATTTGTTTGGGGAAAAAACTCATATATTTTTCACCACGATAACGCATAGTCTTACAAAGCTAACTTTGTCAACAAATTTCTGGCCATGAACACCAATGAACCTATCTTAGAGTCATCTGATATGGCTCCGATTGATTCTGCTTCCAAATTCAAATTATCACTTCGAGACAACCGCTTTCAGTCTACAGAACATAAGATTAAAGAAAATGTTAGGAACTAGATGTGATGTCGAATTTGGAAAATGATTTCGGGACACCCGTTTCAAGTCTACCGAACATAATATTAAAACAAATTCGAGGCGCTAGAAGTGAAGTCGGGACCTAATTTGAAGGCAATCCAATAAGTTTGGATGAATTATTCTCGGCACTTCTTTTTTAACATAAGTTATAATCTTCAGACCGGCCAAACTAAATGAGGTTTCTACTTGTTTCCACTCCACATGAACTCGATAGTTGTGCCCCTCGTACAGACCTCGCCGTACATGTGTATCGGTGAACGTATCTTGTACTTTCTAGCCAGCTATGTCGTATGTACCAGTGAAAGCGGCAATAGCAATAGCTGATAATGGTGATGGTATGTGGTAACAATTTATTTACTTTTTTTGTTCTCCTTCGTATAACATTCGAAATAACCTCCCCCATTTTTGCTTCTTGCGGCACAATCATAAAAATCCTGCAACGCCGAAAAAAAAAAGTATATTTTTTCCATTTAATACCACCACAAAACGAAATAAATAAGATATGCAAACACAGACATTCATACAAATACACGCACTCAGCGGGAAGCGTGGGCGACGGAAGATTTGAACAAAATCAAATTAGAAATGTCTACAATTCATTGGATACACATATACGAGTATGTATGTAGGTATGTACTTATGTACCGATGTACGTCCTAACGAGTCGTATTTACATTGTATGCCATAATTCAATTGAAAACGATACTTTTTACACAGATTCGCGCAAAAAGTTCTCTTCAGCAGTCAAATGTGAAGGAATCCATTTGAAATGAAATGTGATACACATTTTTTTAAGAGAATTTTTAAATTCAATTGTCTGTAACCTATACTCGATTACAATGTTGCAGGATATTAAGTCAATTGGGGCAAATTCAGGGCGCCCACTGGGGAATGTATTGAGGATTTCATTTGAACATTTTTCATGTGCCTAAGTGAAATTAGGGTAGGACTTATAACAAAGAAAAAAGACGAATATGGAATGGGTGAAGATGTACTTGGCCGACTATGTGAAATTTCTTATTATTTTCTTCAAATATATTCAGATAACTCCATTAGCATTATATTTTGATAAAGCGATAGGTTCAGATAAAGTGGACGTTTAGCTACTACACAGATCCGAAAATAAATGTTTGCATTTGCGCTCTGTCACATTCATATCTATCATATTCATATCCCTTATAAAACCCCCATCACATACAATTCATAAAAGTTTGAGAATGTTTTTCCCATCATCTCCTCAATCTCTGGCAATTTCTTTGATTCATTGTAATCAAAAGCATATTTAAACTGTCAAAATATAATTCAGCTTTTGTCCGATTTGCAGGGTGTCAAAGTTTTAACGCTAAAATTTGTTGTCTATAAAAATAAAATCAAAATTAACTTTCGATTTAATATTTTGCCAAATCTCACAAAACTAAAAGAGGAAACAACAAATTATGCTGATCATGTGCGTTTGACAAGGGTTCAACGTAAGGCATTGACCGGGACACCATTCGTTTGGCTAGCTAGCTGGCTGGCAGTCTTTACTGTGTGCATGATGAGTGATTCCTTGCATCTGCACCAGCATCTTGCTCAGCAGCTCCAATTCATACTCGTAGTCCAAATTAAAACAATTTTAGTTGTCATCTGTCATAATGAAGGTATCCTTCAAGCAACATTAAAACAGTTTCAATCCAGGTCGGTTATGTGTTGGTAATCAAACTGATCTGTTTAATATACATAATTACAGGTGATGTGGCTTGGCTGATTTTACTCTACAGCCTTTTGGCTTTTTTAGTCTAGACTTTTGAATGTTTTGGGGCAAGTGTTATGATAATGATGACACATTGATGGACGAAACTCCACTACACCGGACACACATCTCTTCTGCGGTCAATGATATGAAGAAGATACACGTAGAATCAGCAAAATGACCAACTGTTGTTAGTTAACATGAAATTCTGTTTGTTTCTCAGGTTGTTTGGGTCAAGTCTTTGAAGTCGAATGTTCATTTTTAGGTCTTTGCTTTGCTGGTGGTTTGTTGTTTGAAATACGGAAATATTTATTTAATTTAATTGTTTCATCATACCTGTGTTTATTTTCATCTTATATTTATTCTTATAGCCGACAGTGGTTCCGAACAAAAAAAAAACAGAAAAACAATTATAGTCGGGAGAACCGACTGTCATGTGCCGGCTGGTCCATCTAGAGGTTTATTTTTGAATCATATGTTATTTTGACAGTGGCATCCATTTTACGCTCGAAATCTTGACAAATCATCAGTGGAAAATAAATCGATGCTGTGTAGCCCCAACAGTGCGTTGCTTTCAATGAAGTCTCGGCCCTAATGAGTCATCCGCGGTTCCAGCTGGTAAGTGACCAACAGTCATGGCCTCTTGGTTGTACTACGATCCTCACTGATAACAATTTGCCTGCCGATAAGAATTTGTGAGCATATGCCTCAGTCCTGTAACATGGACTCGCCATCAATCTCAATAACTCAAAATTTCACGCATTCGCCTGCAGCGAATTTTGCACACAGTTCTCCCATTATTCGCTTACAAACTCTAATTGACTCAGTAACTGAAAGACCTTACAACAGTTCGATGTGAAAAACGATTTTTCTCGAATAATCATCTTTTCTGAAACATCTGGGGAACGAAAGAGTAGCCATTGCATCCTCAGTGCGTAACAGTTTGGCTCGGTTTATTGACCCAATAACTGCTTAAAAAACGCCATTTAGTTTAATGGTGAACCCTTCAGAGGTATGATAAACCCATTGTGGCTGAAGGTTGAAGACATGGACTGTGACGATCTTCGGTTACTGAAGAACTAAGATCGCTTTGACTGGAATCTGGATCGTATGTTTACTTTTGAATTCCTTCGCCTGTATACTCCTATCTTCTTAAGCGGATACCTCTCACAAACGGACACTTTTTTCAGTACCAATCCACTTCAGTCGTCTTTTGTACCTCTCTCATAGGCGGACAAAATTCTCAGTCCCTTAGGTGTCCGCTTATGAGAGTACTCAGTGGTAATCATATTTTTTACCAACACCACTACACTTCAAAACACTGTCCGATATTTATTTGTAGACTAATATTTATTATCAATTCTCCACCGAGACACACATGCACACATACACACACAAAAGCCACAATATTTTCTTAAGATTTTCTTGAAAATTGTCCATGTAAACAATTTGTAGTTATCACAAAATGTGCAAAAATTAAAGTCATATTTTCTTATAATACAAATATCCTGAAGATTCATTAGTTATATACAAATATGTACATACATAAGTTCTCGTACCTATGTAAGTGTCTACATTGAAGATTCAATATGTATTTACTCACTTGTTAATAATTGAAAAATCCTAGAGAAAAACTTAAGATTTTTTCCTTGGATTTATCAGCACACACAGACATCAGCACAAATAAACATGTGCGAACAGATATCAGTAAGGTTAGCAAAAATTTCATTATTTGCTTTAAAACACTCGAGAAAAGATGTTGGTGAGAGAAAGCACTAAACACATTAAAGTTTATTTAAAATATTTGAGCATCGTTTTTTTCAAATTACAGTCGGAAATGAAAAAATGGTGAATTTTCTATCAGGATTTTGGAACCTTATTTCATTTAAACGAACTGAGTATGTACTTTTGGAATTGTTCTATGATACGAAGATAGAAACTTCTGGCACAACTATTAAAATACACCCATGTTTAATTTATTTCTTATTTTTACTTAATGACAATACAAAGTAAATTTATATTCCAAGGGTAAACCGGGTGACACAGACCAAGCGGTTAGATTTCTACAACAACAGTCCAAAGCCTCTGGTGGGAATTGAACCCACAAACCCCACGCCCCCACGATAAGCAAACATGATACCAACTCGCCTACCGGGGCGCTTATGTTTAATTTAAATCCAATGTTAATGATCGAAGTAGTATTAGACCTACTGTATTTTGATGATCTCATAATAAATTCTATTGAACCTTCAACCTTTCCCCCTCTATTTTCTCTTCATCCGTCAATTATTGTGTATGTACTTTAATGAGTTCCATGAATTTCTCCTATGCGGTGTTTGTGTCTTTGCATTGAAAATGTATTTCACATAAACGATTTTTCAATAAAGCGGATTTTCGCTTAAGCGAAGTACAGTGCAGAACAATCGTTACTAATTTCTACTTTTCAATTAAACTATTTTTTCAATTATATTTTTAATTCAAAAATTATTTATTTTTCGAAATTCAGATATGAAATGTTAGTTTTATAAGAATTATGTATGTTTGACAATTTCATTGCAGTTGCCATTGATAAATTGAGGCAAATAAGCGGGAAAGGCAATTAAGCGGTGAATAAGTCTAAGTCTGTTTATTTTTCTTTCTTTAGGAGAACACTCTTAATTCTCACTGAAAATTAGAAGTGTTTTTTTTTTTGGATTACGTTTCTTACCGATTCGAAGGAAACCTATTATATTATTTACTTACTTCTTAAAAAAATAGACACTCTGATCACGATGGTAATTACAAAAAACTTAATTCGTACTTCCTCGAGTTAGGGCGTTATGAATTGTGACCACTGAATTAATTTTTCTCAGTAAATGACATAAGTCTCTTGGAAATATCATAAGTTCCTATGAAAACAGCGAAACTGTCAATCTGTGACAATTTTTTGCGCTCAATTATTTTATTTGAATTACACTTTAGGGAAGATTACGGATAATTGAAACATATTGTACCATTTTTCAGTTCAAAGAAAGCGAACTTCAAGGATTTCCTTTGGATATGTGAAAAAACTCCAAATATGAAAATTATTTTTAAGATTTGACTAAAATTGGAATCCATAAGATCCCATAATGACAATCATCTCAAAATAAATGAAACTTTTGGTACTTGCAATTAGGGTTGCATGGCGGGCTGGATATTTTATGTTAAGTCCAGTTACAAGCTATTGCATAATGTTTCCATCTAAATCGAAATTTTCAAATTTCAAAGTGTTTCTTGAAACGACTTACTTCGCTTTGTACGCAGGTCTGATCACACTAAGTTCAAGACACCTTGGCTGGTTTTCGAAGTAGGTTCAAAGAGAGATATCGTCACATTATTAATTTCTAAAATTCCTGTTAATCCGATAATTCTTATAAGAGACAAAAATTGTCACAGCATCAACATCAGCTTTATATTTTCTGTCGATGAAAAAATACAGACTTTTTTTAAAAAAAAAATTCTGAACTTTTGGCGGGAAATTTTTTGTTTTGGGTATTTTGTGCATTAAAAATGAAATAATTATAATCTAGAATCTATTTAATTGCTTTCTATGTTTCCAAAATGTTAACGAGAGGTTCATTCTGAATGCAAACTTCATTTCGCAAGTCAACCCCCATTCGATCTATAACATAAATTGTAGTACATCACTCTAGCTATAATTTAATGTTAGTAACACTTTGATATCATGGCTGGTTTTCGAAATGTGACCAATGAAATACCAGATTTGTCTCCTACAATCAAGCTAAATTTTTCTTGATTCCAGATCTAATGCAGTTTTAATCTGGCAGCCCTACGTGCAATGCGAATGCAGTCAAGCAGGATGGGCCGCAGGTCTTCGATTCAAAAGTCATGGGAATGATTTTGTACAAAAATACTTAGACTTTTTTTACCCAAAACACAAAAACAACGACATATCCTACAGTAAATTCAAAATAGCCCTTACAAATATTGAATATAACCGAATTAGATTCTAGCAACATGGATTAGCAAACTTGAATTTTATTTCAGCCATATTTTATTTTTGAACTTTAATTTTTTTTTTGAGTGTAATTTTTTATACTATTTTCGTATTTATTTGCAAAGAAAAGTTTTGTGTTTAATATTTGTCTTAAGACTGTGGCCAAAAACGAAAGTAAATACTTGGCACATACGTTCGGTACATATTGGAGGTAGGCATTGCCGTTGTATGGCCCTAGTAATGGAAGTTGTTATCATCAATAATCTGTCAGACATGATATGAGCAAAGACATTTTTTTCGGTAGCTTAATTGGAAAATTGTTGTATTGTTTTCTTGTCATACAGATAAACGTTTACTCATACATACATTTATACATATATATAGAATAAATGTAGGTGTACATACATAAATGCACGTGTGTGTAAGTCCATCTTGAGTTTCTGGAAAAGACAAATTGATTGATGTCTTATATTGTTTGCGTTCAGGATGATTGGTTGGTCGGTCGACTGGCCGGGCGGTTGTTCAAGTGTTTACTTAAGTAGAAATAATTTTGAGGTATTTTAACAATAATGTTTATCAACGCACATACATACACCATACGAAACGACGATGGAAAGTTATTGACAAACAACAACACGAAAATCAATCAAAAAATGCTGGCCCAAGATATCTTTGCGGTGGGGGAGAGTTTTGATGTTTCATGAGAAAACACCAACTCACTCAGGGGCATTTATGAAAAAACCACCCCTGATGAATAATTCAAAACCATTCATAACTTTTCCTAACATGCGCAGTTTTTCTTGTGGGGTTCTTCAAGGGAAATCATCAGTTTTCTTTACTCCACAGAGGGTTGCATAACGTTATGATAGCATCACATAATAAAAATAATTCATAATCATATTCTGTTGCTGTTATAACCACCCACCCAAGCTCCTCCTTTAGTTGTTCCACCACTACAGGTTATGACTGAATAAAATGGCGTTCAACAATTTATTTTATATTCACCCTTAAATTAGTTTTTTTTTGTATTTTCATGCTTATATTTTTTTATTTTCTTTCTTTAAAAATCTAGGAAAAAATCTTTTAAAAAAAATGTCCTTATTTGAGTTCATTACACCCGAAATTGATTTTAATTGAAACTTCGACTGCCTCAATTTCTTCCACTATCTCTCATACAATGTTGGCTTATATTTGTATATGAAATGTTTATTTGTCAGACCTCTGCTCCTCTTCGATTGTTGTAGGCACTAACAAGGCTATGACAACTAAAACAAATTAAAACTATTTTTATTCTAAGAGAACGAAAAACTCTACAAAACCACAAAAGATTTGTGTGAAAAAAATCTCAGTCTGTATGCAACAAACATTTGCCAATTGTATCCTTTAAGATTATCAGAAGATGAAAACAAACAAGAGAAGACAACAGTCGTGCGGGCCTACAACACACACTTCATAATCAACAGTAGCATATGCTGAGCAGTATGAATTCACACCCATTTTTATATCCAACACGGAGTAACAAAGGTCCAGTCCAAACAAAAAGAACTGCTTCCTATTGAAATGTAAAATAGTTGAACATTATCCAAATCGTCAGAAGGGGGGCAAACAGACAAAAATCCCCTTAAAGAGATAAACGTAACTCCCTTTGGTTTTTGACAAGAAAACACAGAAAATTTCTGCAAGTGAATAAAATATTTATTTAGATCATTAAATCAATGTCTGTCATTAACTCTTTAAAGATTTTTTGTTCACATTTTGTCAATTTGTCAAACTTTTTCCAACATTTCGACCAGTAGCTAAGTCTCCAGTGCAGAAATCGTGGACTTCTCCCTCACAAAATGTAGTCTAATGGCGTCATATCATACGAACGAGGCCGCCGAAGATTGCATTTGTGTGGGAGCCTCTGTCGGCTCTACGTAGCTGAAAAATGTTTTCGATTAAAAAAAAAACACTTTTTTTACAAAATTTTTATAATAAAACTCAATGTCTTCAAAACATTGTTTCGTTTACAAGTCTATTCAAAATTAAATGTCCAGGCAAATTGAACTGAGCTGATATAAATTGAACTCATTAAAAACCCAAACAGCAAAAAATCACCCTTTATAACATACTCACTTCCTTATCTCTTTAACCACTAAGACCGTCTACAGACGGCCATCGCTAACAACTATTGCTAATGGTTAAAGGGTTTGATTTCAGTGGTTAAAGGGTTAAGTTGACTCCACAAAAGTCTACTTGTCTTGGCCTGACCAGGGTTTAATAAGTCCGTGATACCAAGGATTTTGTTTTCCTTCACTTGGTTGTTTCAACGCAGTCGCGGCCGTCCCTGTGAGCGCCTTCCAAGGTAGTTGTCATCTAATATTTCTGGCTAGAACGTTTGCCTTCATTCGTAGTTAAATGTTAAGAGCTCTCATTCGACGCCTATATTTGCTCTCGAAGATATCCAGCGTCGGATATCGGATAACACCGTGTTTAGGCGCCCCGGTAGTCGAGTTGGTAGCGTGCTTGTCTATCAGCGTGGGGGTTGTGGGTTCGATTCCCACCAGAGGCTTTGGTCTGTCGCTGCAAAATTTTAGCCAAATGGTCTGTGTCACCCGGTTTACCCTTGGACCCAAAATTAGAATATAAATAAGCGCCCCGGTAGGCGAGTTGGTAGCGTGCTTGCCTATCAGCGTGGGGGTTGTGGGTTCGATTCCCACCAGAGGCTTTGGTCTGTCGCTGCAAAAATCAAGCCAAATGGTCTTTGTCACCCGGTTTACCCTTGGACCCAAAATTAGAATATAAATTGACTTTGTATTGTAATTAATAAATAAATAAATAAAAATAAATAGAATATAAATTTACTTTGTATTGTAATTAATAAATAAATAAATAAAATAACACCGTGTTACACACATTCTGTCCTATGAACCAAATTTACTTTTTCGGAAAGGGGATACAAAATAAAAATACACGTGTATCGGCGATTTTCATGTACACGTCAGAATTTTTTTAATTTTGAAGTATGAAGCTCGTAGTGGCCTGTGTAAAAGCCTTTGGACCGATTTTTAACCCTTTTTCAATTATCCAATCGAGCTGATTTTTTGCAGGCAGACTCGTGGAAATGTCTGTATCACGTCAATTTTTTTAAAAAATAGATTTTTATCAATTCTGAGATTTTCCTAATTTTTTTTTTTAAATGGTTATCGTTTTTTTTAAGGTTTCAGTTCAAAAAACATTATGTGCATTTCATAGAACAGAAAAAAATCTATTTTTTGTAACACGGTGTAATATACGGCTCCGCTGCATACATATGTTTTGTTTTATACTCCTTCACCTCAGTCCCATCTTCAACGATTCCTTCAGAATACTAGAAAATGCTTCAATTATATCATGCAATGTCTTTCCAATGACGATGACGTTGTCTGTGGAAAGAATTTTCAATATACCTGGTTTATCAACTTGATTTTACGCAATATTTTCTCCACGGGAGTTGAATGGTTCGGGGAGATCGCTTCCTAATTTTACTGAATATCGCTGAGAGCTATTCTAAATATTTCTTTTTTTCTTATCGTCGTGTTTAAGGCGACTTTATAGTCGATGAAAATACTGGATTTGTACCGTTTTACTTCTCATTGGTATTTACCAGGACTTGACGGAGTGTTAAGATTTGGTCGATAGTTTTTTTTGTCTGTCCTGAAGTCACACTGATATGTCTGAATCATTTCATCGAGTTCAGTCTACAGTCTTGGACACAATCCTGTAGGTAGTACCAAACCCATGTTACTTGGCCCAATTGGTATCGTCTCCTTTTTTGTGAATCGGACATAGTACGCTGAGTTTTCAATCATCACGCTGAGTTTAATTCCTCCAGATTATACAGACTAGCCAATCAGGGCAACTGTGATTGGTCGCGGTTTGTTGTCTACACATTCGCTAAGAAGCTTTATACATTTTGCCTGGAAATCCTCTGCACTCTGAACACGTCTGTCACCATATTCCATACAATGAACCATACAAAAAAGCAATCCTGACATTCAGTGAGGATTAAAAAATTGAAGCTTGATAAAACTTAAAAAATTTATATACAAACTTGTTTAACCACAGATTTTAACGTAATAATTAAATTTTTCGGAATACTGTAAAGCTGACCTCTAATTTATTATATCTCGTCTTATTTTAAACATTTTCAACTTCTGATTTTTCAAAATCAGCTAATGAAATATTCGGGGGAGTCTGAAATCGAATAGCCATGTCATGTTGTGCATTAATATTAAATCAATAATAATTATCATAAATATAATGTTTAAATGTAAATTTCATAACGAAAACATAAACTTAATGTTCGGGGATAATCGCAATCTCTGGTATGAACACGTCTGATATGATTATGATTCGGAGCGTTTGTTTTCGTTATTTGATGCCGCTTCCTGCTATTTCATACGGAACGACAGGCATATTTTCAATACTTTTCTAGAGAGTATTCTAATGGAATCGATCACTTTCATAGGGGAACCTCCATATATACCATATCTATCTACTCCCATATTCACGAATCCAAACCAATCGTCCCTCTTTAAGAATACAAAAAAAATCAAAGAATTGACAATAGTTTGCCAGTAATTAATAATCAAAACCTATTACTATTTGCTTCATTGTAATCCTTCAAATTCATTGTTACCATCAAACACAAAATTGTAAGAACAGAAAATTCATCAAAATTGTTCTTTTGAACCTTCTTCGTCTCATTGCCACCAGCCATGAGGTCAACTGTGGTTCATATTCTTTTAATCTCAAACATATTCGCAATGTAAGCGATATCCTTCACATCGAAAATACTGGCATATGTATAAACATACGTGGAGACAAGAGCATGTTTACAGAAACGGAACGACAGACATCCACATAAAATACTCGTAATCAGACAATGAAAGAAAAGCCCCGTACAAAACAAAAAGCACCCGTTGTCACCAGTAGACAACACCCGAAAACCAGGATAATGACACCCACTAAATTGCAGGCAGACAATAAACGCATCAACAAAATCATCTTCCAACAACGTTGTCTGCCATCGCCCAACCAACCAACCACCACCATTCATCCGCCTTCACATTCGTACCGGGGAAGCGTATCGGGGACGGTGACTGTCGGCATGGGAAGGGAACATAAAAGTACAACAAATCATTTATTCGCATGACTGGAATGATCCTTATTTGAGCAATTGTTCTATGATTGTCTTCAGGCTTTCGCGTGATGCTTTTAATAACGGATTATTTTCTTGTGGGGTGTTTAGATCTTCCTTTTATACGCTGTCGTTGTGTCGTGTAGCCTTTAGTGGTGGCTTGTATCCTTTTGACCACCTCATGTGGGTGTCTGTCTGCGTCTAATGATTGTATTATTCCGGTTTGTACGTAGGTTGAAGTTTCGTTGGCTTATTGCATTTTTACGGGGATGATGTACTTGATTAACAGAATTTAATCTCTTAAATTGATAACTTTTTGTCATGTTAAATTGACAAATTGTATTAGAAATTTTGCCAGACAATGAAGAGATTTTTCGATTTATTCATAGCATAAATTTCGAGAAAGAAAGGTTCATAGAAAATTTTAAAATAAATAATCCTTTTGGGTTTATTCGAGAAAATCCCCCATCCCTGTAAAGAACAGCGGGGAACCTCACTCGAATCAGGGAACTATGCCCAATGCTTATATGTATCTTCACTGAAGATTTCTACTTTGTATTGCACTTGATTTCAAAGATGTATGCAAAGTTTCAAGGTCCTATCTCTTTGCCGCTTTTAGCCGCCGCTTATATGGGAACATTCCACTATACTCCAGTGGGAAGACAAAGCGAAAGACCACTTGAAAAGTCCAACCTGAGAAAACACTTGCAAGACCAAAGGGCTTGGAGAAGATTCTCTAATGAGGCCAAGGCCGATCGCAGATTGTTGAGACAATTTAAGTAAGAAATGTGTTCTTCACTCGAAAAAGCGTTACATTTCAAGATCGAAACTAAAAATGAAAAACGTTTCTCTCCAGCCAAACGAGAAATTAATCTCTTTCTCCACGCCAACTGAAGATTAAGTGGAAGAAGCCCGAAATGAATGTGTTCATATATGGTCTGCGTTGAAAACAAAATCGTTACGAGTCATAATATCGCAGTTTTAAATTCAATTTCACCCAGTGGGACACTGCGCCAAATGCATGTGTGTGTGTGTTTCGTTTACTTAACTACATTTCAGTTTTGTTGATTTTACAGTAATTTTCTTCTCTGCCCGTGAGAAGAAGATACAAACATCATTTACTATAATAATAATTTTTCTAACACGCATTACGTGTTGTACACTTTGTTGGCGGTGGAGTAATGCCTCTTCATTGTAGTCTTTGAGTTAACAAACTCTTCTTTGATTTTTACAGAATATAATGCTAAATTGAATGATTGATTGATGAAAAATCCATTGACCGATCGCATGAATCGATGATCGTGTCTATGGTGATTATTTAAAGTACAGAAATAATTGAGACGTTAATTTTCTCAATATAAATCGTAGTTTGGCTCAGACAGACCATTAAACTTCTATAAAAGAGGAATAAAAATCGAAAAACATCTAAAAATAAAAAGGGTGGACGAACTATAAAATTTAAAAACATTTGAAAATAAAAAGGATGGACGGACTATACACAGTTAATGGATGTTTAGAATCGATTAATGCACTTGTTTTACTTGGCAAATTTGCATACCCTTCCATAATGGTAGTATGGAGTGAATCCTTGATGATTTTTTTTATCTCGGATCGCCCAACTCCAAACAGATAAACCACCATAGCTTGGCTAATCAGCGGCATGTGACTGGTGCCAACTGATACCAAATTTGTAAGCTAAACTAGAAATTACCCCTCCGAACGACATAAAGTCTCGGATATGGTGACAACCTTTCCTGCAGTATTTTATATATATTCTGCTACAAATTAACCTGAAATCGTATATACGACCATCAACTTACCATAGGAGCCACTCTAGTATCTTGTCATATTTGGATATCGCATTCCTAGAGTACATTGACATGTTGGACGTAATTAAAGTTAAAGTTCAATGACAGCTTCCTTAGCAAGTATAGAAAATGAGTCTACCAAATTGGAACTGATGTCAAATGAGGACAAGGAAAATAGTTGTTAACGATTGGTTGATTTTCAATGACATTATATCGTATATATGGAACATGACAGGTGAATATGGATGGCGCCTTTATGAAAGGTTACATTTTTAATGGCTCCTATAGCTCAGGCTGAAATTGAACGATGTCGCAGATTCTGTTTAACTTCAGGGTCATGTTAAATTTAAGGAAACTCCAGCTGAAATCTCACAACTATTGCCAACCGTGTCCTCAAATCGCTTGTGCCGAATGTTCGGTACACCGTTTACCATACTTGAGAAAACATCATCAACATCCCTGGTAGATAACAAAATAATTTCTAGAAATTTTACATTTATATTATTTCTAGATATAAGCTAATCTGTAAGGATCTGTTTATCCATAGACTATTGAATAAATGACTAAATATTCCATTATTAGTGGATATTTTATGATTGTCATAATCGTAATTGATGATTTCAGCGGAAGCTGTACAATCATGGAGCAAACGACTACATCAAACACGTCATAGGATCAACCTCCTTCTTGGATCACTCAGGAAAAATGGTTGGTTGGATATGCACTAACTAAATAGTATCCTTCTGCGAAATATTGTCTACATATTGTTCCTTCAAACACCCATGGGTTATGAAAAAAAACCTAACGATCCGTAACTTGAAACCCCGTTGAACCTATGAGAGACCTTAGGTTCAAAAATCATCAATGATTAAATACATAACAGCGTTTTGCATCCATTTCGATTTGTTTGCATAACTGTTCTAAATACGTATGTTTCATGTGGCTGACTTCGCAGTAGCCCATCCTGTCAACACAATTTTCCTGGTGACGGTTTGTAGGTCTATCTCACGAATAACTTGCTCGATATGCGTCTTATGAGCCTAAATCGTTAAGGGATTGTTCTCATAACATCGGTACTTCACGGTACCCAAAAAAAAAACACATTTAAAGACGTCCAATCGGAGCTCCAAGGTTGCCCATGGACATCACTCAGACGGCTGATAACAAGATTTCCAACTGAGATCGTTTATATATTTAGAGATATATACTTTGTATCACATCTATTCCTCATCTCAGCGATCATTTTCCCTGCACCAACAAAAAAAAAACTTTCATACGATTTTCTACATTATGATTAAATTTCCACGCCTCCATCTCCCTCATATGTATATGTGGTCAATCAAAAATTATTTCTTTTCACTCTAAATACAATCATGCTCACATTGATCCACTTATATGTTCTAGCTTTTCTTCAGTAGCATGATAAGGGTGTGCGGTTTTTCAAATCCCGGGTAAATTGTTCGGGAAATTCGCGGAATTTATTTTGGGAATCGCGTAATGTATAAAGTGAGTCTTTTGATTAAAATAAGTGTATAATTTTCTTAATGTCTGTATAAATACCACATGAAATTTAATTAAAGTTTTTTTTATTTTCTGTCTATTAATTGCCTTCCAAATGTGTAAAAACTAATTGCAAAATGACAAAATATTTTTTGGTAATATTTTGATTTAAATCGTTTAACAATAAAGATATGAAGCATATTATTTTCAAGGCGCCCCGGTAGTGGTTGTCTATCAACATGGGGGTAGTGGATTCGATTCAAACCAGAGGCTTTGGTCTGTTGCTGCAAAAATCAAGCGAAATGGTCTTTGTCACCCGGTTTACCCTTGGACCCAAAATCTTAATATATATTTACCCTCGACACTGATTCACTGACTCTGTCACGCAGTACGTAGGAATTTAAATAGGCATTCTATAATTTTCTATAAATAATAATAATAAAAAAAATAATATTTTTTTTGTACAGAAATTGTGTTTTCCCCAAATTTGTTTATACCAAATTTTTTTTTTACAAAAATTTTTTTTTTTACAAAATTTTTTTTTTTCAACAATTTTTTTTTTCCACAAAAATTTTTTTTTTCAACAAATTTTTTTTTTTTAAGAAAAACATTTTTTTTTCATCAAAATTTTTTTTTTCAACAAAATTTTTTTTTTTCAAGAAAAAATTTTTTTTCAACAAAATTTTTTTTTTCCACAAAAAATTTTTTTTTCAGCAAAATTTTTTTTCAATATTTCAACGGGCGCCATAGGCGCATTACAACTTACTAGTTAGAATATAAATTTACTTTGTATTGTAATTAATAAATAAATAAATAAATAAAATAAATAAAAATATTATTTTCAACAACGAAATTTTGTAGTTACTAAATCATTTTGTTTTTATTAACTTCAAATCTTATTGCATTTACAAATATTTAAATTAAAGATCTAAAATTTTTATTAATAGATTGCTGAATGAATCGATTTTTCCAAATCGATTTTTCTATTTTCCCATTTCTCGTCAAACAAACAAGTCTCGAAAATTCAAAACCCTATTCTTGACCACACATAGACTGATACGCATAAAATATGCACCTCTCAACCGAAAACAAATTGTTCTAGATTACAGCCTTAATTCATAAAAAAAAAATAACAATAACACTCATTCGTACTCGCATGTAACACATTCACTTTAGATATAAAAATTCAGCAAAGAACTTTCAGCAATTATGTTGTAAAACCCAATGCTCAACTATAAATTAACAAAAACAATATTAAAAAAGTTATAAAGAAAGTGCAAACAAAATAGCAACAACCGAAACAGTTAAGTTGTTTTTCATTTAGTTTATTTTTCTTTGTTTTCATTAATCAGAGGAAAATGAGAAATGAAGAACAACAGACAATGAAAAAAGGCAACGCAAATGCATCGATGGATAACAAAAACATGTCAGCCTAATGAAAATGTGTGTTTAATAGCAGCAGCTTTGGCCTAAAGAGCTTGAAGAGTAAACATGAGGCCCCCTGTATATATTATATATGTTGAGGCTTGAGCTTCCGATGTCAAGTTACCGGTACAAAGTAGTTGATGCACGCTCAGCCTTTAGACAAGAGGCACTTGCAGCCTTTTTACTTAAAAGTGAGCAATTGCAGTCTTCGCTTCGATTAGGTAGGGAACCGACGCAGTCGTCTATATGTGGGGAAAAAGAGGGTTTCCATTAGAATCTCTATGGGAATTCATTCAACTCAGGTCTCAATCGGATGTCTTATCTTTTACTATAACTTTCGACTGACCTTTTAATGAATCTACACTAGGATGTCCAAATAAATGCAATGGTTGGAACATCATAACTTTGAACCTCGCTAGAAAAATCACTAATCAGAATTTTGCCGTCTTTCAAACTGCATTCTTAGTTTTTTATACTTTAATTGAATAAAAGTTATGAAATATATTTTTACGTAAAATTTCAAAAAAAAAAAAACTCGAACAATTTTTTTTAAATGTTTATACAAAGACTGTGGTCCCTGTGAGTCCTTTCTCACCTTCCGATATCGCTCACTTTCAGCTCTCATAGCAACACCTTGCAACGGTGCGATATGGGCAACAATTTTTTGTTTCTGTAGTTTTCTTACATGGGCCCAGTGGAAGTGGTGTTCGGTGCCCTACGCCTTCTTCAGCTGCTGCCGACATTGAGTGGGAAATATGTCTACACTGTGCTGTAATATGCTTGGGAGCTAACCGCCGATCTGCACTTTAAACAGACGATAAACACGTATGTTAAATAAAGTTAGGTTATGATTGGACATACCTGCTTCAGCTTCAAGGCAAATAAATCAAGCTAATTAAACGTCTTAGAAACATTATTAACATGAAACTCAATGAAAACTTATGAAGAAAATAGAAAACGTTTTGGTTTGTTTTCATTTTTGGATATTTTTCTCTTAAAAGCATATTTAAGATGCTTCCAAAACACGCCAATATTTTCCATATCATTGATTTGCTGCAAAGGAGAAACTACTTAATTTATAAAAGCCGGTAGCATCGCAACATCCAGTGGCAGTTGCATTTAGAAATCACAATCAGTTGTAATAGAGCTGAGCTGAGAAAGAAATACCCATAACAAATTGTTTTGTGATATTTCAACAAAACTGGAAGTGAAAGGATTTTTTGTGAAACAACCTTGAAGATCTGTTGTAAGATCAAGGAACATATAGGATTCTTCTAAAGTGGATTACAAAACAAACAAAATAAGAAACGAACAATGTTCAGTAATAGGCTACTAAAGTGTTTGCTACTTTTGGCCGGCTGCATGATTACAAATTTCAATATAGCCCGAGCACATCAAAGGACGCACCGAACAGCGTCCAGCGCAACCAATACACAGTCCACGTCCACCTCTTGGCTGGGGCCGGAGTTTCAAATCATACGACGTGTCTATGATGATTGTCAGGCCAAAGATGATTTCATGAGTTGTCTCAAGCAAAAAGCCTTGAATGGCCTAGGACGGGCCATCGAACAGGACTCCATCAAGATCGTTGACGGTGTGGTATTGGAAAAACAAAACCACACAGAAAAGGAAAGTATCATTGGGGTATTGGCGGATGCCCGAGCCTTAAATAGCTTGGCCCCATTGGATCGTGCCCTACTCTCGAGAATCGACAAACTTGTGCGCACACATGCGCTCAAGGTCGATATGAGCGTAGCGCGTTACGGCGGCGGTGACGACGAAAAAGAACATTCCCATAAACATAAGAAAAAAGAGGGTGGCGGTCATATTAAATATGTCATAGCAGCTATGCTTACGGCAATGGGCATAGCGGGGCCCATAGGTCTTAAGGCCTTAGCCGCCATTGCGGGCAAGGCTTTGGTTATCAGTAAGGTGGCCCTGACCATAGCCGGCATAATAGCCCTGAAGAAACTCTTCTCGAACGATCATCATGAGGAGACCAGTTTTCAGGTCCATGCCGGAGATCATAATAGGTAATACAACTTTATTTCGTATATATGTAGGAATCTAACAATTCTGTTTTCATTTCAGACGCAGTACATATGTCGTACGTCCTGTACCGAAAACGGCTGGCATACCCGCCGCTGCTGGCGAGACACCTGTTGTAGATCCTTATCGTTATTATTATGAATATCACTGATGATCCTCAAAGTGTGCTGTCATTCGTCATGTTTAGCCGAGTCATTTATTAGTTATGTCTTAAGTTTTAAAACAATAGTGGAACATTTTAAATGAAAATATTCGAAATGAAAAAGAAAACAGCTAATATACCAAAGAACGAGAACAGTTTATAAAATGCAAACATTTCTGCATATGTATGTGTAACAAAAAGTACCTACGTTTAATAAAAAAAAATTGAATGAAATTACTTTTTCGTAAAAAAAAACAAAGATCACAACATAATTGTCATGAGGGGACTTGCAAGGAGCCAACAGCCGAGGAAATCAGTTGCGAATATGAGAATTATTTGGCGGCAGCAAAATTATTATTTTGGCGTTCAAATATCTAAAGCCGCAGCATGACTGAGTAGCATTAATTTTCATTAAATACTTTTTCTTAGCACTTTTTAACTAAATGATCGGATGTTTAGTTCATAATCCATCCATATCCTTTTCATGAAATATTCAATTTTCCGAAAACATTTCTCGTAAAAGAGCAATGGTTTCGTTGCTTGTGTGGCACGTAGCGCCGTCTTGAGGAAAGTAAAACGTTGTCCAGATCATTATCATCCAACACCGACAATAAAAAATCATTTATCATCCCGTCCAAATAACGACGAGGAATGGACAAACCTGGGTTTTCTTCAACACTTTGGGCTACAGCAGCAATATTCTCAGTTGTTCTTCTTGTCCCATCAGCTCGAATTTGTCCACCAATTTCTGTAATGCGGTCCGACAAGGTGCTTCACGAGACCCAAAAATGCTTTAGTTTTGCGAACTGTGACTGCAAGATTTTCACCATTTTTGTAGTGAATTTTAATAATTTCAATGGGTTGTCGAAGCGTGTATCGTTCCACTTTTAGTAATGGTGTAGACAAATGTCAAAGCTACCGAAATACCGGGTGATTCAAAATAACACCTCTTGTTGGAACAATCCTGTATATAAATTCTTGCATCGCTTTCCCTAGCTGGTCATCTGAGCATTCTGCTATTTATTAAGAATCATATTTGCAACATCCTGTAGTATTTGTAAAACCCACTTCTTTATTCAAGACTAACACCTACACTTCTACTCTTTAGAGATAATGGAGAGAAAGTACGAACTGGAGACTCCGAATAATATGGAGATTCTAGAATTGGAGATAAACAACAAATTTCCCGAAAACTGATTGTATAATTCTTAGTATAGCCATAAACCAATCCCAATTTTCTATTACAATCGTAAACCATTACTCATTTAGCCTTGCCAGATTGATGCTAGTGTGGCATCTCCGGCAAACAAACTAATGGAATGGGGGAATCGCCGAGTACACTGCTAATGAAATGGAGGAATCGACGGAAAACGAACCATGTAATGGTAATGGAAGAATCGAAAAAATACGTTTCATTCCACCAGTTCCATTACTCACGCTGATCTAAACTACGACGCGACGCAGTGTTCAGAAAAAATAATTTATTAAATTAAATTTAGTAAATCTAATCTAGTATTCATTTAATTGAAAAATGGCACGTGGGATTTGTGTTTGATCGACGTCATTGGGACACCAATCCAAGGTGTGCGGACACATGTTGACGGGCAATTTTGCAATTGACTATTATTTGATGCAATGAATGCTGCCTAGTTTCTGTCAAATGACAATATCACCAGTTTGGTGTTTTCTAGCCAGCTCGTAACAAAAACACGCCTATTATATTGATTATTGCAGTTGCAAGTTGGAACCTAGAGCAGAGGTCCAAGCTGAGTAGGTGCCCAATCTTTAGAGCAATGTTGCGTCGTCGCCGTTGCTTATGGTTCAAATCGGCTGAAACGAACGTACCACTTTTTCTGTAAGAAATATATTGTAAACCTGCCATTACACGTACAATTAATTTCTTGCCAGATAATCAAAGGGGCAGCCAAGGAGTCCTAGTCTGCCACTTTTGATTCTCTTTCGTAACAGTAACTGTTGTTATTCTTATTCTCTTCGATCCGTCCTTCGTAACCGAGTGGGGTTGCCGCTACGAGAAACTTGGAAACTTTATTTCGCTCCAGTGTTGCCAATTAAATAAATTCTCCGACTACATTTGGACGGCTCAGCCAGCCCGCCGTCGACATTGCTTCGGTTCGGTAGTTGACCACCAATTCAAGTAGCCCCGTGAATTTCTGTAATGGATTTCCGAAATAAAGATCCCGGCGCCGTGCAGTATGGGAATTTCATCAATTACTATCAGTTTAATTCAGCAGAGGAACGTCTGAAACTTATTTCAACAGATCATTGGTTGGAGGAAGACAACATGCTGAACGATCAATCAATAAAGGAACCCTATATCGTTTTGGACGTGGGCTGTAATTCTGGAGTGTTTACACAACTTTTGCAGAAATACCTGAGCGGTTTATGCCCCCAACGTCAAGTATTCGTCTATGGTGTGGATATCGATGATACTCTTATTAAGAGGGCACGAGCAGAGAATACCTCTGATTCCATTTCATATGATAGTGTCGATATCATGGACAATGCGGCTTTTGCGAAGGTCACTCAATATTTAGCCACCCACCAACGAACTCATTTCGATGCGATCTGTTGTTTTTCCATAACAATGTGGATTCACTTGAATCATCATGATTTTGGTCTGCAAGAGTTTCTGCGAAAATTGTCATCATTGGCCAAATTGTTTGTGGTTGAACCTCAGCCCTGGAAATGCTATCAGACGGCAGAAAGGAGACTGAAGAAGTCGGGGGAAGTATTTCCCTTATATTTGGATTTGAAATGGAGATCACAGGTTGAGGATGAAATACAAAATTACCTGGAGACGACATTACAGAGGAGAAAAGTTTACGAATCGTGCCCGACAAAGTGGAAAAGAAAGATTTGTTTCTATAGATAATAAATGGAATGGAATGTTTCAAACCAATTGTTTGTTTATAAAAAGAATTCTATGACAATCATGCTATAGATCGATAGACTAATAGATAATTCAATGTTCTCAGATATGTGTAAAATGCCTCTGCTTGAACAGGGTGTGTACCAAAGAAGCTAGCAGATTAACATTTTCTAATGAGCATATGTGACTGATAGAGCAAACTCTATGCATATTTTCGGGGAATTATTCGGGTTGTCTCTGGTAAGCAACGAAGGATATTTGATATTTTCCTATCCATGTAGCATAACTATGTAATTCATTTTAAAAACTTTTCCATATATCCTAATACTGAGACTGATTCTATAGGCATATATGTTTGCAAAGTTTCACTTTACAGAAATATACTAATAAGGTGTGACTGAATAAAAAATAATTCGGCAATTATAATAATAAAACAAGCGGTTCTAATTATATTCCACTTATCAGAAGAAACTAAACCAAATACCATGAACATTTGTAAATGAACGTATAATTTTAAATACATTTAGTTTTGCGGTTGATCTAGATGTATTGCATGTAGGGCTGCAATAAACATTAAATATTCGTGTAGTACTTGTTGGAAAGAACCCAGCATATATGCGTGGAAAGTGGATTTGTTGGTGCGGATTCCCTCAAGGTTGGGCGCTGATCGTTTACTCTGTACTTTGTATTCGACTCGTAGAAATGAAGTAGTTATTTCGACTTTCAAATGAGTTGAAAGGCGTTATTATCGCTGTAGACTCGTACCGATACCATTATTAGGACAGATATCATCAATTATTTTATTTACACAATTTAGTGAGACTTATCTTCTGTTTGGGTATATTCCTTGGGAAGTCATAGGTCTTGTCGATTAAAAGAAGAATGTTTCACCTGTTTCACGATGTCGATCGTTTGCTTTGCAAACGTAATCACTAATAGCTGAAGTAGCTTGCATTTATTCGGTTATAATTAACACTTCCACAAACTTCTTGAATTGAAAAATACAACAATAATGGCAGAACTGTGGAAGTTACTTAAGTTACACAACCCTGCACATACCAGAACTCGATACCACGACCAATATACACGCCTTAGAGGGGGCAAAACTGTACACAAGATTAATATAATCGCATGCACATGTTACAGTGCGAACAGTCAACAGGATCAAAGTATTCAACACGTCCTCTTATAATGTTCTACATCTAGATTGATTAATAATAAAATTCTGTCCGGCTGAACTTGTTGCCGAATGTCAATAAGATCTCGTTACTTGACATTGAAGCTAGTCAAACAAATGTTTTAATTATAATTTTATTGTTGTTTTTTTTATTAATTTGTACATTTTTATACACTAATTAAAGACCCTAAAACACATTTTTCTTATTTATTACCTTCTCTTTTTTGTTTTGTTCTTGCTAAAAGTATTTAATTATCATTTCTCTTATATAACTTTCATTTTGTTTTCATTTAAAAATTTAACTTTTTTTTTTAAAGATTTGTGTTTTTTATAGTTTCAAAGAGGGGTTCTCAGAAGAAAATGAATCGGTGGAAAGGGGCTAGGAAACTAAAAATAAAATTCAGATTTTTTAAAATGGTTTAAATTAGACATAAATTCTATGAAGAAATAATAAAGTTGTAGTTGTAAAACTCTCGTTTTTGTTTTAGTTTAAAGTACTGATTGATACTTTATGAGAACAATTATAAGAAATATTAACAAATTTGTTATTGTTGTTTGTTTGGAAAATGGGAAGCTGCTGGAGGTTGGGAGAAGTTTGTTTGGATGAAGTATGAAACTGAACATGATGGGGAGACTGGGCATTGGTTAGGGAATTGGATTGGGAATATAAATTAGAAATAGAAATCTTCATCGATAACATCTGTAGGATGACAGTTAGCATCTTCTTCATCTTCTTCTGTAACATTATGTTGCATAACATTCGCTAATTCTAAATTAGACGAGGATGATGATAAATGACGTCCTGGTTGTATTTGTAAAATATGTCGCTGTTGTGACGTTGGTGGTGATTGCTGGAGCGATGACGTTGTTGGGGATGGTATGGGCGGCGACGTTGTATGTTGCCGATTGGACACTCTTATAGTTTTTGTGGTGAAATTTCACCCAGCCACTTCCTCACTAGTAAAGTCCAACTTAACAACATCAGCAGGCAAGCACTCCTCTACATCAACTTCATGCTCTGCGGTATTGATTCGATTTAGGGTCATTGTAACATCTGGCCCAGACTTCAAGGCGACCGAGGTAGCCTGCGGCGGCGCCAATGTGGTGGGAACCACTACAGGCCCCGGTGATGCTATTGCGGATGATTGTGTTACGATAGCATTTGCGTTTCCTGTAATGTTGGCATTTGTTACCAAGTTATTGGTAACGGCTGTCGATATTGCATTTGTGTTATTAGTGGTGGCAACCAATGTTGTAGCATTTGTCGATACGGAGGGGCCGCTAACAACCTGTGCTGTGTTCGGTTGCTGCAAAACAATATTTTCTGTTACAGTTACTGTGGCAGGAGAGGTGTTTTGTAATGCTGATGTTAGATTTGTATTGATTGTAGTTGTTGTCGGCGTTGCGGTCACATTTGCGGCAACGGCGGACGCGGCTGCGGCTTGTTGTTGTGCAGCTAATAAGGCTTTTTGGGCTTGCATTTGTTGGAACTGATGCAGTGTCACGGTCGTTGTTGTGGTGGTCGTGTGGGAGGGTTGTAGTATATGTGTTTGTTGTTGATGTTGCGCTTGAGCCTGCTGCAATTGATGTAGCTGTTGCGGCTGCAAATGAACAATTTGTGGTTGCGTCATCTGAGGTGATGTTGCGGCCACAATGTTAGCCGTTGTTGTGGCATTGCTGCTGAGCGACACAATGCCTCCGACACCGCTGCCGCCTGTCGATGATGTAGAGCTATGGGGCGATGCTTGAATTATGATTTGCTTAGGCGTCGTTTGAATGATTTGTGTGGGTGCTGTGGTCGTGGATGATTGTTGTTGTAATATTTGTTGTAAAGGTACAATATGTTGAACATTTTGTATGTGCACCGTTTGCTGCTGTGTCGTCTGATGCTGTTGCGTCTGCTGTTGTTGTTGCTGCTGCTGATGATGATGATGAAGTTGCTGTTGTTGTGTATTTAATACACCCGTGGCAATAACGGTTTGTTGTTGCTGCGGCTGTTGCTGCTGTACAATATGATGTTTCAATATCTGATGAGTTTGTTGTTGTTGTTGCTGCAGTGGCTGCTGAAGGTGCTGTTGCGTCGTCTGCGGTATTTGTTGAACTGTTTGTACAACATGTTGAACATGTTGCACTGGTACTTGTTTGGCTGGTATGCCGGCATCTTCAAAGGCCTTCTTCTTCAATGCTTGCCTAATTTGCGTCCTGTCAATGATATAAACATAAATGTAGAATAATTAGTCACTCAAATGAAACTGTCAGGTGTTTGCCCTCTCGCTATATCCCTGTGAGAGGTTGTGGAATTTCAACTTACACTGTTCTGTTCTTTATGCTTAAACTGATTTTATTTAAATCGTCTGAGAATCGTATAATTGATGCATGTAACATATCAATTTCTTCATCTGTCCATTTTCTGCAAGATTTTGATTTTTTTGTACGACATTGTAGTAGATTGTAGATGGACATAGCGAGAGAACAAGAAAATAATTACAATTAGTTATTTTATAATAAACAAAATTAAACTTAAATTTGACCCTACTTAAGAGTAATAGTTGAGATATATGTAGGAAAACAGAAGTGAAATCAAAACATTGAAAAGAGCTCTCCGTATTTCTTTAGTTAACCGCAAACCTTTCCTCGACTGGAACAGACTTATGACTTTCACTCAAGGTGACCAGGTACGACTTTCGATGATTGGTGGTGAAGGATGTAGAGTTAACAAAACAGTAATAAAATAACAATTGGGTGTAATTTTTACTTTTTATTTTTTTGGCATATTTCCTTTTTTTCGGTTGATTGGGACTATACATGATTAAATAAATTTAGAACGAAATTAGGAACCCACCGAGTATGTTGTATGCAAATTTGTACAATAAGTTCGGTAGTCGACAACAGTCAAGGAGCCCTTGGTTGTAAGGTACTCGCAGACGACCAGTGATCATTTTGCACGAAGGCCTTACCTTATTCACTGACAAAATCAAATTGAAGGCACAACATCTACCATCCCGTTTGTTATAGCAGTTTGAGCTTTAGAACAGCTCGAAACGGACAAAGTTTTGCTTGAAAAATCACATTTACTGACGAAGCGCATTTTCATATCGGCAGTTATATTAAAAAGCAAAAATAATACGTCGGTGATCGGAAAACAGATTATCAATCAGACAATGCATCCTCTGATATTATTAGCCAATTTGTTGTTGGTAATGCTGCTGGTAACTCAATTTTATTTAAAGATAAAAACAACAGATGTTTGGGAAACATATTTTAGGGGAAGGATATTCAAGACATGGACTCAGAAGACTTTGTGTCAGCCGGAGTACAATCGGAGTACAATCAGCTAGATATGTGTGAAAGTTCAATCAAGATGGACAAGACAAATTTATTTTCAAAACAATTTCGAATTCCAAATGTCGATAAGACAAAACTAATGCCTGTAACTGGTAGGCAAACGTCGCGGAGATGGACAGGATAAGGCGTTTTCGAAACAAATAAACCATCAATATTTAACGGCTGTCAAAACAGGACTCATGAGACTGAGTGTGGATACATGGTAAATTAGACCCATTAGAGATGTACATGAGTAAAAATTAGACTCGAAAAGTATGTCAAACATTACGCATTAGACTTACAGTCCTATAAATAGTGAGAATACTTTGCCAACCTATTGAGGTCGGAAGACGACCCACTAAAATACATGGCTTAGAGAAACTACTGAAGCCCATAATATGCTCTAGGAATCTTCGGCGGCTATTCCAAAGAAACTCAGATGAAAATGCCAAATCCATGAAGGTCTGATAAACCTGGAGGTTATGAAATATATGTAGAGTGTGAACGATATGTCGAAACGTACCTTATAAAATGTCTTGAAGATAAAATTCAACACGACAACGTTAAAGCTGAATGAAATATTATTTATCCTAAAAGCTTTCCTTATCAAGTTAAAAGCAAATCTATTTATTCCTTATTCAATGGACTGCGGACTATTTTATAAGTAACAAATATTTACAAATATAAACACGTTTTAATAATATTCTTAGGACAATACCCATGCATCAGTCATATGTAGTATTTAGCACCAACTCCAAATGTTGCTGAGGAGCCAGCAATGTGAAAAGACTTTACAAATGTTCTGACAGTAAATACATTACATACATACTATATGTATGGACTTTCACAGATGAATGAGAATTTACAAAATATTACAAGATACAGCCAGTTTCTTATGTCCAAAGTACAGTTACGACCCGATATTTAGACTGTAGTCTGTATTTGCATCTGACGGAATAGGTATCTTGATTTTAGAAACTAGGTTAATGTGTAATTGAATTATTTTACTGTTACCACCCGATATTTTGACTGTAGTCTGTGTTTGCATCAGTTGTAGTATTTAGCACCAACTCCAAATGTTGCTGAGGAGCCAGCAATGTGAAGATTTTAAAAATGTTTTGACAGTAAATACATGGCATACATACTACATGTATGGACGTTCGCAGATGAATGAAAATTCACAAATCAAATTCAACAGCCAGTTTCTAATGTCCAATGTACAGTTACGACCCGATATTTAGACTGTAGTCTGTATTTGCATCAGACGGTATAGGAATCTTGACTTTAGAAACTAGGTTAATATGTAATTGAATTATTAATTTTCGTTTGAATAAGATATATGAATCTATGGAAGAACATTTAATTTTTAAGAGTTCTGTATTTTTAAAGTCATATATTGTCAAAATACGATGTGTAATGTACGATGTTTAGTGTTTGAAAGGGGGATATATTCAATATTGCAAGCTTCATATACATACCCTGCCGGCGATTCTGCATTTGGATGTAATTGCATTGTTAAATCTCCTAAACGACTAAAGGCCTGACCAGCAGCAGTGAATATTTCACCCACCTACAAAATAAAAAGACAAAAACAATTTTCATTCATGTAAACAAATCGTAAAATCGTTATCGAAATGCAAATTTTTTTTCATAGATTAACAACATATTTTTTTTGTTTGTTCCTTGGTTGTAAACAAATGTCTGTCCTTTATAGTTTGGGGCCACAAATTTCGGGTTGTGCAGTCGCACTCAATCACGCACATGCCACCCTCCGCCTCGCACCTCGTCCCCTCGACGGTTCAATGTTTTTTTAAATAAATATTTTGTTTGCAAACAAAACTTTTCATTCTTTCCTCTTGACCGCCTAAGGAATTCAGCTTTGACGACCGACGATCTGACACTTGCCAGCGAGAGTTGTTGTGGTGTTGTGCGATAGAGTGACATTGAATCGCTCGCTCAAGTTTCCCGCACAAAATATTCACCGAGATTTTTTATTGTTAACACGATGCGGCGATGATTTTCAGGTAATTTCCATAAATTAAACTTACTTTTGTGGCTGAATTCATGGTATTTTAATGCAAATATCTTGGATTTTCAAAAATATTCTGTGAAAATATTGTCGCGTCAAGTTCAGTAGTTTAGTTCCGCCTGAGGAATGGAACTGATGGAATGAAACGGTTATTTTCGATTCTCCCATTACATGGTTCGTTAGTTGTCTATTCCTCCATTACATTAGCAGAGTACTCGACGATTCCTTCATTCCCAGACGTCACGGTTGTCAAAAACAGCGCGTAGGTATCGACGTTGTACAAAAATTGACAGCTTGGCAAATTATGTTAGTGACGACAGGGTGACTCAGAGCTGTCTACAAGTGTGCTGCTACTAATAAACTGTACTATTTTAAATCGCATTGGATTATTCATTTGAAAAACCGCTTGTAAATATTGACGCGTCAAAGTTCAGTAGTTTAGTTCCGCCTGAGGAATGGAACTGATGGAATGAAACGGTTATTTTCGATTCATTCATTACATGGATGGCGAATACTATTAGTTTCACCTCTGAAGAGTTTACTATTATTATTATTTATTTACATTCATATATATTTCCCTTATTTTACAACAACCAATATTTCCCTTTACTTGTTGAGGGAGGATATGCTAAAAATCCAAAATGACCGGATTTCATCTGCATACTAAATGTAATAGATTTCAAGAACTGGAAATATGAACGTGGTAGTAGACTGAGGCCATATGTGGCGAGTTTGTTTATCATTATTTTAACTAACCCCCAGGGTTAAGTTGGAACTGATGACAGATAAATATTAATTATTGTTTGATATAGGTTGAAAAGGTTGTGTGTGCTACTATCACACAACAATTCCGGTTTCATATTCTGACAGCAGGTGCCGTTTCCACCTCGTAAATGCTTTCCAAGATGGTCTCGTGCGAAAAAGTAGCAAACTCTACGTACAAAATAATGAGAATTCGCAGCTGATAGCCCTTAACATTTCAACAAATTGTTCCCGAACAATGCCACAGAAGGAAATCACCAAATAATGGAAGAAAAATTATTTTCCAAAATTAGAAAAAGACGCCAGGTGATAAAAACAGATGATTCAAACAGTGAATAACTTTATGCAAATAGGCGAGAAAAAAATAATTAGTTGACAGCATAGATCTTGTCAATTCAGTTTCAGCGATTGTTACTAATGATGAAGTACAGGGTTTTCCAACAAGAGGTGTTATTTGGAATAACCCGGTATTTCGATAGCTGTCAGTTTTGAAGCTTTTATTCTTTGACATTTGACAAGTAGAAACTACGCCATTACTAAACACGCCATTTGAAACAACATGACTGTCGCAGCAAATTGCCTACCATAAAGTCGGATTTGGCAAATCATTCAAATAAATTGTGCCTGATATTTATTGGCTTAAATGACTAAACATTTTCTAAGAAACCTCACAACTTTAATTATACATTGATTTTTCGATAAAAGAAACGTTTCACATCACATTTGACATGTTGTATAGTGTGAACAGCCCAATACACAAAGGCAGAGTTTGAAGCCGTCGATGGTGTTGCCTGCGTACTGCATCGGCTTTAAAGTGCGCATCATCAGGCAGATTTGTTTTTTGAGTATTTCTGCTGCGTTGGAGAGTTATAGACAAAAAACCCTTGAATTAAATATATTTTTAATTTGTGTTCCGATTTTCTGACGCTCTAAATTTTTTGATAATGTTTCCCTGTTTGTGTTGCCATATTTTCTGTTTTTTTTTTTGTAAACACAAGTCATCTGTGCTAATAATTTTGTGTGCATATTTTCAGTAAAAAGAAGAAGAAAACCACATTGAAAATTGAAAAATTGCGGGATAACACTATTTAAGAAAACATGGACCAAAATGTGAGAATTGTGAAAAAAGTTACAATTTGATTGTAATCTCTAAGCTATGGAAAACTTCTCCAGAAAATGTTGTAGCTAATTTCAACCTTAGATTACGGCCAGCCAGCTATAGTACTCGGCTTGAAGAAGAAGAGCCTTTACTTTCATGGATGTTAAGGAAGTAAGTACATATTTACACAAATTTCAAACTAATGTCCTGTAAACTAATTCGCATACTAATACCTTCGCTGAAATGTACTTTACCGGGATTACGCCCCAACAAAACAACCGATAAGCCACTCCCTTCATAATAACCAACTAATCGATATGAAAATGGGAGAAGGGGGAAATTCCCCGGTGCCAAAATGCGCCCCAAAATTATAGAAATTTTGTACATTGTGTGGTTACTCAAATGTAGGGAATTGTAAATTGTGGACCCCAGGGCCGCCATACAAGCTCCCTTGTCCCAACATTATATAAGCTTAGAAGTCCACAAGCTCCCTTGCCCCAACATTATATAAGTTTGGAAGTTTTGGTACTCAAACGAAGGATTTGCATAAAGACGCAAAATATGAAAACAACAACTGGTGAACCCTGAACCGCCCAAGATTGCTGAAATGATGTTTTTTTAAACCGAGCGATTGGTTTTCCACTTGTGGCACTTTCCTTAAATCATAAAAGAGGAAATATTGTTTTAAAAAATCCCGCGAAAGTGAGAATCTATAAATACCGATTAGGGGCCCTTTGGTGCCACACATCCTTTTTTGATTTGTGGATTTTGGCGCACGGGTTTGAGAACCCTACAAACGTATAGAAACACTTATAATTTTGGGTACTTAACTGATAGAAAATAGCACAAAAATGGCAAATATGTTGGAAACAAAAGGGCCGTGACATTATTGCCCGTACAGGACACAAAAAGTGAATACCTGGAAACATTAACACAGTCGCGAAAGTGAGAATCTATAAATACCGATTAGGGGCCCTTTGGTGTCACACATCCTTTTTTGTTTTGCGGATTTTGGCGCACGGATATGAGAACCCTACAAACGTATAGAAACACTTATAATTTTGGGTACTTAACTGATAGAAAATAGCACAAAAATGGCAAATATGTTGGAAACAAAAGGGCCGTGACATTATTGCCCGTACAGGACACAAAAAGTGAATACCTGGAAACATTAACACAGTCGCCACACTGGTCAAATGCACCGAGAATATCGTACAAAAAAATCATGATTAAGGGTGCTGGAGTCTATGAATACACCCACATCTTTGGTGTGTTAATCAAAGCAAAGTAATGATAGTATTTTTTTATATCATCAAAAAGCTCCCGATATTTGGCCATTAAAAATTTGGGCGCTATGCCCTAAACTTCATTGGGCTATATGAACGTTTTCGGGCCGGTCACAATGCCCAAACCAATTGGGCGTAAAGTCCGGGAACCGCCACAATTATATGACATGGGGGCACCCCCTTTTTTTAAGCATATTCCCCTTTTAGCATACCTAGCTTTAATAGAAATTAAACACAGTGATTTTTCTTTTTGTTATTTTTATAGCAACAAGTTTATTGAAGATTTCCTTTTTTTTCCCAATATATCAAGTTTTACTGTTATTATTTCATTATCCATTCAATACCATTTAGATTTATTTTTCCATTGTTTGTTAAACATATTTCCATACATTATGTGGTGAGTTTTTGGAGAGTGTGTTTTGTATATGTGTATGATTTTTTATTTACTTTTTTTCAATACATTTTTCAATTGTGGTTAAATCTTACATATATTACCAAATACATAAATGTGTATGTGTGTGTGTGTGTTAAGATAAAATTTGTCCAAAAAAATTATTATTTGATTTTATCGGAAGTTTTTTTCTTAATATATTTTTATTCTTTTTGTTCAAAATTAACAAATTATAAATTAATAAAATATTTCGAACGGAAAAAAATAATAACTTAGAAAATATCATACTTGTATTTTTTTCTTTTGTTCACAATCAGACTTCATGTTAAAGAAAAATATAAGAAAAATGGTATTTTTATTTATCGTATTTTTTTTTCTGCCAATACATATGTATTTCAGCTTTCATGTTTGGTTAAATATTTTTTTTTTTATAAATTATTTCTCTCTTCTTTTACTATTTCTTTAAAAATCACAGCTTAATATAAATATTTTCTTAAATTGTTGGTTTTTCTTTTAATTGTTAAAATTATTTGATTAAAAGAAAGAAATTATGTTGAAAACTAAGTGTGAAATTAAAACTTTAAATTAATACTCCTACTTACGACTCACACAGTGTTGTATTTTTTTTCTCGTATTTGCAAAATGCAAAATATTTCCATGCGTTTGCCTTTATTATTTTTAATTTTTTACATACATATGAACTTTCATTACCATTGCTTTTGTCTATATTTTTTCCATCGAAATTGATCTTGTGTGTTATAAACTTTAGTTGCTATTTACGTATATTTGTGTTGTTTGTTAATATTGCACAATTATCGAAAATGTTTTCTGGGGTTTTCAATATTTTCTTTTAGATCATAGAAATTGTATTTCTATTGTTTTTATAACTACTTGTTTTTTGTTCTATTAATTAATACCTGAGAAGTTCATATTCGTTTTTTATTTATATTACAAATTAAAATCAAAAAAAAAAAATTACAAAATAAAACATGTTCGCAAATATGAACGAAATCCAGTGGAAATCCAAGCACAGCGGATTTTCCAGTCGAAATCTATAACAATTTGTAGGGCAGCCGAAATCCGATAGATTTGGCTCATATATACGAGCATGGATTTTTCTTGAAATAAGATTTAAATGAAAACAGAAAAAAAAACATTTTAAAACTGGATTTAAGTATAATTTTAAATGCTTGTGTATACGTGTTGTCGTTTTTTTTAGTTTTTATTTAATTATTATGAGTCTTTAATATGCCCTGAGTTTTCAATATTAGATTACATATATGATTTTTTTTTTGTTCAAAATTAAAAACATTTATAAAACAAGGAAAACAAAGACTTTAAGGAAAACAATAAAAATTCCATTTCTTAATTTCTCGTACCATTTATAGTATGCCAACTTCGTTTTTCGAAAATTTTGCTTACTCAGCAGTTCAGAACATTCCTGAAATACAAATCAATTACAAAGATTTGGTTTTGATCGCAATGTGTAATTCAAGTCTTTTTTATATTTTCGAAAATATGTAACTCTTAAAAAAAGCAAGTTCAAAAAGTAAATGACCACAAAATTCTCTAAAACTGAAGTAATCGACTAATACTCGTAATAAATGAAAATGAAAACAGTAAAATTCAGAAACCAGTTCAGAGTACGTTTAGATTTTGCCTTTTACCAACTACGATCCTTCAGTTTCCAACCAGAATTTTTTAAATTTACGGTCGAAATCTGGCTGGTTTTTTTACGTTCTACAGTAGACTCCAATTAATTACCTTGTTAAAAATGTCAAGCTTTTAGAGTAATTATCCGCTTTATTAACTCATTTGGATAATTACAGGAATTATAGAAAAATCAACGTTTTTTTTTGTATAATGAAAGTCACAAAATTTCCCGTTAATCATAAACTGAGACAAATAAGCCAGAAAGTCAATTAACTTACTTACTTATTTCCCTTAACCTTCCATGAAGGAACAGACAGGGAACTTCTCTCGCATCAGTGAGCTGTGGGCGATATAATTGTGTTTACTCACTGACCGGGACCTACTGCTTAAAGCCGGCTCCGAAACGGCTAATGCTTTTCTGGAGATGTTTTACATGGCTTAGACATTACTCTCTTACTCGTAAAGTCGTCAGCATTTACGAGGTGGAAAACAGATGCTGAAAAATGTTTGATGTCTTTGCAGTTGTAGAGAAAGTTTGTGATTACTTACTTAAAAAAAAACTGATACTTTGTGTAGTTTTGGCAGTGATGCAACTATTTGATTGTTTTCATCTACCCGACTATTTTATTGCCCGATTTTCTAAAACAAAACCAAAATTAAAAACATGTTTAGGTGATGCAAATACAATTTATTCACATATACGAACGAAATCCGAAAGCACATAATTTAGTGTCAAAATCCATTACATTTCTATACGAAACTGACAACCGAAATGCGACATACGTTGACTCAGTTATATTTCGTTTGTATATTAGTAATGCTGGATTCGAATATGCTTCGAAATGCGTATGATCGGATTTCATCTGTGAATTTTACAAAAAAACAAAGAAAATTAATGAAAAGTTCTAATAAATATAGATTAAAGAAATAAAAATCTTAATCTTCTATAGATGAATATAATTTATTTGTTGTTGTCATTATATTAACAGTCACACTCATTAATTACTTGGGGTTTCTTTCAAAGTACTTATTTATATACACTCGAAAAGAATGAAGTTCGTATAAATTTTGATACATTTAAAATTGATTTTTTGTTTTGGTTTGTCATTCCTGAAATTTTGTACTCATTAGATCCGAAAAATGTTGGGTTGTTGTCTTGTCTTCTTAAAAATGTATGTGTGTGACATTCATTGATTTAAACAAATATTACTTGTAATTAAAACAGAATATATATTGTTTTCTTTTGAAAAATGTTCGTAATTTTACTTTAAGCCAATATAAATTAAATAAAAAATTTGTACTTCTTTGGGGTAGAGTATTTTTAAATATTTTATGTATATTACACACAACTTGATTTACACATTTATTTGTAGCGTATTTTCCACATTTGGAATTTTTAACTTATCTTAAACATTGACTTATTGAAAATTACGTTTACTTTTGTTTTATCAAGATTGTTGGATACTTCTTTCTTTAGAGTATTTGTTCTGAACTCTTCGTAATTATTAATGCCTAAAAGTTTTTGTGATTTTTTGGTTTTTAATTTTGTTTTTTTTTTTATTTTACAATTTTTGTATTTTTTCTTGGTATTATATTAAGGGTAAATGAAATTTTTATATGGACAAAAAAAAGGAAATCAAATTGAATGAAATTAAAAGTAATATCAATTTAAAACTCCACTACCATATATATTTGGGTATGAAACACAAAAGTACTATTTAAATATGTAATGCAAATTTATCTCAATATCAGAAAATAAATGTTCTTGCAACAAATGAGTTCCTTTTATGCATCGAATACACGGAGCCGTTACAAAGATCACAATTTGACTTACACATGTCTAGAATATGAACGTTTGGCATTAGTTCCCAGTTTCCCACGTGTCTTTTGCTGAAGTAAACGAGTCAATAGTTTGGTGAATATTTATAAGTCATAAAAAAAAATACTAAAATCGAGGTGGAAACGTCCGCTAAAAAATGTTTATTAAATGATGGTTTTAAAATTACATTTTCGAATAATTGGCCGTGGAAAAAATCTCTCATTATTGATTGTGTAGGATCAGTAAATTCAAAATATTTATATAGTGAGTTCACAATTAAAAATTAAATGTAGTTTCAACAGGACAGATGCCACCCTGAACCAACTGAGGGGCGAGTTTGGTGTGCAATTATTCTAAATTTTTGGCACTGTCAATTAACCGTCTCGTTCGTGAGATTTGACACATTTAGCATTTTTTTTCCTGTGGGGCAAGTAAAATCTCTCTTCTATGGAGACATTCCGACACCGATTGTAAGGCAACATTTTAAGTGTCATTGGTGAGATACCATCCGAAGTGTGCTAACATTTGACATTCAGAATCCACCACCTGAAGCCTGGCCGGATACAACATTTGTCCGGCCAGGCTTCTTAAATTAGACGAAATTCTGCGTTTGTCAGTGACATAATTGTGTACAGGGTCGATTTTGAATTTCTTTGTGCTGAGCAAAATTTAAAAACAATTAAAATTTTTTGTAATTTATTCTCTTAGACAGATCAAATTCAAATTGTGGTGGATGTGTTGTCCATTTCGATGTAATAATAGTGACAACTGAGTTAGAAAAATCTGTAAGCGTCTCTAGAAAAATCTATAGCCGTTCGGAGCCGGCATTAAACAGTCTCGGTCTGTTCCTTCATGGAAATACAAGGAAAATACACATTGCATATATTTCTTTAATTGCTGTACTCAATGTACTCTAATTCTGTTTTTATACAATTTTGAAATAACAGGGTCGACAGAAATAAAGTCATAATATTTGTACACATTTGTTTTAAATAACGTGACAAAAGTGAAATAAAATGGGCATGGACAAAATTTTCAATCTTATATTTTTCAATTATAGTTTGTCTTTGTTGACACGATATATTCTGGAACGTATGGACGGTGCAAAAACTGGATGCATTCGTTGTGATTTACTGCCTGCCCCCAGGGTGTCGAACGTTTGCTTTCTCTGCGAGAAACAGTTGATTTGCGACCCACTAATAGACACCAGAACGACAAAGCGAATGAAGGAAAACATAAGCATTTCAGTACAAAATCGGGGTCCACTATTTTGTTTTTATCATCTGAAGGGACGAAAAAAATGACTCACAATTTGATAAAAACAATGAAACAAGCTTTTGAGGTCGTCTCTTGGTGACATGATACAAATGTGGGTTCGTCCATAGCTATTATCATATTACACCCGGAAATCAAATAATCACCTGCATCACCAATCGTTATTGCCGATAGAGGAAACATTTTCATTAAACACAGTTTGCTGGTAACTATCTGGAGCTCAAGAACGGAGGGAACTTGAACATCACTCTCCCCTAACTATTCATTCGACATCTTGGGTTAGGCAGTTAGTATTTACCTCATACATACATATATAAATGAAACCATCAAATTATTTTGGCGATTTTTAGGTAAAACCCTTCAACTCAGTTTACTGAAATTAGAAATACCAAATATCAAATCGGAATAAAGTGTGTTTTGACATTATCTGATTGATGTTACTCTCTCTTTGTAATGTTATTCAAATTTTCAATCAGAACTACTTGAAGATGAGACAATCTGTGAATAAGGTTCATACTCCTACACTAAGGCTATAATCGTATGACAATCGTATGATCATAGCATTATTATGATCGAAATAATCATGGCAATATACTGGATACTGTCAACTCTAACATAGACTAAAGGCAGGGTTAGGTACACGTTGATGTAATGCAATTTAACCGTAACCGTAGTGTTTTTCTTTGTCGAATTATGCAATATAGAAAACGTATCACATGGTTTGACAAAGATCAATAACACTGTGCGACAGCCACAATCGGTTTGGGATGAAACCACCGGGGAAAGTTATATCGGTCAAAAAAAGGTCATACGTGTCCCATTAATTATAATTAATTATAGGGATTTCTGTAAAGCACCACAAAAACGTAATCAGATGTTCAGTAAATAAATGAAACATACAATCGAACGTTCCGTTTATTTAACATGGGTTCACTGGACCATTTCTCGACTATTCGATTGATTAAGTTAGGTTTACGTTACGTTTGCCCATCGCGGTCTTAATTGTGATAGCTATATTGGCACATGTTTAAACCGATTCATAATAATGTACAAGAGGTTTAATCAAAGACCGTTCCGTTGATATGAAGATATATGAAATAGATTTTTCCGATAAGTATTTGATATTTTGAAAACTCAATATAAAGTATTTTTGTTTAAAATAATTTCAATTCATTTTCATTGAGTTTCAATTTTATTTTATCTTTGTTATTGCTTGCAAACGAAAGTGAATATTGTCTCCTAACTTTTGGAAAGAAGAAACATTTTGCATATCTTGCATTCTTTTATCGCCTTTGTTTCATGACCGGGCCTATAGTAGCTTTATATAAATCAGGGGGTTCGTATTGGAGCGTTTGTAAATACATATGAGGAAGATTGGGGAAAAGAAAAACCCATACATTGGATTTGGATTAATTTTGAAAAAAATAAATTAAATGCCAATTGGATATTTTTTTTTGGTAAATATTTTTTTTTTTATTTTCATTTCAAATTAATTTAATTACATTTATGAACAAAAAAAAAACGTGAATAAAATCAAAACATTTGTATAAAATATATCATAATTGATAATTGTTCTGTTTTTAATTATTTCTTTTTGTGTGTTATGTTAGGTTTTTGTTTTGTTTTTCGTAGATTTCCACAATTAAAATAAAATATCATAAGGCTAAGAAACTTTATAGTTATTTAAAATAACTAATGAGGGGGAAACAAACGGTAAACAAAAAAAACGACACTTAAATAATAATATAATGGAAATACATTTGAAAATTTCACAATTGATACGGAGAATTAATGTAATTGCATATTTTTTCTTTTATTCGTTTTATTCGTAATATGGTATTTATGTATTTGTTATTTGCTTTAATCTATGGGATACCTGAGATTGTTTGTTTATTTCTATTATGTTTTTTGCGATCAATATTTTTATGTATAGGGCCATGTGATGTATAAATATGGACAATATTATTTTTATTTTACAAAACAAATTATATATGTTTTTGGTTTTGTGAATGACAAGATGTTTGATTTTGTATAACTACTTTGTGTTAGTTTACATTGAGTTATAGATTTTTTCTTAATGAAGGAGCCTTGTCTAATTTTCCTATAAGTGGACTGTAGAGTTATGCCAAGAACAAGAAATACTTAAGTGTACATTTAAAGTTCTGTATTATATATTATATTTGAACACTTTAAAAATATTGCTAATTTGAATCTTCACTGATCGAGGCCTACCAAAAAAAATATATATATTGTAACCCCCGTATTCATAGAAATCTATAATACTTTTGTTAAGAAAAATGTATTAAAATACAAAAACACTTTTCACACATTGTTCTTAACAAAGCTGTCAATTTTTTATGAATACGACGGTTATACTTCAATTATCAACAATTTTTTAACTCTGCATTCAAATATGCTTCAAATATGTTAAACAAATTGTAATAGATTTCCTTGTAAAATCCGACAAAAAGTAGATTTTGTTTGCTATGTAAACGTGGTTTTATATATACAAGGTGGCGCAAAAGTAATCCTCCTATCAGAAAATGCTATAAATTTTGCGATTGGCCCCTAATGTGAAAATCAACTGTGGCGGCGGCCGTTTACATGACATCATATTCTCGACTTGATGTAAAAAAAATTAAAAGACCAAATAAAAATAATCCACAAGAAGAATCAAAGTTTTTCATTTTTTTTAATTACAAAAAAAAACATCGGAAGTTTACTTTTGCGCCACCTTGTATTAATATAAATAAAACTTTTAGACAATGTTTACATAATACATTTAATCTGGATCATTGCGCTACTGTGATTTAAGGCAGCCATTCGAATGAAATTATTTTCCATTATTAACCGGAAGGATAATATCCAGTAGTTTTTTTATAGAATTTTCAAAAAAACAAAATAGTTATTTGGCGGACCCTGTATTTGGCGATTGTCGATCGCATGCATTCTACCTGGTGCACTCATCTTTTTTGCTTCGAATTTATTTCAAAAGCATCAAAAAACGATGCACTTATACAATTTATATGTTTTGCCCATATGATCACAAAAAAGTATATTTTTCTAAACAATTTTTAGTAAAAACGTGTATTTAAAAAATGTTAAATCTTTTCATTCGGACTTTAACGAAAAAGCTCTACTTCTTTTTCTAAAATTTAGTAAAGGGATAAAACGCGTGAAGTGTATGACATGAAGAACATTTATTGGCAATTCTCAAATCGCATTTGATTTTACAATCGCACACCTGGCAGGACATGGGCGAACGTTATACGCTAGAACGCATTAATTCGTGAAAATGCACCGATGTAATCTGATCAGTTTATCAATTGGGGCATGCGAACATGACTTTCTATTAATGAACCGTTCTAATGTAAACAATGCCTGCTGTAACAACAGACCAGACACACTTGTAATTATCACAACGTTTTGAAATTTATAATAATAATCGGAAAAGAAAAGAAATTGAAACAAAATCTTTGCCTACAGAGGCAGTGAAATTACCACTACCTGTAATTGTATATTTTATTCGGCAATCCAGCCCTGTAAGACATTTTTAAACAATAGTCGCGGTTAAATGTTGGCAGAGGTCATTAATGGCTTAGTATGCTCGTGCCTAAAGGAATGCCAAAGCATCTTCAATGTAAACACGTAGATTTCGGAAATCTACCTCCAGCCAAGGTCATGCCGCCGAAAATGTGATATTGTGCCACCCGCATCTTGGAGGCGGTATGAGTTATCAAAAGTACAGGACTGGATATTCACAACCGGCACTGTCTTCCTCATTAGTTTACGACCAATACCGTTACATATTGGTGCAAGATCGATATGGTGAGTAATCTTGAGAATCAACCTTTATACAGAACCTTTGTGAATTTTTGGCTGAAGAGCAGTTTAGAGGACGTTGAGGAAAATAAACCAAAAAATATATATGTCACCCTGAAGTAGGCTGATAATTTCGATAAGAAACCTGACTAAGGGCGCTCGGGTAGGGGGGGCCAACCTGTCGGGACCAGGCTGACAATTTCGATAAGAAACATGATTAAGGGCGCTCGGGTCTAGGTGACCACAAAATCGCTATAAATATAGTCGCCCACTTCCATATAATTCTGGCTATTCAAATGACAGGAAATTGTGCTAAGATTCCGAATATGCAATACAAACAGGGACGTCACACCAAAGGGCAATGTGTGACTCCTAAAGCCAAGAGGCATTGCATAGGGAAAACTATTCAAACTATTCAATTGTTTCCTCATATACTAAGGGCGTTCGGGTCCTGGAGCCATGAAACAAACGTCGACTTCTATTTTGGGTAACTAATTGAACGACAATTTTGCGAGTCATCAGGAAAAAAAATTATTTTTCTTTTAAAAAAAATTTTCAAAAGAAAATATTTTTTTTTAAAAAAAAACTTTTTAAAAAAATTTTTTGAAAAGGAAATATTTTTTTTTAAAAAAAATTAATTTTTTTTTAAAGAAATCTTTCATTTTTTTTTACCAATTTTGATCTCGGCCCCAGTTTTAATTTTTTTAAAAAAACAATCTTCCATTTTTTTTTTACCTTTTTTGATTCTCGGCACCATCAGGAAAAAAAATATATTCTTTTCAAAATTTTTTTTTTTAAAAAGTTTTTGAAAACAATATAATTTTTTTTTTTACAAATTTTTTTTTTTTTTTTTTTAAAAAATCTTTCATTTTTTTTTTTTTTACCAAATTTTAATTCTCGGTCCCATCAGGAAAAAAAATATTTTTTTTTTTAAAAAAATTTTTAAAAAGAAAGAAAATATTTTTTTTTTAAAAAAAATAATTTTTTTTTTGAAAAAATCTTTCATTATTTTTCCAATTTTGATTCTCGGCCCCATCAAGAGTAAAATAATTTTTTTTTTTACAAAAAAATTAAATTTTTTTTTTAAAAAATCTTTCATTTTTTTTTACCAATTTTTATTCTTCGTCCGAGTGTTCCACAGTTCACTTTTATCCAAATTAATTTTTTAAAAAAAAATAAATTTAATTTTTTTTACCAATTTTGATTCTCGGCCCCAGTGTCCCACAGTTCATTTTCAACCCAATGTTTATTCTTCAATGCATCCTCTTCCTCCATATTCTCCCAACCATGTAACCGGCAGATGAACGACAAATTATTGAACGTTTTCAACACGTTTTTGATAACTTTGTACAGACAATTTGTTTAGAAATATTGAAAACAAGTTTCGACACGATGCAATTGTTATTAATATTGCTATTTTTTCGATTTTTCTGTATGGAATACTTGAGGTCACAATAAATTGGGCTGGTGTATCGTGCGATGTCATCGAATCAGTTCGGATTTTCAAATGAATGTTTTATTTTGAGGTCGAATCGAGACCAATAGTGACTTTTGGATTTCATTTTGAATCTGAAACATTGTACACCCTTATTCGGATGTAATCGATAGAGTTTTGTTGCTCAATGGCATATTGGACGAAACACATTTCACTCGAATATTTCTTGGAATTTGGTCCCGAAATACTAATCTGGTCCTAAATGCCTTTAGGCTGCCGGTATCGTTTAGAAACGGAAGCATTTCACAAAATACTTTGAAATGATGTGATGTAATTTGATGAAAAATATAAATATTTTATATATTGTTGTTGTTTGCTTAAAACAACAACATATAAATACTATCTCCAAAAATGCATTTAGTTCAAAAAGTTTTGGGAATTTTGCATTTCCTAACAAAATGAAGGGGGGGATGTTGAGAAAAATCCCTTTGAAAAAAAATTAGACAAGGCTCTTGTGGTGTATTTTTTTTTCTATGAAAATTTATTAAAAAATAAACAAAAAAAAATAATAGTGGGGTTTTTTTTAACAAAAGTTCTGCATGAATGGCTTTTCATGTTTACACTTTAACAAAAATATTTTTAAATTTTATTTAATTTGTTTTTGCATAGTATTAGATTTTATTTCTTTTATTTTCGAATTTTTTTTTGTACGTATCTTTTTCTTGTTGTTTGTTGGTTTTGTTTATTTTTAGAGGTTTAACAAAAATTGTAATTACTTAAAATTAAAAAAAAAAATAATAAATCATAAAATCAAAAAAAAAAAATAGTCTGTATATAGTAAATTTATTTAAAACCTAATTTTTACAACATATAAACATATATAAACAATTAATAATAAGGGAAACGTATAATAGGGAAAAAAAATATTAAAACATTTACAATGGTAGGGGAGGGGGTACTTTTAAAAATAAAATTACAAATTACATAGTAGTTTAAGGAGTTTATTTAAAAATAAAATCAAGAAAACTTATAATATTTTAAATGTTTTGTGGGGGTGGGTTTTGGGCGTTGTATGTGTAGTTTGAAATGATTGATTTTCATAAAATATATATGGGGGGGAGCGGTTTTGTAAGTGGTTTTTGCTTTTGTACAAAAACCTTTTTTATATGCAAAATGGCGACATTTTGTTAGGTTTGGAATTATTTTTTTTTCTTTTTTTTTTTTGATGTGATGTGTAACATTTTACAAAGAAATTATTTGTAAGCATTGAAAAAAAGAAAGGTCCTAAATACATTGAATTGTTGTTGGTAATTTTTTGTTTGTTTGTTTTAGCCTTAAAGTTGTGGGGGTTTCTTTTGTTTTATTTAAATTTTACATTTAATGCCTAAATTTATAATTTTTTGTGTTATACGTATATATATTTTTGTTGTATGTTTCTTTAAGTTTTTTTTTTTTGTTTGTTTTCCTTTCTTTTCTTTTTCTTTCATAATTTTTGTTTTTTTTTTAGTAATTTTTGTTATTTTTTTCCAATAAAGTTCTTTGTTGTGTGTTTGTTTTTTTTTAACCAATTTAGGTCAATTTTGTTTATGTTTACTAAGGTTTAGAGCCTAAACATTTAAATTATTTTAAGATTTTAACTATTATTTATTTATTATTATTTTACTTTCAATAAAAATTTTGTTTATAAACTTCGGCGTGGCTGGCGGTTATGAGAGGCCCGTAACTGCCTCTACGCCCATAGCACTGCTTGAAGTTTATAAGTTCCTAAAGCCAAAACATTTGGAAATCGGGGATGTGGGGTGGTTGTTGATGTTGTAGAGCTTCCAATTTTTGGAATTTTCTTTAAAATTTCACTATGGTTTGGTTTTTTGTTTTGTTTTGTTTTTCTTTAAATAGATTTTCAACCTTTACTTTGTTTTTCGTTAAATAATTTAGGGTTCTCTTAAGATGCCAAAATAAAAACTGACTAATGTCAGTTTTGTCAAAAAAAAAAAACCTTACTAAACTTTTGTTTTGTATGCGTAGCGATAGTATACTTGGTTTTTTCATATATATCATAAAATATTTTACAGTTTTATGCTTTATTTTGTTTGTCTGCTTAAATAATTTCTTTGTATTTAGACCATATCCGGTTGGGGGTTGTTGTCTACCGTTTCTTGACGTTGGTTAATATTAATTGTATGGTTTTTTTCTTTCAAATATCTTATAATTTGTTTGGTAACTTATGTTTAGTGAAAAAAATTAAAAATTTTGCCAAAAATATTTACAAAAACCTATCTAAATAAAACGCCTGTGTGTTGTTTCATAATTTATACGTTTTTTTTTTTTTTTTTTTTTGTAGCCGAAAGAGTTTAATTTACTTTGTGTTTTTTTTTTCATTCTCATATTTTGTTTTTTTCTTTTTTAAATTTTACATTCAATTTTACCATAATTTAAATTTTGTTTTCTTTTCATGTTTTGTTTTTATGCCTAAATAAGTTTTATGTATTGTAATTTTTGTAATTGTTTTTCTTACGTTTTATAGCCAAAATGTTTTTATTTTTTTTGTTGTTTATATTTGTTGTTGCTTAAATGGTTTTCTTTTAGTTTTGTATAAAATCCACAAAAAAAAAATGTTAATTTCAAATGTTTTAGCGATTTTTTTACATAAGTTCTTTGTAAATATTGTTGTTAATGTCAAGCCTAAAAGTTTTTGTTTTGGTTTTTTTCTTTTTCAAAATTACACGTTTTTTGTGTGTCCGGTCATTGTTGTTGGTTTTCCTATCTCTCTGTTTCTCTGTCCGAAATTGTCGTTATTCAAAATTTGCATTTTTCTTTCAAAGGGCCAAATAAATGATTTTATTTTTTCTTTTGTTTCATGTGTGTGTCGATTTTAGTCACCACTTTACTTGTAAATTAAAATGTAAGTTGAGTTTTTTTTTAAAGGTTTTTATTTTGTTTTTTTCGTTTGGGAAAAAATTCAATTAAAATGTAATCAATTAAACTTAAACTAAAAGAAATAATTATAATTAAATATGTATAAGTGTGTATTCTCTTATTTTTATAGTTTTTTTTTTCTTTTTGCAAAATCTGTTTTTTATTGTTGTTTTAGTCTCAACTATTGCATTGCATTATTCCTGAGGTAGTTTAGTTACTATTGCAGTGTTTTGAGTTTCTTCTTTTGTCTTTTGGTTACGTTTTTTGTTGTTGATTTAATTACTATTTTTTGTTTATTACTATTTGTGGTTGTTGTTGTTTTTGGTGCTATTGTTATTAGAATTTTGATATTGTTGCGTTTAATTATATTCATTGTTTTTATTTGAGAAGAGTGAATGGGTTGGAGCGGGGCAGGACAAGGAAACACAAAAATATTTGCGAATGAAAGATAGAGAGGAGAGGGTCGGGCGAACAAAATTCAAAAAACCAACTAAAGGTTTAATAAACAGAATATACGTATAATAATGGTTAACACCGAACTGGCTTTAAATGAATTCTAAAATATTCCCAAAGATTCAAAGTCGAACAATTTACAAGGAAAAAATAAAAAGTACGAGTTAAATTGAAATTTCATTTGTCCGATCGAGTTTGAATTTGAATACACCGATTGGTTGATGAAACTCGTATCCTTAATGAAAAATAATTCCTTAAAAATCTCTATTTAAATGCTATCATTGTATGCGCCTGAATTGTTTAGCCTCTTTGTGTTGTGAATTTAAATTGAAATCTCCTTTTCAAATAGAATTTAATATTCTCGCTATTGTCTAAAAGTACGGTACTGTTAATGCTTGAAGCTTGCAAATGGTTGTTACTATTCAAAGCCAGTTGGTTGGTTAAAAATATATATGTGTGTGTGTGTGTATTTTGTTTTCGTTTTAAACCATAAGGAAATAATATTTATATTTAAAAATAAAATAATTCTATAAACAAATTGTAAGTTTACAACAATTCTGAGGTATATGAGTTCCTGTGCGTACTTTTGTTTTTATACATACATATATATGTATCGGACAATGATTCATTTGTTTCTTAGGTACTTTTTATTACAAACGACAACAAATTATCGGCTAATCTTTATATTCACACAAAACAACATGTTTCGTTTTTGAGGTTATTGCGACTAATGAAATCCTCAAACGCTTACTTAGCAAAAGGAATAAACCTAGAGGCCCCCTCCCTACTCACAGATCCCAAGCGTGAAATTAACTGCTAATCGAATTTGTCATAAAATAATGCCAAGGCTTTGTGGCTAGTCGTGTGGTCTTGTTGGAACCCAGTGTCGTCGAAATCAGGGCCTTCAACCTCATCCGAAGACCGAAAGACTGAAACGGTGACGTCTTGCTTTAATATTCGGACAATGTAATGGCATACACCCTCAACTACCAAGCTAAAATTGATCTCGTGCGCAGAGAAATTAGTTTTTAAAAATTTAAAAAAAAACATAATTCTTTTAACATAAATGTTATGAATGTTTATAATAATTCCCCGATAATATTGTTTCTATGTTTTTTTTTTCTTAAAAAGCACCTAGAAAAGAATTTGCCGATAATGTGATTTGTTTAAAACAAAATCGTAAACTAAACATAACTTAAACAACTAAACAAAATTTAACAAAAAAAAATTGATCAATATTTTCCTTAAAAACCAATATACACAGAACTTTTCATAAATCCTTGAGGCATTTCGAACTTTTCTTATAGAATAAAAAAAATACTGTAAGGTAACCTTAAAAATAATAAAAAATTCAGACTCCAGAAAGAACATTACAATATTTTTTTTTTTTTTTTGAAAACTCTACAAAGAAAATTCAGTGGCAATAGCTTACGAAAAGTTGTGTGTAATAATTTAAGGAAAATGTTGTTTTTAAATATAAGTAGGTATATTAAAAAAATTGAGGTAATTTGATGGTTTTGTGGTTTTTTTTTTTTTTTTTGGACAATGAATACAATGTGTAATTTGTTTGTTATTTCACGAATTATTGCCTCGGTTTAGAATTTAAACTATTTACGTTTTCTTTAGTGTTTTCAGCTTTTTGTTTCTCTAAAACTCTAAAACAATTCGAGCAAAATCAACATTTAATGGGCCAAAGAAAAACGGAAATAATTACATTTTTTTTTAAAGAAAAAAAAAATCAAATTAATTGTAACTAAAATTAGAAACAAAAAAAAATTGTTAATAATATTTAATAAAAGTTAAGATTAAGGTTTTACATATATATATATATAAAATAATAAAATTTGCAAAAAAAATCAATAACAAATTTATACCACATTTTTTTATTAATATTTTCGGCTTTCTGTTTTCGCAAAAAAATCTTCTATATTTTGTTTGAAAAAAAAAAATATGTTTTTGAAACAAACAGGAAAATATTATAAGGCAAATTGTATAAATTTCTTATTGACATTTCGCTGATCACAGAACAAATGGTTTATAGTTTTTGTTTTTAGTTATGTATATAATATAAGTAAGATATATTATGTTTATGTTTCAGTAAAAAGAAGGAAATAAGAATTCAATATCTTTGCGGGAGGAATTTGATCAAAAAAACAAAATAATCATAATCACTCAAACGTTGTAAAATCTGAAATGCAAATAGTTATGAAATATTCAAAATTTGTAATGTCTGCGGAAAATTCAATTTGAAATAGTCGGCATTTTCAAATAAACTTAAATGTTCTCTCTCTGTTTGAATGCATTTGAAACGTTTGAGTGAAGTTTGATAAAAAAAAAAAAAAAAACTATTGAACTATTGCCTATAAATTTAACTAAAGGATTTGAAAAAAATAATATTGAAAATCCTTTATTTGCTTTTTTCCATTTTTGGTGATGTTTTGCAATAATACCCTGTATAAAAAAATTATGAAATATCTATTAAGTATGTATTTTATGTGTACATTTCACATTACTATTGTTTGAAATTAAATATTTGACTTCACTTCAATGTGAAAAAAAAATAAAAACATTTGTATTTGGCTATTTTGGTTTGCTTAAAGTTGGAGTTTGTTGTGTTATCATTTCGTATATATCAGTTTTGAAAGGCTTCTTTAAGGTTCACAGAAACATAACATTATTGATTGATTGATTATTTGTTTTTCTTCTTTATAATTGTAATAATAGTAATAATAATTGTAATATTTTATAAAATATTCATAATTCTATAAATTACTATGTATGTATATTATTATGTATATGTTTTGCAAAATTATAGACTACTACATGTGGTTGTTGTTTTATTTGTTTTCAATTCTCATTAATTCAATTGTTTAATGTATTTTATCGTGTTTGGTTTTTTTTTCTTCTTCTTTCGTTTGTTAAGTAAGTTATAATAATATATTAATTAATTGTTGGTTTGATGAGGAAACTTTTGCTACAGGTTTTCCGATTTTTCTTCTTTTTTTTTTTGTTGTTGTTGAGAAAATAAATTAAAGAAAGCGCAATTTACTTTTGTTTCTTCTTTACATATATTACCATACTTTTTAATATTGCTTCTTTGAACAAACCAAAAAAAAAAACAGGAAACTAATGAAAATTCGAAAAGAAATTTGTAATCAAATTGTGTTAATTATGTATTTAAAAACAAAAAAAATCAAATTATTTTCTAAGCCAAAAATGCAATTTTGAATTTTGTTTTTTTCTTCTCTTCTCTTTCTTGTGTTGGAAACATTTCAAATTTTACAATTGTCCCGTGGGAGCAGTTGTAAAATTTGCCCGTCTTCTTTCGATTTGCGAACGATTTCGGGTTTGCGGTACTTTCGGGTTGTTGTGAAAAACGTTTTTCAAAGGGTGTGCCAAAAGGGATTTTATTATGTTTGATTTTTTTTCTCTTCACATCTTTCAGTCAAAATGAAAATGTTTTAACGGAAAAACTAAATTTTTTAATTCTCTTTGATTTGTTTTATTATTTTTCTAAACAAGTTTCTGCGAACGTTTTTGAATTGTTTTTGTAAGATGAGTGTTTTATTGTTGGTTATTTTTTGCTTTGCGTTTGTTTGTTAATATTCCTCTTTTTGTTTTGTTAACTATATCTCTTCTCTGTGTTTTATTTTTGTTTAATGGTGGTTGTTGGTTTTTATTTTTGTTTTGTTTTGTTTGTTTAGTTATAATTATTTAGTTTATTTGTTTTCTTCTTCTTCTTCTTCTTCATCATTTTCTTTCAATTATCATTTTTTTAATATTTGATTTAATAAAAAAATTTAACTACATTTTAAATATTTTTTTTATTTATATTAATTATAGGCACCCAATTTACCGATTCTTGTTATTTTGTTCTTTAATTAGTTTTGCGTGTTGTTGATGTGGTTTGTAAAGAGAAATGAAAAAAGGAAACAAAATAATAATTTTATTCTCTGTATGCGGGTTCTATTGTTGCTATTTATTTGATTTGGAGTGAATTTTGAATGCCAAAAAGGGATTTTTTTTCGTTTTTGAATTTTTAAGTTAGTTTGTTGCAGAGATATAAAACGTAGAGCTATTTAAATTTAATCTGGCGAATTGTTTGTATTTTCTATGAAAGTACAGATGAAAAGTCCACCTTCGGATAACGGTGAGTCATGATAAACAATGTTTTGTGGCCACGCCATCATTGGTCTTTTGTGCACCAAGTTCGGTCTTATCAGCCGTCTCGGCGATATTCAGCCTGATGCCGGTCGTAAAGTTGACGTTTTTATAAAATGCTATTACGGTTGGCAAAAACGACAAAAAATAAAGTTGAATTTTTTTGGAATTTTCGCCAACCGTAATATCATTTTACGACACGACTACGCCAACCGTAATTAGGCTGAATAATTTGCCATTTCGGAGCTTCGATTTAATGCCGTTAGACTATTTTTTGTGGGTTTGCAATTGTATGCAAAAAATCCATTACCTAGTCAGGTCTTGGGAATTTGGTTTGATCGGATGATCTTCTGCGAAAAATAAATAACATGTTAGCTCTTCGAAAGCTGAAAAGAGTTTTGATCATTTCTTATACATTTTTTGTGTGGAAACATTCAAATGAATCTCTTTATATATTCAATATGCCCGGTCCTTTGGAAGATATTTCATAATTCTTATGGAACTCGGGGAATATTCAATCAAAAACCTAAATTATTTAAAACGCACTCTCGACATTTTTAACGTTTGAATTTGTCTGGTGGTACGGTTATTGAATTTCGTTAGAAGACCTTAAGGGACGTTTTTCCTTTTGGTCACAGATAGTGTCAATGATTTTGTGCCCGTTTCAGGGGCTGTCAGAATAAGATGACAAGTGACTGAAGCAAAAGCTAATCTCAATTGTCCATTTCATCAGAACCATTTCTCATTGTTTGTTGAATTCTCTTCATACTATTAATTATAAGTCACAATCAAATCATATGATCTCCTTGATTTTGTTTCGATATAAAAAAACTTGGAAGAAACAAAGTTTCATCTTTAATTAAACTTTCCATTCAATATTTCAGAGGCTGTCCAAAATAAGATTACAATTGACGAAATTGTTTCGTAATTCTGAAGTATTCAAAAAAACATTTGCTCTTTCATAGAAATATTTTCGCAGAACTTAATTTCCGAAGAGTTTCATAATCAACAAAACTTGCTCAATATTTGTGTATAGAATCGATATACATTTTAATATGACTTTCACTTTCTAGTTTTTTTCCATCCAGTTGTTCATATCCTTTTTGATGAAAAAAACCACACATATCGTTTCGAGTGATAAATTCCATAGCAATCAAAAATCATGACACTTTTGAGATTACGAATTAAATTTAAGTGAAATATTTCAGTTTTAAATCTCTGCTTTTAAATCAAACAAAACAAAAAAAATAATTATAGTTCAAATAAATTTATATGAAAGTCAAAATGTTGTCGATATTTTGTTTTTTCTTTTTTTTTTTTTTTTTTATAAATATGTTTAATTTGAAGTAGCCAAAAAGAGATTTGTGTGAGGGGGAGTTTCGGTGTGATATTCACGATACGATCGATACTTAAACTTACAGAAAAAAAAACGTTGTATAAAGTTTGAGTTTTGTAATATGGTGTGTGAGTGAGTGTGTTGTTGTGTTGGTGTTTGTATAGTCCAGAGCTGGGAAGTTTCAATTTATATACAAAGAAAAGAACAAGAAATAACATGAGAGAGGTGGAAAGGGAAAACAAAAATACAATGTTTAAAACTAAAGAAACTTCCGGCCGCTCTGTCCGTCTGTCGGGTCTGTTTAATCATAATTATTATTGCAGGTACTTGTGGTTACTATTTCCATGTTTGTTTGTTTGTTTGAATTCTCTTCATACTATTATTTACTATTGTTTGTTTGTATGTATAATGACACTTGTGGTGAAAAGTGAGTGAAGATAAACTTAAAACACAAAACAAAATTAATAAAAATACTTTAAGGTTTTCAAAAGAAAAAAAAAAATAGAGGGTTTTTCAAAATGAAAAAAAAAATCAGGGCTTGCTTGTACTGTTGTGAAAAATAGTGCGTAAGTGTGTATGTCTGTATGTATGCAAAGCTTACTCTGACCGAGTAGGCTTTGTAAGCATGCTTGGCTGTAGGCCGTGAATGCTAATAAAACTATGTTTAAAAGTAACTAACGTTTACTATCGTTATCGTTTAACTATGGTTTGGCTATTGCAATATGGCTTATTATTTTCGTTTTCGTTTTTTCTTTTTTTTTTTTGTTAATGATTTCTCTTTTGATTATTGCAGGTTGCAGTTTGCAGCTGTTTAAGGTACTTTTGTAAAAAATATGGTTTATTTTGGTTGGTTGCAGTTGGTTGAATTATGGAAGTTTTGGTTTTTCTTTCATATTGCAGAAGATAATGACTCTCGTTATTTGTTTGTAAGTGTGTGTGTGTGTGTATGTATGTATGTTTGATTTTATGTAATTTCAAACACAAAAAAATAAACTAAATATTTTTGCTCATTTGATCAATCCAAAAACGTTCAAACTTTGTTGTTGTTTGTAGTAGTAGTAGTAGTATGTCTTTCGTCTTTCTTTCTTTCATTCATTCATTCTTTTTAACTATTTGTTTAAGGCTTTTGTTTGTTTCTCTTATTAACGTCGTTCAATATGTAAATTCATGTATTTGTATTTAATTTTTCATGTTCGAAAAAAAGAAAACGTCCACTTTTCTTTCAACGTATGTTTGGGTATCAAAAAAATACTCGCTCTTTTTTCCTTTAGCATTTAGTGCGTTCAATATTTTAACGTAAAAGAACCAAAAAATCATAAAGAAAAAATGATTAGCACCCTGAAAACGATTTTTCAGTCGGATTCATATTTGTTTTTTTTCTTTCTTTCTTATTTTGTTTGAAGTGATTTTGTTTTTGTAATTCATTTGCTATAATTCCATTTTAACGATTTTTTAACAACGAGAAAATCGTCCTATTTGAACAACAATTAAAACAGAATGAACACGGAGAAAACAGAAAGAAAACTAAAAAGATACATTTGATAAATTTCCACATCATGCTGGGAAAAAACTAAAGAAAACCAATAATACATTTTTTTTTGTTTATACAAGAAAATTATAGATAAAATGCTTTTAGGCTTTAGTTTAGAACATTTCTTTTTTAGTTTTGGCGTTTTGTTTTTACTTCTTTCTGCATTCTGTTTTTTTACTTTCTTAAATATTCTTTTGCTACGACTTTTGTGGGCCTTCTTCAGCCTGTTTGATGCAAAACTAAAAGTTTTAACTTTGAAATTTTGTCCGTACACCTACAGCAACAGCAGCTGCAACAGTAGTTAGTTATTCGGATGTTCTGCCATAGGAAACGCTCATTCGAGTTTGGGCGTTTTTTTTACACGGCTTGAAATGAGTGCTTTCTTTATTCTAAAATTACTTATCGCTTTGTTGAAATCTCTTGTTTACTGAGATGAAGAGGCTGATTTCTCTTTAACGCTGTTGACGTCGTCATCGTTGTTGGCATTTGTCTCTCGCTCCTTTTCCTGCTCCACCTCCTCCTCGAGGTCCACCACTTCCGTTTTAACTTCACCTAATTCCATGTGTTGCAATGTAGAGGTTTCTATTGTGATAGCAGGCGGTTGTTGTACTTTCGTATCGTCCGGCTTATCTTGTTGTTGTTGTTGTTGTACTAGTTTACTCTCTTCCGGTTGTTGGGCAATTTCTCTGGTACTGGTGTAATCTAAAGGTTTGTCCTCATGCGAGCAATCCTTTGCATTTTCTTTGGTTACATTGTGGCAATTTTCGGATTCTTCGGATTCTAAATCGTCTTCTCGCGATTCACCCAAATCGGAGGCTGCCACCTCGGCCGAAGTGTCCAGGGATGTCTCCGTCTCAGTCGTCTCTGTAACATCCATGTCGGGCATTACAGTTTTGCTGATATTGGCGGCGGCGGTGGTGGCCTCTTTGATGGACACTTCTTTGGAAATCGCTAAAATTGCCATTGCCGGAATTGTCGGAGTCGGTATTGTATCGAATGTTCGAACGGACGTTGTGGTTGTTGTTGCAGGAGCTGTCATGGATGAAGTCGTTAGCAGATGGTGGAGGTGGATGGAGGTGGCGGTTGTAGCGGCGACCACTGCATCTCTCCGTTGTATGCATTTCTCCAATGCCATTTTCAATGATTTACGTTTACGTTTACTAGCCTCTTTGTGCGCACTCATAACTACTGCTGCCGCCGCTGTTGCGGCCGCATCCTATTGTGAATGATTGGCGGCCGCTGCCGCTGCGGCAGCTACCGATGCCGGCGCAATTGTGGCGCCGGCATTCAAGCCAATCTCCTGCTTATGTTCCCGTGCAATGTGACGGCGTACGGTGTTGTTACGGGTGAAGGTGCGCGAACAGAATGGACAGTGGACACGTATGCCCTGATGCCGTTGACGTATGTGGGCGCGCAGATTTGTCTCGTAGCCGTACAAACGATCGCAGTACAAACATTTAAGTTTTTTACCTATGACAAAGAGCGGGAGATGGGGGAAAAAAACCAAAAAGAAATTTTGTATCATTTTTTTGTTTTGTTTTGCCAATTGTGTTAAGGTTTTTTTTTTATCAATGTCTACATATCGTCCTACGCCTAAACATTATGATGGGAAATGGTAGTTTGGTCGTCGGGGGGTTTTGACAATACTCACCATCGGCCGTATTAACCATGCCACTGTTTTTATTATTCAGCTTGGTTGCATTCCATACGTTTAACATATCGGCGGGTGCTATTGAAGCCGCTAAACTGCCGGGCAAGGAGCCGTCGGCATTTTTGAGGCTCTCCAATAAAGCGGTCGGCGTGGTGGGTGAGGTATTTGAGGTGGGTGGTGGCGGAGGTGAATAATTGGAATTCTCCAATTTAACTCTTAAATCTTCAGCGCAGTTCTGAAACAACAGCAACAACAACAATTTACAATCAGTGCACTTTTTCCTGTTGGCCATAACTTACCTCTCGTGGATCATCTAAATCCTCATGCTCGTCATCGTTATTAGCCTCTTTTGTACTGCCGTTATTACGTTCCATTTTCACAGATCTATCCAAACCACTGGGCATGTTGCCATTGCCGCCCGTAGTGCTGGGACTGTGATTATCGTAACGGCTGAAAGGGTCGAAGCAAACGAAAATGGTTTTTAATAAAATTGCAATTCTTTCTAGGTTATCCCCATTGCCCGCCCGCAAAAAAATCACCTTGACTGTGGCGAGGCTCTTTCCGAGTGCATTGTATCCGCCTCGGTGGGTGCCGTCGATGATGCACTGGACGACGGCCGATGATAGGGAGGTTTACTTATGGGACTGGGACATTCTGATGAAGAGTTCTTCGAGCCATCTCGCAACACACTGCCACGCACTTCCTGTTCGGCATAGGGACTACGGAGGGCACGCTTGCGCAGTGGTTCATATGAAATCGGACGATACATGGGCGGCACATATGAGGGCATCGCTCCCAAAGTGGAGCTACTTGGATGCATTAGGGAATCGCATTCTTGCTTTAAACTACCGGTAGAACCACCGAGATGGTGAGCGGCGCCAGCACCACTACCTAGACCAGCAGCAGAACCACCAACATTATTATTGCTACCCAAACCGCCAGACGTACCGGGTGGACCGGTGATAATGCCACCGGTGCTAGGACAGCGATCTGACATGCCCAATGTGCTACCGCCGCCCCCACCCGGAGCATTTATGCCACCGGCGGAACTGTTTATATTGCCTACGCCCAGACCGGAACCACTTAAGCTACCATTGCCGCCGCTTATGCTGTTGCGTATACTGCGTCGGCCGGTGGGTGAATCCAAAACGGACGACGATTCAATGTGTTGCTGGGCCTGTTGGGCAGCCAAACGGCCGGTTTCTGTTGATAAACCCTTAACCTGAAAATCATATGCGTTTTAATTGGTGCAACCAAATGGCGGATGTGATAATGCGAGACATACCTGTAAGTTTTCGGCAGATTTGAGGAAACTATTGAGGGCCTCCTGTGAGACATGCACCTCGCCTTTGTACATAAATTCGAGCAATGCGGCCATATTGTCGGAGGATGTTGCCTCCAATATGACGACACATTGGCCATTTGTGGGTGTGGTTTCAAAGAGATCGGCAAACTTTTTCGAACATGCCGCCAATATTAATTTGTGAGCTTTGAAAACTGTGCCTGCAATGAGAGAAACAACGAAACGAACAGGGTGTAAGTAATATTAAGGGTAGGATAAGGTTCAGTAAAATTGGTAAAACTAAAAAATCGATAGTGAGTTAATCAAATTCTTATTTTGTTTTAGACAATCGCAAAGAGACTGTCCAAGGAATGATGTTTCTAAGTGGCTTTTAACAAATGGTTGTGAATATACGGACACGAACACTGGTCTGAAAGAAGTTTCAGGTTTGTAAAATCTAGTAATAATACATAATCAGCCCGATTCTGAATACTCCCGGGGAGATAATTCCCGGGGAATTTACATTTTTCTGAGAATAAAATCCTCCTATTGTAAACAAACCGGGAAACAAACAAATCATCTGACTCCGAATAATCGAAATAGTATGTCCTTTATTTGTATTCGCTGGGTTTGTTCAGAATAGGAGGATTTTATTCTCAGAAAAATGTAAATTCCCCGGGAATTATTTCCTGGGAGTATTCAGAATAGGGCTGAATTTCAATGTTTTTACGGCTCTGTTGTAAGTTAGCCACATCAAGGGCTCGTTGCTAACCCGGTGGCAACGTCTTGTCTAATCCGTATCCTGGGATATTTTCAGAAAAATATTTCCTCTAAAGTAAAACTACCAAATGTAGATTACATTATATGAATTACATTTTGCATCAATTTCGCCGACTTAATTTATAACTTTCGGTTTTCCCCAGCTTGCTTTGCTTTACGATAAAGTTGAATGAAAATCTCATAAAAAAAAAATAGAAAGGCAACAACTTCCAATGGCAACAAGGCATACATAATCTTAAGAAACCAGAAACTTTTTCTTTCCTTAACACCCAGAGCACAACGACATCCATCTGTGCTGTTTGCCACAGCAATGAGTTGCTGCAACGTCAGCCCACACCCAAATCAGATGCGACCTTTAAAGGGATATCTTTAAAAACAATTTCTCTAACAGCAGGATTTAGACGCAGGGCACACAAACACACACACACACACATGATGTACCCACTCGTATATACGACCACCCACTTGTACACTGAACCACCGCCACAATGCAGGCTCACGCACCACGCACTAGTACATTCAAACAATTGACAGCTGTTCAATTTTCCCACAATTTCCCTTAAGATTCTTACAACAACGACTCCAACAGCATTGGAAAACATGAAACATTTCACTTTTACTTCGTTTACATCACACGACGTTCGGTTTTCTTTATGTTTCCAAGAGGTGTGGGCGGTGGGGGGGGGGGGTGGGGGGCGTAAAATAAAATGTTGAGTGGAGAGTTTTCTCGACTACTGACTACTGGCGACCTGTCGTTTCAAATTTCCTTAAGTACAAAGTTTGGAAAATACAACAAGTGCCCCATAAACAAGGCAGCCAAAAAGAATGAAAAAAAAAAAAAACACACGCGTACTACAAACAACAACACAACCAAAAGCTTTACTATAGATGAGTAAATATTTATAGCATATATACGACGAGTATGTACATATGTATATACAAAGTTTTGTTGTTGGATCCACCTCGCCAGATCTGGTGGTCCTTTAGTCAAACAGTATTTGAAAATGTTTATGTATTTTGACTGTTTTGTTGCCGGTCTTTTTTTTTCCGCCCAAAGCCTGGCACGGGATGTTATGCTTCTGTTTTATTTTTGGGAATACCAGTACCTGTGTGTAAGTGAAATAAACACCCACTTTTTTCTCGAGTACAACCAGCTCGAATGGGTGGGTACGGTGAGCTTGTGTGTGTGTGTATTTCCTTAAGATGTTTTTGTGGAGCACAAAGTTCAAAAGCAGCCAGAAAATGTCGATAATCATTGTCTTCATCGAAGAGTTTTTGTACATCCACACATACATATATATTCTGTATGGGATGGAAACCCCGTAGCCGGCAAACCAGTTTCAGCATTTCCATAGATCTCTTAGTACGTATATATTTATAGTCTACTCCTTGTGCAGTTCCTTACAAGACGCTGTCGTTAAAATATTTGGCGCGTTTACATTTTGAGTTGTTGTTATCATTAGATTCAGCAAAGTTCATTTCTGTTTTGCGTTAAAGTGGGTGAGTCCGGGTGGCGCAGGCTGAGGTCTGATGGTTGGCGAATGGATGATGATAATGATGATGCCTTGGTCGGATGTTTGGTGTACGTCTGATATGCTGGCATTCAGGACCAAGGATATTATTGTTTTATATACTTCACTTTGGCCTTATTTTTCTACTCCAAGTCTCATATTCACTTAAAGGTGTGTGTGTGTACACACATACATATATAACTATATACATATATATACATGTTTAGCCATTGCAAATGTTATTTGTATTAAATATATGTTGTTTATATTGTTCTATATGTACATATGTACATGCCAAAGTATATGACATGATTTTTATGGGTTCAAGGTCTTTCCAAAGGGATAACTTTCAATTTTATTCATATACGTTTACGTTTCTCTTTGGCCGTCTTCTTTTTCCTCTACTCACATATATTAAACATTCACATATACATATCTCTTTCGGTCGTTTACATGTTTGTATATATTCCCCTGTGTTTTATGAAATTTTCCTCGACGCTGTAACCTGAGACAGGAACTCATCTCATTAGATTTTATGGTTTGTTTTGGTTTTCTCTTTGAGGTTTTTTTTTTCATCTTCTCAGCCTCAGGGTTTTCCCTGTCCGCAAGGTATCTTTAACAATCAATGTAAATGTTTAATAGACCACAGATGTGCATCGTTAAGATGGTAATATTTTGAAATAGTTTATGTTTAATCTGGGTTTGCCTGAAAGTAGGCTTTGTATTGCTGTTATAGCAATGTCGGTTGTTTTAATTGGTATCGTAAAATGTGTGGTATATTTGTAGTTGTATGGCTGCTGTTTTGAACTAAAGTACACTTTTAGGCTTGTTACGAAAGGAATAAAAAAAAAAACATTTTTAATAAAGGAAATGTGGGATAATCGGATCACTTTTAGGAATTACAGTAAATCCCGCGTAATTACATCGTGGACAATCTCAAGTTTTTTTGAGGAATTATCTGGGTA